>SJYX01015759.1:7591-77636 GCA_006410675.1 Oreotragus oreotragus | reverse complement strand
GGGGGTGGGGGGTGGGGCGGGTGGAAACGAAGGCTTCTCAGCTCCAGCCTAGACTTGGTGGGACCTGGGCTCTGCCCACCAACCTTTCCTCTCCCTTCCTGCAACCCCCACCCCCCAGATGGTCAGTGTGTCTAAAGGAGCACCTCCTGTGTGCCAGGCTCTGTGCCAAGCACTGTGCATGAATGTAAGAGAATCTCATCTGTACCTCGCGCATCAGGTGTGTGCCATAACCCCCTCCACAGCGCACACCGGAAGCAGGCGTGGTGAGGGCTTACTGAGAGCTTGTCCTGTGTCAGGCTCTGTGCTGAGTATTTTTTTAAAGAGGACTGATTTATTGGTTAGTGTCTGGCTGTGCCGGGTCTTGGTTGCTGCACGCGGGCTTTCTCTAGTTGTGGCGAGCGGGGCCGCTCTTCACTGTGGGGTGCGGGCGAGCTGTGGTGGCCGTCCCGCTGTAGCCTGTGCAGCAGCTGTGGTGCTGGGCTCGGTACTTGCGGGGAGCTGGCTCTCGAGCCCCAGCTCAGTGGTTATGGCACACGGGCTTGGTTCCTTCGAGGTGTGTGGCATCTTCCCGGACCAGGATTGAACCTGTGTCCCCTGCAAGAGTCTGTTGGCGCGCAGACTCTTAACTACTGGGAAGCCCTGTGCTGAGTGTTTAATGTAATTCTCTCTTGTCCTCACAACAGCCCTCTGAGAGATGGGGAGCGGGGGGTGGGGTCCACAGCCACAGAGCCAGTGAAGAGCAGAGCAGGAAAGCTGGTTCTCCCCGAGTTAAGCAGGGAGTTCAGATCTGGCTTCAGTCCGCCCCACCCCAGCCCCACTCGCTGGGCCCTGTAGCCGTTGGCCTGCGCTCTGGCCCTCTTGACCCTGGGAGAAGCTGGCCCCGTTCCTGAGCACCTCTTCTGATCCCCTGGTTTGGCACATGCCTCTTCGGGTGCTGGGTGCCGGGCATGGGGGTGGGGGACAGCACGGCAGTGGGGAAGGGGCTGGGTAAACAGGATGGTCACACCCAGGGCGACAAACCCAGGGCACAGGTCGGTGGTGGTTGGGGGCTTCCAGGGGGAAGCGGCTTCCAGCGAAGCTCTGAAGGGCGGATGTTGGGTGATGGGAGAGGGTTCTGGGCAGAGGAAGCAGCAGGTCCCAGTGCCAGGGAGAGAGGCAGGTGTGGGGACAGAAGGCAGCTCAGAGTGGCTGGTGCTGTGGGGATGCACAGGCCCAGCCCTCGGTGTTGAGACACCTAGGCTGCAGGTCGGCTGCACTGGAGGCCACTGCGGGGCAGGCTGGGGGTGCGGGGAGCTGTTGGAGGAGCCTGCGTGGAGGCGGTGGGGCGGCGCCCGCCGGCGGTGACCCCGTGAGCTTCAATTCTGGGAAAGGGGAAGCTGCTGAGGCCTGAGGAGGCTGGGTGGGAACACAGCTTCCTCTTTCTCTGGGGCCTGCAGGGCTACGCCACGCTGGGGCTCTGGCACCTCCTGTGAGGGGCCCTGGTCGCAGCTTTCCTCCTGGGCTTGCTTCCAGGGAATTTCTGGTCCTAATTGTTTGGGCCTTTTTAGGAGGGTGGAGACGGGCCGTGTGTGAGGAACCCTCCCCCCCGAGCCCCCAATATCCCCATGTTTCATGGAGGCCTCCTGCTCTAGACGCTGGCTGGGGGAAGATTTTGTGGTGAACGAGACAGACATCCCTGCCCTTGCTGCTGTCTGGTCGGGGGGCAGACAGTAAGCAAGCAAGCAAACAAATAATTGCAAACCCTGGCGGGAGGTGCAGAAGAGGAGGCAGTCACAGGACCCACGGCAGGCTACCTCATCTAACCTCGTGACAGCCCTGCTCTGGGGGCGCACAGCTCCCACTTACAGATGAGACTGAGCCCCATCGAGGTGAAGCAGGGGCCCAGGTCCCACGGGGAGATGGGGACTGGGGGAACAGGCGCCAGGCTGGCTTTCTGGGAGGAGTGGCCTCTAAGCTAACTTCCTTCTGTGCCTCCGGGGCCTCGAGGGTGGTTCTCCTCTGCCAGGAACCCTGGGGCCAGAGAGGACCACCGTACCAGTTGCCACCCTTTTCAGGGCCTCAGTCTGCCCGTCTCTGACAGCCCTCCCCCCAGGAAGCCCTTGGGAGGTGCCCCGAGGTGCTGGGCTTTGGAAGGTCCCTGATTGCCGTGCCTATGGGAAGGTAGGGTCGGGAGGCGGGTGGTGGAGGCTTCACCCACCACCCCCACTCCGCCCACCCAGCCACGGGCTTGATGGGAACTTGCTCTCCAGTCAGGGTTCCAGGGCTCCCAGCATAGGTGCTGGAGGCCTGGTGGGGAGAAAGCTCGGGGCAGTCAGAGCAGCAGGGTCCGCATGTGCAGGGGCTTCTGGGTGGTGGCCAGCAGCTGCCTGACTGGACAGATCCGCCGCTGGGGCTCAGGCTGAGTGTGGGGGCCGGGGGAGCTGCTAGTAAGCAGAGACTCTGGCGGTCAGACTGGAGTAAGTGCTGGTTTGGGGTAATTAGAAGGCGCATAATTAGAAGGCGTCAGGTGCGAGGCGGCGAGTGTCTGTGAATGTGCCAGAGGGGCCCGTCACTGGCTTTGAGTCTGGGCCCTTGGACCCCACTTTCCTCCTGGAAGTCTCGAGATCAGAGCTCCCCGTCTATCTGGAGGTCAGCAGCTGCACAGCCCCTGCCTGCGGACACAGGTCACCCAGCAGGTGCCAGTCACGGGGTGGGACTCGGGTCGGGGTGGAGGGACCTCTCCTCCGTGGCCAACCAGCCTCTTACTTTCCACGCCTGCCCCAGCCCTCTGGGCCCACGATGGGGATATGGAGGGGCGCTGGGGCTGGACAGGGCTGCGGGGCTGGCATTGAGGCCTTGGGACTCGGGGTCGGCTGTGGGTGAGCTCCCTGACAAACAAAGGAGGGAGCCATGGAGAGATGGGCTGAGTGGGAGTGGGGCCTGGGAAGGGGAGGGACACGTGTCACTGCGCTGGAGGAGGCGCCAGTGGAGGCTGGGTCAGAGGATGCCCCCTGTCAGGTGCTGACGGCCAGGGTGTGGCGTTCACTCTGCTCCGTGGCCGGACCGTCTGTCCTGGGTTTTCCCTTGAGCTGGCCTTGGGCCGAGAGCCTCCGCCAGTGACCTGGAGAGTCCCGAGGTTGGTGTAACTCAAACCCCTGGTCCCACGAGGTCCGTGCCAGGCCAGGCCCACGGCGCGGCCGGGTCAGTTTCCTCTGCCTCCCGCTTCGTGTGGGAAGCCCTGGCCTCTCGTAGGCCGATGGGCCCTCCTGTGGCCTGGGCGTTACCGCGGGCAGGGCTTCTTCTGCCAGGCTGCCCGCCAGGCTCCGAGGCTCCAGGCGGGGCCCCTCCAGGCTCTGGGCTTGGCTGCTTGCTGCCCCGCGGGGGTCACCAGCTGCCCGAGACGGTCTCTCTCCCTCCCTCCCGAGCCTGGAGCACAGCCTCCTGGGGGGGCATCACGGGACTCCCTGGCTCTGCCACTGTCTGTTTTGTCATCTAAGCCGAATCCTCCTCCCTGCTCCTCAGCCTTGTCTGCCAGCTGGAGACTTTTCTCCCGGCGCGGCCAGTGCCCGTCACGCTCCGTGCCCTCGTGTGCCACGCTTGGTGTCTTAGGCCTTCCCTCCGCCTGGCACAGTTGATCTGTTGGTCGTAGGTATTCCTGGGGTGTGAGCTCCCTGAGGACAGGGGCGGTGTCTGTCTTGTTCGTACCGTTGCCCATGCTGAGGGCGATGTCCAGCACATAGGGGGCGCCTGGGAGAAGATGGAAGGCTTGAGTGCAGGCTCCCGCGACCACCCCGTCCCCACAGGTCTGCCCAGAGCTCTGAGGGGCAAGCCCGGCGCTCTGGAGAAGCCGGCCCAGTGTGGACGGTGGGCCCGCGGGAGGACCGGGGCTGTGGTGGGGTCGGGCTGGGGGAGACCACACGCAGGCGCTTTGGGGGAAAGAATGTCTAGAGGGGCCTCCGGCAGGAGAGGCCTAGTGTTGGACTTTGAAGTGTGGCGGAGCAGGCCTTCCTTGGAGCAGAAACAGCAAGAGTGAAGGCAGGCAAGCAGAGAGGCGGGCATGCTTGTGGCCCCCAGAGTTCTGAGAGGTGGGAGCCCTGAGAGCTGGGGATGTGAGCGGAGAGGCTGGCCGTGGGGGCGCTGCCAGCGCGCTCATTCCTCCCACCCGGCCCCAAGCTGTCGGTCCCTTCCTCTCACGCTTCCCTGCTTGGCCTGGGGGAGCTGCCTGTTCATGGATGAGGCCAGAAGCCCTGCTCCCCTGGGAAGCCCCCCAAGCCCGTGCTGCCCTGCGAGGCTGCCCCAGCCTTCTCCTGCCCAGCACCATCTCCCCACCTTCCCTCCCGTCCAGCCCTGTCCGGGAACACACGCCGGGAGGACAGCGGGCATCTCTGTTTCGTCTCCACCTGCTGGGGCCTGAGGATGAAGCTGAGCCCGCCACCCTGGCCCCTGTCCTGTCTCCTTGTGGTGAGTGGGGATGGGACTGGAGGAGGCGTGTCCTGAGCCCTCAGGAGCCTCGTGCCGAGGTGGGTGCTGGGGTCGGTTATGCAGCCCTTCCTTTGAGGAGCAGACAGTCTGGCCCGCACCTCTCCTGGTGCCCCTGGCCTCCCAGTGCTTGGCACGAGCTGGAACCAGGTCTGGAGCCTGAGGAGGTCCCTCGTGCCCCCCATGTGACATTCCCTCTGCCGTCAGGGCAGCTGGCTCAACTCTGCACCTGTCCCAAGCTGGGGCCCCATCAGAGGACTGGAGGAGGGGGATTCAGGGTAGATAGTTCACACCTGGAATGGGAAAAGAGGGTGCTCCAAGAGGAATGGGTGGGACGCAAATTGAGAAGATCCTTCCCTTGGGACCTGTCATGCCCTCTGTGGGTGCCAGGCTGTGAATGGGCCGGTCTTGCATGGCAGGGAGGTCATGGAGGAGGATATGGTCCCAGAGCCTTGGCCAAGGGCCCAGAGACACCCCTGTAGCCTCGTCCCCAGGGATGATGAAATGAGGCTGGTTAATGACATTTTCAGCTGTCATTCAGCTGTGGGGCGGAACTTGAGAGAGGAATTCGGAAGAATGTCCTCCTCATCGTCCAGGTTAGCTCAAAAGGTGTGACTCAAAGACCCAAGGGTTTGAGAGCCTGACCTGGCCCTGTCGGGGTCTTTCCGGCACTTTCCAGAAGCAGATGTGTTCCCTCCTCCCCTGGGCAGTGGCAATGCATCAGGGCTGAGGCAGGCAGATTGGACTTGGGATTGCAGCTCGAGGGTGCCCCCGAAGCTTGGGGGCGGCCCCGTAACCAGAGGCCCCTGTGCCCGGGGCGGCGGGCCGGCGCTGCCATGCCCCGGTGCTTCCTGTCCTGAGTGTGTCCTGTCCTGTGCCTGGGGCGGTGGGCATTGGGTCGGCGGGCCCGGCGCTGCCATGCCCTGGTGCTTTCTGCCCTGAGTGTGTCCTGCCCTGTGCCCTTCCAGCTGTTGCCCTGGCCTCTGGCCACTGCTACGTCGACAGCCCCTCGGCAGTGCCCACCCGGGCAGGAGCCCAACCTGGTGAGCTCGCCCTGCCCATCGGCCTCTCCTGGGAAGACTGTCGAGGGCTGGAGCAGGGACCCAGGCCTGGCTTCTGGCTCTGTTCTCACTCTTTCCCTCCTGCAGGAACCAGGGCGGAGCACATTATGTAGGTCCTGCCCCCCAGGCACCTTCTCGGCTTCCTGGGGCTCTCAGCCGTGCCAGTCCCACTCGCGCTGCAGCCCTCGAGGGAGGCTCGAGGCCCAGGGGGGCACAGCAACGCAAGACGCACAGTGTGGAGACTGCCAGCCTGGGTGAGCCATGACCAGGCGGCCAGGACTTGAGATCCTGGGGTTCCAGCCTCACTCGCCCCTGAGTGGGCCACAGACTTCCCATCTGTGATTGGGGTGGGTCGGGACTGCTGAGGGTGCCTGTGGGGAAGGTCCAGCCTCTCTGAGGATGGCCTTTGGGCTTCAGTGACATCTTCCCTCCCTGCAGGTGGTTTTCCCCTGCAGAGGGCCCCGGTGTTCCCTGCCGGCCATGTGCCCGGACGCCCCTGGGTGGCCGCAGCTGTCACGGTGAGTGCAGACGGGGGCTAGGACTGGTGGGGGTGTGTGGGAAGGGGTCTGGCGGGCTTGAGCCCGAGGGACCCTCTGCACCCATCTGGGGCAGTGGGATCCTCATTCCCCTAGCCCAGGCTATCCAGCGGGACGTGGCCACCTGGTCCGCTGGCTGTCTCTTCTCTCTCCGTCTCCAAGGGGCAGAGACTGTCCAGCAGGTGCTGTCACAGCTGGGGACTCACGTCCCAACCCGTCTCCTGTCTCAAAACGACCCACATGGACGAGTGTGAGCATACACACTCCCACATGTGCACCCCCTCTCACCCGTGGAGTTGGTCGCTTTCTGAGGAAACTAACTCATGGGCCAGGCTTGTGGAGAGGCAGGGTCTGGTGTCCCTGTGCCCAGCAACGTGTACACCATTGCCTTTTGTTTGCCCCTCTGGCCTAGATGGGGGGCTCAGAGTCTGGCCATCCTGATGGTCAAGTGGCCAAAAAGGAGGGGCTGAGCTGGCCTTGGCTTCCCCAGCGTGGTGGACGGTGGGCGGCTATGGACCTGTCGGTGCCCAAACCCTACCCCTGCCCCGTGGCTCAGCCCCGGGCCTCGCTGAGTGTCTGCCTCTCTGGCTCTGTCCTGCCTCCATCCTCCGTGGTGCTCAGAACGGGGGCGACGGGCCCGACGTGGTGTGGAGGTGGCCACAGGGGCCGGCGGAGCAGAGGAGGCGCGGCAGCCTGGGAACAGCACGCGGGCAGGCAGCCCCGAGGAGACGGCTGCCCAGTACGCGGTGATCGCCATCGTGCCCATCTTCTGTCTCATGGGGCTGCTGGGCATCCTGGTGTGCAACCTACTCAAGCGGAAGGGCTACCATTGCACCGCCCAGAAGGAGGTCGGGCCTGGCCCCGGAGGCGGAGGAAGCGGTGAGCCCACACAAGGGTCGAGTGGGAAGGCCAGAGGGCCTGTGTTGGCCCAGCCTAGCTCAGCTTGGGGTCACCTGAGGGAATCTACTTGGCCTGGAAGGGTGATCATGAGAGTTTCCTGGAGATGCAGCACGTGGGCAAACTGATAAAGTGGAAGGAAGGCAAAGATGGCCCAAGGTGGCAACGGGCAGAACAGGCAGAGAGGCGGTCAAGGGGCTGCAGCGGGTTTCCCTCCCAGCTGGAGGAGTGTGGACCCCTTTGAGGCTGCCGTTGTGTGTGTAGTTCAAAGGTTAGACTGCCTCCTGGGTACTCAGGGTGACCTCTGGCCTCTGGCCTGAAGGGTGGCAGGGCACCTGACCTGGACAGGCACCATGAGAGGCTCCTGTTTCAGCTCCAGGCTGTGGTTTGAGTTACAAGCCCTGGAACCAGAGGGAAAGATGTTGCTCCTGCCCCTCCCCTAGGACCTTGGGGCCCTTTTCTTTTTTCTCTTACCCCCCACGCTGTCCCCTGAGAGCCGGCAGGGCACGGCCCCTACATGCATACAGTTCTGTTCACAGAACGTAGTGGCGAAGTCAAGATTGAACGGTGCCTCCCGTGCCAGTCCCCTTTCCAGCCCCTGACTCTGCAGGGCCAGGATGGGGACAGGATGGGAACTTTGGGCAGGCCATTTAGCCTGGAACCGCACTTGTTTTCCTAGCCTAGGACTCCCTTTAACTGGCTGGCTGCTGCCTGGGTGCAAGTCCTAGGAGCTCTGCTGCTGGCCCAGGACTGATTGTTTGGCCCACTCTCGTGCCCTTGAGGTCTGGGCCCGTGGTTAGTTATGAAGACAGGGTGGAGTGACAGGCCCAGAACGGCAGAGTGTGCTGGGGCTGGCTGGGGTTCTGGGCAGACAGGCCGCCCACAGCTCCCTGAGGCCGAGGAGAGGGCAGGCCCTGGGAGAGGCTGGCCCCCACCCCATACACTCTGTGCAGGATGGTGGAGTTCAGAGGGCCCTGAAACCGCTCAGCGCCTGGCGCTGCCGGAGTGGTGGTGCTGAGCAGTGACGGTGGTAACAGCTCAGAGACAAGAACTGAGGCCCTAGGCGCGCACACCCAGACCTGGGGCGCCCTCTGCTGCCAAGTCCTGGCGTAGCCGGCGAGCAGGAGAGGGGCCCACAGGCTTCTTCCCTGGAATCCTGGTGGTTCTCTCTCTCCTCCAGGGACCAGCCCTGCCTGCCGGCCTGAGGACACCAGTGAGGACACCATCGGGGTCTTGGTGCGCCTGATCACAGAGAAGAAAGGTGAGGAGGGAGGTCTGGCTCCATCCCCGCGCTGAGCGCTGCTCTGCCCCTCCCGCCGGCACGCCTCGGGCAGCCTGGCCCTCTGACTGTGCTGGCTGCCCTTTCTTGCTCGGTGAGCTGGGAAAAGGCACACAGCCGAGGCTGGGGAGGGGTGAGTGGGCAGGGGTCGGTGCGGGGGCGGGGCAGGCGGGCAGACCCTCCCTGGCTGCCCAGAGCCAGGTGCTGAGAGCAGCTGCCCACAGAGAATGCCGCGGCGCTGGAGGAGCTGCTGAAGGAGTACCACAGCCGACAGCTGGTGCAGACCGGCCACCGGCCTCTGCCCAGGTGAGCGGGCAGGCGGGCCCCCGACCGCAGGTACTCGGCCTGCCTCTGGGCACTCGCCCTTGGGGTGCATTCCCCCTCCCGTCACTGCAGGGTCTCCTGGGCCTGCCCCGCCCCGTGACCCTCCCACCTGTGTTCTCCACAGGCTGCCGCCGGGCCCACCCAGCATGCCGCACGTCTGCCCGCATCGCCAGCACCTCCACACCGTGCAGGGCCTGGCCTCACTCTCGGGCCCCTGCTGCTCCCGTTGTAGCCAGAAGTGGCCCGAGGTGCTGCTGTCCCCTGAGGCCGCAGCTGCCACCACTCCTGCTCCCAGGCTCCTGCCCAACCCAGCCAGGACCCCCAAGGCCGGTCGCCAGGGCGAGATCACCATCCTGTCTGTGGGCAGGTGAGGGGGGAACACACCACAGGTGACCCCCTGATGGCTGTCGGGGAGGCAGGGCTGTAGGTCGATCTGTGAGCAGCAGGTTTGGTGGCAGCCCTACCGTTCTGGCCTCAGTGGGCCTCTCTTTGCAGTGCGGGTGGCCAGGGTCCTCGCCGATAACACCTGGGCCCCCAAGACACCTATGAGCCTGGCCACACGCAGCCTAGAGTTGGGAGCCCGGCAGTGGGCGGGCAGACATGGGAGGGCTCAGGCTCTGATCCAGGAACTTGCTTGCGGCCCTAGCGGGTGCTGCGCTCTCCGTGCCTGGGGGTCCCCCTCTAACGGGGGAAGATGGCACCACTGCTCCTCACAGGTTCCGCGTGGCCCGAATTCCCGAGCAGCGAGTGAGTTCAGTGGGCTACGAGGTGAAGACCATCACGGAGGCCGGGCCCTCGGGGGGTGAGCTCCCCAACTCCCCACGATCTGGCCTCCCCAGTGAGCAGCAGGCACTTCTAGGAAGTGGTGGAAGCCACGCTAAGTGGCCGAAGGCCCCAGCAGAGAACAAGGCCGAGGTGAGGACCTGAGTGGGAGGGTGTCTTGTCAGCACCTGGGCCATTCTCATGGCGGACAAGGCAAAGGTGGAGGTCCAGAGGGCACTGGGCAGGGGCTGCTTTCTTGGAGCCAGAAGCCCCCTGACAGCTCTGACCCCTCACCCCTGTCCCCCAGGAGAACCGCTATGTGGTCCGGCTAAGTGAGAGCAACCTGGTCATCTGAGGGGCTGTCCCGTCTGAGGACCCCGCAGCCCTGCCCTGAGCAGTTCCGAAGCCTTCCTGGAGAGGGTGGAGCTGCAGCTGGGCCCACGAGGATCCAGAAACGCCAGCAGACAAAACCGCCAAGGCCTGGAGGTGGGAGCGTCCACTCCGGTGAGGAGACAGGCAGGCCGGCCGGCAGGTGCTGTGTGCAGGAGCAGGTGGAGGCCCCCGCCCCCGTCCCTGCCACCCATTTCCCTCCCCGCAGGTCCCTGTGCCCTGCCCTGCCCTCTGCTCCACTGCGCGGCTAGGCCTTGTGGTGGGGAAGGGCCGCCTGCCTGGCACCCCTGGCCCCACCCCTGCCTCTGTAGGGGTACTGCTCCCTCCTTTTCTGACAGGCCCTATAAAGGACCTGGGCTGGGAGCTGGGGCAGACCCCTGGCCATTACTGGGTCCCAGTTCTTTTGACTGTGAAGTGGGGGTAGTGGCGCCGCGGCGCACAGGGCCTTCCCGCCTCGCAGGCTCTGGGCTGGGTCGAGGGGGCCTTCCCGCCTCGCAGGCTCTGGGCTGGGTCGTGGGGGTGGAGCGCTCGACTCCACGCCACCCCTCCCACTAGTAGCTTTATCTGACCCCCTTTTTGCTGCTTCAGGGCCTCTGCCTTCAAGTTTCCCCCGGGGCTGCCTGAACGTGGCTCTGCATACATAAGGGGCCTAATGCATGTGGCTGCCTCTGCCCCTGCTGTTTTTACTGAAACTGAGGAAACAGACTTGACCTGGGCAGGACTGTGGTGTAGCACCCCAGCCACCCCCAAGATCTCAGGCGCTTCGGAGGGAAAGTGGTGTGTGTGACGGGGCTGGGAAGGGGCCTCTGGCCTCAGTGGTTTGTGTCCCTGTGGTGTTGGTGTCTGTCCCCTGGCCTGGGCAGTGCGGGCGACTGCCCCGCCTCCGTCTCCACGCTGGCTCAGCAGTCTCGTTATTTATGTGGGGCTGTGCAGGCGCGGGCCCACGGCTGTCCCCGTCTCTTATTTATTGAAACTTGGCTGTTGTTGTCCGTCCTTGTGTCTCCATACCCATCCATTTGTTGAATAAAAATGTGGGGAAGTGGTGTCAGGAGGAGCTTCTGTCCTTGCGCCTCCTCCCAGGTTGCCCGCCCACTGCACAGTTCTGCCAGGCCCTGTGTGTGGGACATGCCATCCCTCCCCTGGCAGTGTCTACTGTTAGGCAGGTGGGGCACCAGGTGAAGTGGGGCCAGAGGTGGCCTCACAGGTCATCTGGCCTTATCTGCCCTTGGGTAAGGAAGAGCTGCAGTCCAACCACGGGTACAGGCTTCAGGGAGAGGGGTTTTTTAGTTAATTCCAGGTTCTTTTGGTGTTTGGTATTGTTTTAAAAGATGGAAGGGGACATATTTAAATACTAATGACAAAGAGGCTCAAGGAGAGGCTGAAGAACCAAGAAGTGATGCCTGGTGGAACCCGGGGTGGGGGTGGAAGGGGACACCCTGGGAAGGCTCAGGCTTGCTGCACCTGAGAGATGGCAGTGGGCACGCTGGGCATATGCCTGAAGCCTGACTTCACATGGGGCAGAAGCCATGGCGGGGCCCAGCCTGGCAGCTGAGGGAAAACTCCTGCCCTGAGGGGAGGCTGGGCAGATGTGAGTGGAGATTCAACCTCTCCCTTCCTCTCACCTCTCTAGAGCACAGACTTCTCTCTGCAGCTTCTCAGGTGGGCAGGAAAGGGAGGGCACCTCTGAGGATCCAGGGCACAAAGCATCACCTGCTCTCAAGAGGGGAGTGAAGGATACAGGCTGGACATCAGGAGGAATTTTCTGGAGCATCAGAGGTTCAGCATCATCTAGAGCTCCAGAGTCTAGAACAGTGCTGTAGGGGCCCAACGGGCACCAGGGCACCCAAGGAATGTTCCCTGGGGCCACTGTGGTGCTGTTGGTGTCCCTACTTGCCAGGGTGTAGTAGACTTGGCTGCCCCCTGAGCCAACCAACCCCACTTCACCGAGGGCCTGGATGACACACTGAGATGAGGATGAGATTGTACCCTGGGTTAAAGGGGAGGCTGACCCTCCCGCCCTCTGGCCTCCGTTCCCAGAGGGAAGCTGGACTCTGGTCTCTGGGATGAGGCACATACAGATGGCAGTGAGGGTGGAGACTAAGGCTGGGTCTGAGCTTCCCAGGTGAGGTAATGGACACCCATCTCAGTGCTGGCCCTTGGGGTAATACGCACTGGTCGCCTCCAGACCACGCCTACCACCCCAATTTCCTGCTTGCTGGAAGGTAAGAAAAAGGAATGGCTCTGGCCCCAGTCTCTTCACTTGATCCTTGGGGATACTGAAGCCACCTCTCAAAAGAGGGAGATGAGCTGAGGACCAGCTAGGGGTGCGTCTGATGCGGTTGACCCTGAGGACCCCCCTCTCACCTGGAAGCTTTCCTGGCTATAAAGCCTACTCGAGCTGAAGGTAGGCCGAGGCTGCTGGCAGGGGTGGGAGCTGGAGGACAAGATGGGGCCCTCGGTGGCCACTGAGGACAGTTCTGAGCTTGACCTCTGCTCACTCTGCCGCCCCTCCTCCACGGGTAGAATGGTGGGTGCCGCGGCCCAGGTCCCTGCCTCCCACCTGCTGCTGGAGCCACCCCTGCCACTGACCTGGAGCCGAGTCCCCGAACAAAGTCCCCTGCCTGTCGAGGAGGAACGCTGTGACAGAGCCCGGGAACATCGTCCCCGACCACACCTGGCAGAACTTTCTGCCCCCGTAGGGGAGGGAGGTTCTGTGGAGACCCGGGGTACAGTCTGGCGGAGAGGGCTCCAGTGTTAGTTACAGCCAGGCCACTTAGCCTCTTTGGGCCTCAAGGATTCTCCCCAGTTGAGGAAGCTGAATACCTGGGAGGCTGGTGGGGCGTGGACGGCGGGAGCCAGGCCCTAGGAGGGAACAGTTCCTGCGATGACCAGGGAGGGAAATCAAGGCCTGGACCAAGGCCGTGGCTTTGCCCAGAAGGGAGATTAGAGATGTTTTGGACATAAATAAAACTGACGGCACATGATGACGACTTGGATGGAGACCATATTATCACCTTCAGCCATCCTTCTGGGACTACAAACCACTTAGCCCTATTAAGTGGATGTAGGCACTGCCTCCTTCAGGGTGGGCAGGAGAACTTGGGGCTTGGCACCTGTGCTTTGAAGCCAGACCAAGTGTAAGTTCCAACTCTGCCTCTCACTAGCTCTGTAACCTTGGCCAAGGTACTCGCTCTCCTCAGCTGCTCCCCCTCCCAAGGCCAGGGCTACCCACAAGGCTCACCTCCTGTCCCGCCATGAGGATTGCCAGTCACCAAGCATAAAGCACAGCACCAGCCACACGGCGGGCACTCAGCAGATGTAGCCTCCATCATTCGTGGCTTCCCTGCACTCCTGTGTCACACACCTTAGCCCAGGCCCCTGAACTGTGAGTGCCAGGGCCGCCCCGGAGATGCAGCGTATCATCGCTTGACTGGTGAAAACAAGTTTAGAATCAACTTGGGAGAAACCCAGGGGACACTCACCAACCCGACAGGTGTCTGTGTCTCCCTCTCCCAAGGACCACCAGTCTGGCCACTCCAGACTTTTTTTTGGAAACTTTTTTAATAGTTATTGAATGTTCTACAGCTTACAGTAAATACCATAGTTACAAATTCTTGGCTTCAATCTTTCAGAGTGATCACTATCTGATCTTCAAAACAAAACGGAACAAAAACCCAAAAGAATCCAAAACAACAGAACAAAACCAGATTTACACTTCATACACACAAGCGAGGCTGCGGGGCTTTCCACTCTTTACACTCCAGGCTGTGTTTTGAAAACACCTATAAGTTCTTTGCTCAAACTACTTGGAAGACACCGGTCAAAGGTTTATTATTATTATTTTAAATGTTTTTCTTTTTAAAATGTGAGTTCCAATAAAATTTAAAAACTAGATTCCAACCTGTAGATTAAAATGAATTAAAAAATACAAAATCATATACAACGCTTTCTCACAGGGATGGTACATGCCACGAGAACAAGTTTCTCTGTCGTGTGATATGAACAAGGATGCAGATGCCTTTTAGTCAGGAGATGGGGACAGGCCCTCGGGCCTTTAGAGGTCATGACAGACAACACCACGTTGCTAGAGGCCTGGCCTTACCTCCCCTTGGGTAAGGAAGAGCTGCAGTCCCATCATAGATCCAGACAAGCTGGCTGACCCGAGAAGGTGGTCTCCGGCCAGTCCCACTCTCTCCCTGACTCTCAGGCACGAGGAGGAAGGCTGGAGCCTGGAGATGCTGGTCTTGCTGGGGTCAGGCCCAAAGATGACTTCACCCATTTGAGACCTATGGGCTGGTACTTATCAGCAAAGCTGTTATATGTGTTCTATTCAAAAAAGGAAAATAGCCCCTCTACCAGGGGCTGGACTGGGTACAGGGCCTCACTGCCACAGCAAGAAGACCCAGGGACTACGGATGCAGCCACAGGGAAGCAAGCGTTCTAGTTTCCCTTTCTGGCTCTGTGGCAACCAGTCCCAATCACCTGGCCACTGGGCTGGACTCAACGGCACACAAAGTAGAAAATACCCATTGGAGAAAGTGAGGAGTGAGACCCAAGTCTGGCTCAGGCAAGATTGGTTATGGAATGTTGAAACTGGCCTGCCAGGAAATTTAAAGGCCAGGCCCTAGAACCATGTAATGCCTAATTTCAGAAACAGGTTTTCTAGAAGGGGACGTGGACAGGTAAAGGACAGATCCTGCCACCAACCTGGCACACCCAAAGGGGGCTGAGCTCTCAGGCTCAGCTGTGGAATTTGATGTTAGCCTGGCTGGGTCTCCACTGTGATCCAGCTTTTGGAGGTAAGTCTAGCCTGGATTCTTCTGGGGCTGGACACTGGCATGGAGCCTGCCCCTCCACTGCCCAACCTGCCCCCTCTGGAGTCCCAAGCTTGGTAATCAGCTGGGGACCACATGCCCTACAGTGCTGTGGAGTACAGGGTGAAAAGCAGAGCTCCCACGTGTACTTTGGACTTATGGTGACATCTCAGTGACTGACCCAGCCACAGTGCTGTGACCAAGACCTGTGCCCTCTAGGCCTCCCTCTGAGCAGAACTGAGGGTCTGACATGCAGGGCTCCAGGCTTGATTCAGCCAGTGCCTCTCTGGACCTCTGGCCGAGTCCCGTCTGCACAGTGAGGACATCAGAACTCGGTGACCAAAGGATCTGCACTACTCCTATGCTCCATGTGATTCATTTCTGAAGGGTACTTGGAACAAAGCCAGCCTCTCTGAAGACACACTCCCAGATCTCTGGAACACTTTGGGTGGCCAAAGGTAAGAGTTGGGATGAGGTGGAAGGACTGCAGTGTCTCTAGATCCTGGTCCTCACCCTTGGGAAAAACAAACCCAGGGACTGGATTCAGGTGTATTTTTGACCATTCAGGGCTACACCAGGTCCCCTGAAAGGGCCAACTCACTGGGTCTGGATAGGCCGGCTCTCCAGGGTCAGAAAGCAAGGGTACACAGGCTTCCTAAGGACATAGGTCTTTCAATGGACAGGTGCCTGGGGCTGCCCCTGAACACGTCTTCGGTCCTAGGCATCATGACCCCAGAATGCTTTGCTCAAGTTAGGCCTCTTATTGCAAATTCCTGTCCTTCGAGTGCTGCCAGCTGGAATTGCCTCTGGGTTTCCAGGGCTCCTCATAAAAATCCGCTCAGTGGGGAAGACTGACTTCCCAAGTTTCCCTGGAGTGTTCCTCTGTTTAGGGGCAGACAGGTAGCCCATCCCTTCTGCATGCTGGCCACCAAGGCCTGCAGGTGTCAGCAGAAAGAGCAGAGGATTTGAAGAGTTCAAATCTTGGCTCTTTCTCTGATGAGCTATGTGACCTTTGGCAAGTCTCAAGCCTTTAGAGACTTATTTTTTCCATCTATAAAATGGGAATTTTGGCAATCAATATCAAAGTACTTCGTACACAGACAACAAACTGGACAGGTGAGTGTCCTTTTTCAATATACAGGGAGGGGAATATTCACTTCACAGTCACTGCCAGGAGACAGAGAGGAAGAGCAGCAACTGTCCTGTCTTGCAGGGAAGAAAGGAAATCAACTTTTCCAAAATGTGGCAGAAAGATTAAATTTCAGGCTCTTACCACTTGGGGGCACTCCAGCTTCCAGACTCCAGCTTCCTGGGCCCCAGGCTAAGGAGAGGGAGGCAGGTAGAAGTGAGGGAAGCAGTGAGGGTTGGCTGGTGACTGGAACCACCTGTACCCCTAACCCTGCCCACCAAGCTTGTGGCACTGGTGAGAAGCAGTGGAATAGGGTGGAGAGGGCTTTGCTGGTGCCATGCTGCAGCTCGAATGTCATGTGGGCACACCCCTTGTCCTTTCTGGCTTGCTGGACTTCCTAAAATGACAGGGCCCCTCAAGCTCTGGCCTTCTGTCCAGCTTGACCACTGGGCCATCCAGTATCTGTGGATGATGCTCATGGTACCTCCTGATGGATGTCTGTGATCCCACGTGTGCTCATCCTACCACAGGCACACGACTGCCTCGTTCTCCTGGGCTCAGTCCCGATGCAATGACTCCCCAAGCTTGGCCAGGCTTGTGGATCTCCGTCAAAGCAAGAGGGTGAGGCCAGCTGAACTGGGGCTCCGGTGCTCAGCTTGCAAAAGGGGTGCTGTGCCTGGGTTCTTCCAGACCCCAGCCTTTACACACCTTGTTTTTGCCTTGGGGTCTGTCCTTGATCTTGAATTACATACAAGGGCCAGGGTCCACAAGCCTGTGTGTGGAGTCAGACTGGACGGAAAGAGGCCGCAGACTGAGATTCAAATGGCTCTGCCACTTATGAGCAAGTCACTGCTTTTCCAAGTCTCAGTTTCCTCATGGATCAAATGAGAGAATCATCTGTTTCACGGGGTTAAACCAGATGATGGGTATGAAATTGCTTTGTGAAAAACTGAGGTACTAGATGTTAGTTTTTACATACTGGTACAGAATGAACAAAGGTAAAAAGGTAATTCCTAGATCTCCTTTCCCTTCCTCTGGTTCTGCCCCAGCCCATCTGGAGGCAGTGGGGTTCTGGGGAGCCTACTGGGGTGCCAGCATTCTGCTCACTTTGGGGCAAGTTCCTTTTCCTGCTATTAAATAGGACCAGTTTCTTCGTTTGTCAAATGGGTGAAATAACTCTGACCTTGTCTTTCCCTCAGGGCCAGTAAACTAAAGGCTGTGAAGTGCTCTGAAGTCTATGAAGCACTTGACAAAACGCAAATGTTTCCTATTATTATTATAATCATTATTATTATTTTGGCATTTTCTAAACATGTATGACATAATCTAAAACAACCTTCACCCTCCCTTATACAACCAGAGAGTAGGAGGAGGTATTTGCCCAAAAAAAGAAAAAAAAAAAAAAAAAGGATTAACACTGGAAAACTTTCTATTGTTTTAAAACAAAACCTTTTCAGCACCCCTGAGCAGACCGTTTAGAACAGCGGGGCTTTTCCTTACTGGTCCTGCATTTCCCAGGTTGAGGATGCTGCTGGGCTGTGCACCCCTGGGAANAAAAAAAAAAAAAAAAAAAAAAAAAGGATTAACACTGGAAAACTTTCTATTGTTTTAAAACAAAACCTTTTCAGCACCCCTGAGCAGACCGTTTAGAACAGCGGGGCTTTTCCTTACTGGTCCTGCATTTCCCAGGTTGAGGATGCTGCTGGGCTGTGCACCCCTGGGAACAGTCAGATAGCCTCTGAGGTCCTCCTGGCCCAGGGGTTTCCTGATTATTTCCTCCTTTAGGGAGATATGGGAGGTAGGGGTAGGGATATATCCACATATGCATGAATTTAAAATGAAGAGAGTTATTTAGAAGTTCTAAATATCATCAATGATCCCATTTGTACAGTGAAATGTTCCTGTGCACGCCACCCCCTCTCCTCGCCACCAACCATCCCCAAAGGGGCTGCTAACCCCTCCAAGTGCCGGATGTAGCGGGGCAGTGTTAGACAGCTGGGCTCCTGGCTGAGACCAATGGGGCCTCCTGACCCAGGGGTCCCTCTGCTCCCCAGAGAGCGCATGTTTCCTCCTCTCCTCTCAGGATGAGGGGCTACTGTCTTAACAGCATGGACTCCTTTTCAGCCAGTTCACCTGCTCCTCCAAGGGCTGGAGTCAGGTATAGGATGAGAGGTCCAGATGTCTTCACAGAATTTCCAAATGCTATTTCCTCATTTTCAATATCTGTTCCCACCATCTGCCCCCACGTGACCTCGGCCAAATCTTCAACCTCTGCCTTTGAAATCCATGGAGGAAAAGAGCAGAAACAAAGGCCCAGAGACTGTTCCAGAGCTCATCAGGTGTGGGCACTGCTGGCTTCATTTTTACAAAGCCAAGCCAATTCATCCCTAGGCAAATTTTTGTGGGCAACATGCCCCAGGCAGGAAGGTTGCATTTAATGCTAATTTACTGCAAAGTCTAGGGAAGTCCCTTCCTTTTCTCTGGACCTCAGATTCCTTATGTGTCAAACGGGAATGGATGAGATGATTGCTAAGGTCCCTTCAGTTCCATGAGTCGATGAAATGTTTATTGCTATTGCTTTTCCTTTACTATCCTGACCTCCAGAGCCACCAGCACCCACCTGGAATGTGGTTCCTTCACTCTGGCCGTGAATGGCACAAGGTAACCAAGAACTTAGCCTGTCTGCCAGCGCCATGGACAGACGGGTGAGCCCTGGCTCTGGGAAGGACAAAGGGAAGGGAGAGAAATGCCACAGGTTTCCACTCTACTCAGGAGCAAGCTCCTCACCAGAGTGGGTCCATGAAGGCTCAGAGGCCAAGGTCTAGATTACACTGGGCACCTAGTCTCCGAGGCTTTGGGAGGCTGGGATCCCACCATCCTGCAGCTGCTTGGCAGGTCTGAGGTCAAAATCACCTTCTGAGGAAGTGCCAGGTCAGTTAACATCACTGTGCAAATTAGAGGGTCCAGGCCCAGACAATTCGGCCAGAGACCTTACAAGCCAAAGCCAGCAAGCAAGGGCCTCTCGACTCTTCCCTCTGCCTTCCCAACAGTGCACCCCTCCCCCCACCCTCCCTCAAGTTCTCCCAAAGAAAAAATCTGGTTTTCCCAGGTTCTCATCTAGGGTATTATTAAGCTGCTATGAATGCTCCTACCTAATCAGGTGGTTTTGTTCTTGGTCTGTTGCAATGGTTCTCAGAAATATCAGAAGATATTTCATTTGTGTCAGGATACAGCAGTGTCAAACTAATCCTGCTTGAGAAAAATCGAAAAAAAAACCCATCCCTCAGATGTGGCTTGCTCAACAGTTCAGAGTTCCTACCCTGGACCCAAGGGCCACATCCACTATGCTCTTCAAAGGAAGTCGCACCTTCAGCTGAACCACTGCAACAGACCCCTCTCTATGCCTGCCGCTAGACTAGGCTCCCAGGACTGAACGCTTGGGGAAGGAAAGGAGCAGAGAGGATGTGCCTGGTCAGGTAGGAGAAGGGTGGAGCTGGGAGGGCAGTGGCTCAGGGGGCCGGTGGGGAGAGGCAGGAGATTAGAAAAAGCAGCTTTTACAAAAACCAAAAATAAAAACCAAAACCGTTCATGACGCATAAAGTGACCCTTGCACTTCCGTTGTCTCTTCTAGCAAACAGAGGTGGTGCTGCTAGGGAGCTGCTCCAGCACCTGCATAAGACTTGAGTGGCTGCATACAATGTGTGACTCCAGGTCTAGGGGAGGAAGGGGAAAGCCATTAGTGACAGCGGTATTCCTGAGGCTCTTCGGGGACCTCCTGGACCCCCTCCCCTCATGCTGAGAGCCCTAAATGGAGTCGTCTGTGCCTTCCCAGTGGAGCGGCCCATTTCCCATTCAGTGCCGAGAGCTCTGGAGGAGGCGGCGAGGGAGACAAGGAGGCATGACAGTGATTTTCAGTGACATCCCTGGAGCTCTACAGGTCACTGCACTGCCTCAAGATCTGCAGAGGACAGGGGGAGCCTAGTGGTGAGGGTGACCTAGGGCTTCTGCCTGGCCCCAGTCAGAGCCAACATCTGATTGAGATAAAAGTTCATTGGAAGAATAGGCCCACAGTTAGAAGAAGTCTCAAGTAAAGAGCACAAAATTTAGTACTAGAGGTTTGGAGTTCAAGTCCAGGTTAGTTTTTACTAGTTAAGTGATACTAAACTATATATTTATCTGTAAAATAGAGCAATGATCCTTACTTCTCAGAGCTACTGTGCAGATCATGAGATAACATATGTAAAGTAGAATATATAGAAAATGACAGCTATCATAAAGAGTGATACTGCTGAAGCTGGAGCAGGAAAGCAACTATTAACTGTCACCTGCCCCTGTGGACACCTATGCTGGGCCAAGCCGGGGCTGTGGGACAGTTCTGCTAGCTGGTCATCCTCCCACCTCGCACCCGGTCCCCACTCACTTGGATGGGCGCAGGCTTTACCAGTGCGGGGGCACATAGCTGTACGCAGGGGCCCCTTGGGCCCTGTATGTTGGCATGGAGACAGGGTGTGCCCCGATCGCGGTGTGCTGGGGTGCAGTCAGCAGGGTACCTGAGCATCCGGAAGGAGAAGAGCAAACCTGATGAGGCCGTCCCAGGTGCTGGGGTGAGGAGGAAGGGCCGTGATCTCTCACAGCTGCTCCCCGCCCGCTCATGAACTGCCGCCCGCCCCTCCCCACCTTGCCAGGAGCTGTCTCCCGAGGGGAAACCTTCCTGACACTCCAGGACAGCCAGTCTTCAGCGGCCTCCCTTCCCTCTTCTCTGTGTGCCGCTCTCACTGCACATCACACTGAGAGGTGTCTGCTGCTTTATGTGGCGCTGGTCGTCCCACTAACCTAGCTGTTCCTAACGGTAGGCCTCTGGTTTGGTTTATTGGTATTTGTTCCCCAGGACCCAAACAATAAGGCTGGCACCCAGCAGATCTGCATCAGCTTGCTGACCTGATCTGGAGAGTGAGAGGCCTCAATGCTTACATTAGGGGCAGAGGAAAATCCCAACTCCCACCTCCTGCCCACTCAAGCCCTTGTACTCTCTTTCCCCAGAAGATGACTTCGCCGATTCTCTGAAAGCTGGGTCTCTAAAGGTTATTCAGAACTCTCTTGTCTTCTCACGTCCTTCTTTTAGTGCCAACTCATCCAAAGACTGCCCCAAACCTGCTCTTCTTCTGGTGAAGTGAAGTCGCTCAGTCGTGTCTGACTCTTTGCGACCCCATGGACTGCAGCCTCCCAGACTCCTCTGTCCGTGGGATTTTCCAGGCAAGAGTACCAGAGTGGGTTGCCATTTCCTTCTCCAGGGGATCTTCCCGATTCAGGGGTTGAACCCGGGTCTCCTGCATTGTAGGCGGACGCTTTACCCTCTAAGTCACCAGGGAAGCCCGCTCTTCCTCTGGTGTCTCTCCCTAACTCCATCCTCAGGGCTTCTGGAGTAAGCCAGAAATGGAGAAGGGGTTCTCCTGGACTCCTGTTTCTTCAAGACACGCAATTAGTTACTGCATAGGTCCCGAAGCTCCTGCCTGCTTAAGAACATTGCCCTGTGCCCTCCTGTTTGGAACTCTGCTGCTAGCAGAGTCCTAGCATCATCATCTCTCCTCTAAAGCACAGCTTTCCCCCCATATCCCCCTGACCCAGCTTTCTCCACCTTGCAGTCAGACAGAATGATTAGACAAACCCTCTCTCTCCCATGCTTAAACCTCTTAGCTAGCTCCCTGTTACCTACATATTTGAGACTCTCCACCACTTTATCTCTGACAACTGCTCCAGCCACCCTTCCAACTCCATGGTCTCATTTTCTAAGCGATTTATACCATGTCCATTCTGAGAATGTGCTTTATTCATGTTCTCTCCCCTGGACTGCCTTTCCCTCTTTCACCTTTCTGATTAGCCTCTGTTCACCTTTTAAGGTCTAGCTCACTACATCCTCCATGGTGAAATCTTCCGCAGCCCTGTGGACAGAGTTAGAGGGTCCCTAGAACTCCCAGGCACAGGATTCTTCATGTTATGCTACAGTCGATTCCAGGCCTGTGTTTTCTACCCTGTCGTGAGTTCCTGGAGAAAGGGAATGGACACTGACGTAGATGCTGCCCTTACCTGCTGACATCGCCATGGTGGTGCCGGCCACCATTCCCATGGCCACGCCGTTGGTCCTGGGAGCAG
Source organism: Oreotragus oreotragus (assembly GCA_006410675.1). NCBI lineage: Eukaryota > Metazoa > Chordata > Mammalia > Artiodactyla > Bovidae > Oreotragus > Oreotragus oreotragus. The sequence continues at coordinate 55,836 of SJYX01015759.1, read as the reverse complement.
CGACAGGCGCCGGGTAGATAGCAGAGGGAATGCTGTTGGGCTGGACGACCGTGGTGTGGTGGATGACATGGGGCTGGGCAGCATACACCGGCTGTGTATAGTAAGCTCCCTGGGGGAAGAGGGGCTGAGGTCACACCGGCTTTTGGAGAGGTGGGGAGAGAGGGGAGGGGAGCCTGTCTTAAACCTTAAGCGATGGTGTCTGAGAATCTCTGGCCCAGGGACACAAGGTCTGGGGCTCTGCTTGTGGAAGTACCGTGCTGGTATGAATGCTGCCATTTTACATACTGGGAAAATGTCCTAAATGCAGAGCACTTCCCCAAATGTCTCTTACTATATATTTCCTTTTAGGCAAAAAGGTTGACGATGGAGACAATGGTCTGACGTGACACCCCACTGCCTGGATCACATGACTGCTTTCTGCCATCACAGCCCACAGGTCTGCTGATCTCTGGGCAGAGTGGACAGAGGGCCTGGATCATCTTAATCCAGAGCTTCTACTAAATAATAAGAGCCTCTGACTGTGGACTGAGGCAGAGTGAGGGTGTGTATAGGCTGTAAGGTTACTGCTTCAGTGACACAAGAATGACAGCTGATCAGAGCCACAAACTCTCTTTTCCTCCCCCTCCACCCCACCCACCCAGGCTGGTGGCTCCTTTACCTGAAGAAGAGGTGGACCCAGGCTTCTACATGTACTTACCTGGGCATACAGATTCTGCTGGGGGTAGGCACTTCTGATTGGATACATGGCCGTCTGGTAGGGGTTGGGTGAAGGGGAGTAGGGGGGCGGAGCAGTATTACTCTGGGTCGGTGGGACCTTGTATGGTGTCCCCGCAGTATATCCTGTACCAAGGCAATAAGAGAGACTTCCAATTAGTTGGCAGAAGAGCATCGCTGGGAGGCAGCAGGTCCCAGTCACGACTCCCCAGACAAGCATGGGCTGAATCCAGGCTGGAAACACAGATGAGAACAGACAGAGTACAGGGCTCCGCCCAGAGAGCCCTGGCCCCAGAGGCAGCTCCCTCAGTCCTGGTGCATAGGGCTGCATGTGTGGCATCTTTTATTTCTCTGTGTCTCAGGGCTGTGAGACACAGATAAGAGGCTGGGACCAGATGACCTCTTAAGGGGCCCTTGAAACTCGGACAGTCTAGGATTCTGAAACCTGTACCATGAGACAGGCAGGTACATGTGGACGGGAGACCCTCAATGTGCTTGCTCTATACTGCACTCTCTCTTGTTGCTTTTCAATCTCTTCACTCAGTACCCTGGGGCATCTGCTGCTGCTGCTTCTGTCTTGCTTTCTCCCTTACTCTCTCTTTTCTCCTTATCTCTCTCTCCCTCTATGAATTGCTCTCCACCATACTCCTCTTCTTCCCTGTCAAGTTTTAAGGTGGAAACCTCATACAAAACACCATTCAGAGATCCTCCTTTTCTGAGATGCTAAAAAACTTTGCTCTACATGGCTGGCTTTTCCTCCCCTCCTGGGGCTTGGGGGAGGGCCACCGCTGCTTGAAAGACTGAAGTCAGGGTAAAAAAGATTCACGTTGACCTGGAACCCAGGCCACGTCTGGTCAGCAGGGTGGACAGAAGCTGGGGAGGGGGGCTGAGAAGTCAGGCTCCGAGAAGTTCACAATCAGCCATTCACACAAACTATGCTGCCTTTGAATTTCTGGAAAAGAGAGTCAAATCCTAAGTTCATAGGAAAAACTTGAAACATAAATCACTTAGGAACAAGGCTATGTCTGTAGAGAATCACAACATGGAATGAGTCTATGGAAACTGAGCGATCATCAGGTAGCCCCACTCTCTTGAGTTGAAGGGACAGTGCCAGGGGACCTTGGCTTTGGATCTCCAATGGGGTGTTGCTGGAGACTCTTCCCTGTGGTCCTCCATCCTGACTTGGTCTGGCTGACACATCACGAAACCTCTTAGCTTCAGGTCTTTTGCCTACAAGACGCTCAACAAGGACCCATTCAGTAACATGGAGCTGTTTTTGTAAGAAGGAACTGGAGGCAGAGTAAAGAGGGTGCTTTACTGGAAGAGAAGGGGTCCAGGCTTCAGTCCAGGCTGTCCTCCAATTTACTGTAACTACTGCCAAGTCGCTGGGCCTTAGTTTCTTATTTTGTAAAATTAGAAGGCTAAGAATGAAGATCTCTTCCTGAACTAAAATCCCATTGTTTTAAAGACACTGGGTCTCTTCTACCCTAACCCCCATTTAAAGCAGGCTGCCATACAGTCACAAATCTCTCTCAGGTCACACCACAGCTTGGGCATACCCTGCTGAGGTACTCAGGAGGATGTGAAAGCTACTGTGTAGTTACCACACAAGGCACTACCAAAAGGTGTCCTGTCCTCTTCCCTGGAATCATGCCGTTTATCTTTCCACCTGTAGATTCATAGTTTGTTCTGTGAAAAACTGGAGAAGCTGATTTTGTGGTCAAACATGCTTGGGAAATAAGTAGCAATGAAGATGGAGTGGAGAAAAATACACTAATGAGAAGAGAGCATTGGTACGAATTAGAAACTAACTGGAAGTGGAGAGGTGAGTCAGTTGAGGAAGAAGTCTACAGCAGATTCCTCCAAGATTCTAGACTGTACAGCTACTCATGAAATGTGGTCCCAGGAGAAGCAGATACTGTGGGAGAAGTCAAGGAGCGTAGGTTTGCACATGTCTAGGAGCTGTTTGAGCTGTACTTCAACCAGAGACAGTTTACTTGTCTGTAGAAGAAAGGGGATTCTCAAGATGGACATGTCCCAAGAGCACGGACTATGATGCTAAGGGAGCCTAACTGCTATTCTGCCCCCTTCCCCCAAAGAAGAAGAAGGTGGGAGAGAAAGGGAGAGAAGAGGGGAGGAGGGAGAGGAGGAGGAGAAATATAAAATAAGAGAGAAAGAGGTTTTATTCCATGACAGTGACAAATTTTAAAGTAATAGGATGAACTGTGAATCTCAAAGGACAGGCATATGCAGGACACTATTTCCAGATTTACCACAGGATCTTTTATTCATACTATTTACATTTGAAACATGCAAACCACAATTTTTGTGTGTGTGACTGCAGCTTGTTTTAGTAAATCAAGCTTTACTGTAACACAGCCATGCCCATTCATTTACATACTGACTATGGCTGCTTTACTGGCTGAATGGTAGTTATGTCAGAGACCATAAGGCCTGAAAAGTCTAAAATATTTATTATCTGTCCCTTTACAGGAAAAGCCTGTTAACTCCTGACTTAAAGAAATAAAATACTATTGGGAGTCCTGCCAGAATGGAGAGCACCCCTCTTCCATGCAGGAGGGCAGGACACCCCCCAAATCCTAAGAATCCCTATCTCTGAAAGCTATATAGCATAGGGTTATGGTGATTAGCAGTTTGGAGCCAGACTGACTGCCTGGGTCCAAACCCCAGCTCTCCTACTTAACAGCTGTAGAATACATGAGTTTCATCATCTATAAAATGGGGACGATAATAATATCATTTACTTCATAGGTTTATAGTGATGAATACATGAATAAGTGCAAAGCCCTTAGAAGAAAGCCTGACACAATAAGAATAGTTCATATAGGTTACCTATTATTCCTTTCTTTCTCCCCGTATAGACAGACAGTAAGCTTCCTGTCCTGGGAAGTGTACAAGCAGAGACTGATCTGAAAGATGACAGTAGACAAGAAGCTAAACCATGACTTTCATGGTGGGATCCAACATAGAACACAGACTTCAGGATTCTAAAATTTTTAAATTTAATGGTTTAAAATGCCATGATTTTAAGATTCTTTAAAGTTAACACGCCTGTGGTGCTAGACTCTCCTTTATGCTCCCAGAGAATGTGTGCTCAAGTTCTATCCTCTGAGGAGCCTGCACTCACCTTCGGTGTCACAAGGACAACCACATCTCACAAAGTGTTGAGACTGTCCTTCTGAGGGAAATCAAGAGGCGCCCAGAGACTGCAGTAGAATTTGGTTTCTACATCTAAGAATAACCTTGTCTGAGAGTGTTTCCTTTCTTCATGTTATGAAATAGACACACATGAACTCAGAATACAAATCAGTTTAGCCAAAACACCCTTGGTGGCCAAAATGATGATGCTGTAGAAGAAGGCCTTGCCTATTTGTCCAGAGAGGTGGAGAAGGGAGAAGCAGAACTGCAGAGCTAGAAGATATCTTAGAGATCATCCAGACGAGCACAAATGTTTCACAGATAAGACAACGAGAGCAAGTGAGCGACTGCTCACGAGCACCCAGGACTCGGTGCTCCCTCCTCTAACTACACAGTCCCAAGTCCTGGGCTCCGTCAGTGAGTCGGGTCAATTCTTCTCTTAAGGAATACGTTCACTGGACTAGATAATATCAGAAGATCTTTCTAGTGCTGATACTCTAAGCTGTGAGTATTTCAGTGAGACTTTTATGGGAAAATCCTTGCAGAGGACATTCCGTAACTGACTGATGGTCCTGTCCACACCCTTGAGCATCACTGGAAATTCCCCTGGGCTACCTCAAGTATCACAGAATTCAGGGTTTATTACTTTATGCACCTAAATTAAAGGGGGAAAAAAGCTGTTGGACTTGATACAAACAAAACAAAACCAAGTCAAAACAAAGACTCATTGATTCTGCTCAAATGAACTTAGACTCATCACTTGAGGCCTGGGTCTCCTGAAAAGAGTCCTACCTAAGTCTGAAGGTTACAGAACTAGGATTTTGGAATGCTATACCTTAAGGACATTAGAGACTTGAATTCAATCCTCTCCAATTCAGGTGAAAAATCTAGAGCCCAGGGGAGCAGCAACTTTTCCAAAATTGCACAGCAAATCAGTGCAGAGCTGGGCCCAGAGATCAGGGCTTACCGTACCCTGGGCAGAGTTCCTTTTTGGATCATATGTCTGTCTCTGTAGTCCAATCTTGGACATCTGGTATATTGGCCTTTGTGTCCCCATTTCATTAAAGGCAATATTGTGAGAGAAAAAAGGAATTCAGTCACTAGCAGTCTCAGCCCTGTCTTTTGAAAAAGGCTTTGTTTATGGTACCCTATTCTTTCTCTCAGGTTCCTAACCATAATTTTAAAGTCCATCAAATAGGGTAATAAAGAGAGTGTGTATATTAGCAAGATAAAACCTTTTTAGCCCTCTCTTTAATCCTTCTGCACTGTCATAAATCTTTTTCAGCTGGAGAGCCTCTACCACTTTCAAACGCATTGATGCTCACATCAAGGATACCTTTTAGACTAATCGGTTTATTGACTATCAGATTTATATGTCTGGACAAAGCTCTATGTATGAGACTTGCCTTGACCCCCATGTCTCCTTGTTGGGAGCTGAACAAGAGAGTGCTGAGTAAGTAGGAGGGAGACCTAATTACAAACAGGCTTAGCAAGTGTTAGTGAAATTAAACTGAATTTTTCAAAGGGTCCTGAGTTTTCTCTGGTATTAGAAGCCACAAAATCTGTGTGCTGGGAGAAACCCTGGGGGGATATGGGGGGACCAGTCAATCCTACCTCTATTTATAAATTATAAGAAAGGGGGTATGCCTTGTGAGAGCCTGTGAGAGGACAGTGGGCTATAGCTACTGGACAGTTCAGTGGAACTTCAGGAAGAGGTTAACATGGTGAAAGGCAAGGCCTTCTAATACAGATACTTCCCTGCTGTGGAAAGGACTGCCTCTGGAGGGAATGAATATTCCACCCTTGGAGACGTGTGAACAAAGGCTAGTTGGCAGCTGGAGAGAAGGCCCCTGACAGGGTGGAGGATATTGGGTATTCAGCACCAAGATGACCTAGTCTTATTTTACATTTAGAAAAACTAAGGTGCAAAGCATGGGAATTATTCAAGGTTACACAGAACCAAGTCTACAATCCAGGTCTTTTGGTCTTCCACTCCAGGTTTCTTTCTGCTACACTACTGGGTGTGTCAGATACAAGAGATGTATTATATGCCCGTGCACATATATCATATCATAGGTTAGCTGGAAAAACTCCCTACTGCTATTGTCTCTCTCTTAAAAAACAGTAACATTAATCTCAAGAAAAAAGTCAGTAATAGAAACTTATCGCGGGTGAAACCTTTCTCCAGTTGTGCTGCATTGGGCATATTACCTTTCTGAGCTTCAGCTTTCAAAATAGAATAAAAATCCACCCAAATATCATGTAGATTAAATAAGAGGGTGATCATGAAAGCATATTCTTCAAAAGGTGAGAGTTATGTTGTATAAACTAGTTTATGTTGACACGAAGGGGCAATGATAACTAAGGAAAAAACAACATTTTAATGAAAAACTTTAAATACAACATATTCTTCTAATTTACTTACTTAATAGAATAATACTTCATTGAACCCCAGACCACGGGCCTAGTCTGCGACATCCCTTTGAGGGCCTGACCAGCCCATGTTGGCACAACTTAAGAAATAGGCGCTTACCACATGCAAAGCCAGCTATTCCTCTTTTGGACAGCTCCAAGAAAGCATGAAGATTTTCCTTACACAGAGTCAAAATGCCACTTAGTAATTTCTGAACACTGGCCCTCATTTTACCTAGTGGAGTCATTTTGTGTTAAAAATCAGAGGTGAAAGTGAAACCATCGGTCAATCCACTGAGCCTCGAGTAAATGGGACCCATCTGACCAGCCAGACCAGTCTCCAGCCTCCACCAGGACCCCCTGCACTTACGTTGGTTCCATAGTGTAGCTTCCATGCAAGGGACAGTGTTTCTCAAGCAAGAGGCAAAGCCACCTCCCAACTAAGAATTATCTGCTCCTGATGCCCACAGTGCTGAGGCTGAAAATCCTTGTGCTAGCTGGAGGAGGCCCCTCTGTCCAAAAGTCCACAAGCCTTTAAACTGCCCTGTCTTCCCCTGAAATGCAGTAACAGTCCTTCCCTCATCAAACTTCTTGGCAGATGAGTACCTCCTTCTCTCTCCCTCACTGCTTTGTGTCTCCTCAAAGTGGGGTGCATTATTAAAGAGGATGACCTTTCCCTGTATGCTGGTGCTGCTGCTGCTAAGTCGCTTCAGTCGTGTCCAACTCTGTGAGACCCCATAGACGGCAGCCCACCAGGCTCCTGTATATGAGGAGGGCCAATTTTTCGGTGGGTAGGAGAGAGAACCTCTTAAAACATTGTCTTACAAATGTCAGTTTTAAAAGTTCCCTTTCCTTTCTTCCAGAGACAAATCAGTCCCAACCAAGGGGAACAAGGAAAGGAGGAGACAGGCTGTATTTACTGAAAGCCGCAGAGGATGCTTGGTAAGTTCGGTTCTCGGTCCCGGTGTCCACTGGGAGGTGGAAGGTGCCTTCAGTGCCACAGGAAGACGAGTTCTGTGGCCAGGCCTGTTTCATCAGCAGAGTTGCTTAAGGGAAGACACAAGAATGGCATTAGGCAGAAATAAGAAGTGGGCACCACCAATCACAGACACAAAGCAAGGGTCTTGGGCTGGACGGAAACATAAAACCCAAGGGGCCCCGTTCAGACACACAGGATGGTTCAGCCTTTCTGAGATGGGTGAGTGGTTGGGAGGAGTGCTAAAATGAGCTTCTAAATGATTTGAAGCTGAGGAAATCTGACCTTACACTAATCAGGAGAGTCAGGATTTTCTACCCATTACTAAAAGCATGACAATGCTTATGAATACCACCTTCCACTGTCTGGCATTCTGGCCTAAGGCTCTGAGATATACCTTAGCCACTTTCTTGTTAATGTGTAGTGACTTGGAACCTCTGACTGCCTATTAGGCCAGATCAACTGAGTACTCCTTTTTCATGCCTGAAATCTCAGCTGGAGGTATATTTAACAACTGCTTTCAAAGAGAGACCCCAGAATGCTAATTACCACCTAAAGTGAACCTTGCTGGACTGCCATCTCTTGTAAAGGGACTGAGCTTTGGCAGCCTGGAAGGCATAGGCTGTCCAGCGGGACTCTCCCTGCAAACTCCTTCTCCTGTGCACGTAGCGGGGAGCAGGCAGACAGACCTCTGGCACACCCTTTGTACCTCCTGCTGCAGGGCTCCACCTGAGACATGGCCTCATGAATTAGAGATGAAATCTTCTGGGCCATCAAGAAAGCAACTGTCAACCGTAGAGTAGACGTGAAATAGAGATGACGCCCGGTTTGAAAGAAATCTGCAGAGACTTTCCAGGCTGACTCAAAGCTCAGCTTGAGAAATTTGAAGGATGCTTCCTATGTTCTAGAAGTGGGGAGTGACTCAAAAAACTTACCTTCATGTGTCCTGTAGGGAGGGTGAGGAATACAGTTTCAAAGGAGGGGGCTGCTTAACATTTTAGGTATCTCCCTTGATCTATTTTCAAACACTAGAGGAGAAATATTCCTGACCCAAATTTCTACTTACGACTAAAAAATGATTTTAGCAGTATCTTTTCCACTCAAATAAGGTCTTGGGAGTCATGGATATGGGGTGTTTTAAAGTATATTAGTATTGGCAACAGTTGGATATACTTGAAACATTTTAACAAGGGGCCGAGGTAGACAGGGTAGTATGAGAAGCAAATTTGCCTATACTCTCTTATTCCATCAGGACAAGGATAGTCCACTCCAGACAGATTCCCATAAACCCCTCTGCCTGTCCAGGTAACTGGAAACGCCTCTGTGTCCTTCAGTCATCAAAGTACTGCGGCCAGAGGAGGAGGTCAAAGACTTTGCTCTTTTAGCTGAACCAAGGAAAAGAGTGTAGCTGTTCTGTGCTGACTCTGAGCTTGCATCAATAGCCCGCAATATATACAGCAGATGCTGAGAAATGAGAAGGAAATCATGGGCAGGGAAGTGACACTAAAAGGAGAATTCTGATAGAAGAAATGGAGATCCAGCAGAATTCCATGCAGGGTCCAGGGCCTTTGCTAGACATTAGATCATGACTCTGCAGACAACACAGGAGGAGGGCAGTCAATTTTAAACAATTACCTTGAGTTTCTTTTCCTGAGGGGCGGGGATGGGGGGAGTGGTGGGGATTAATAAAGGAACCAATTAGTGTTGAAAAATCCTATTAAGATGGCTCCAAGTTTAGAACCTGCCACTCCTCTTGGCTGGAAAGCCCTAACCACCTAAATCAACTTCCTAAAAAAGTAGAACACTCAGCTCTAAGAAGTCAGATAGAGCAAGCCCAGGCCCTCTAGACCCCACAGGAATCTACCAGAGGGCAGGAGCCTGAAATCTGACTGTGGAGAATTTGGACGTCCTATTCTGGTCCAGTTTTTAACCCAAATGGTGCATACTTTACCATAATTTTAACCACAAACCAAAAGTCTGACATTAGCCTGAAGGACCATGTGACAATTAAAGTCAGTCAAAATCAACCAGAGCGCGACTGAGGCCTATACTGCACTCAGCACTGAGGGGAGTGCCACGGTGGACAGGAACACACGTGGGTCATGGGCACTGCACACAAGGTTATTTATGGTCTAGCTGGGGATGCAACACAGCCACACGCCAACCAGAGAGTGAACAAGACAGCATCACGCACAGCAAAATAATGCTACAGGTTAGCCAGGAAAGAGGCAAGTGCGACTGTGCCTTTATGTGTTTCCCAACTGAGCCAGTGAACTACACTATACATGTTTGTGAAGAAGTGGATATTTTTTCTGGTTTCATTATAAACAAAAACTAATATATATGAATATATAATCTACATAACTGGATAAATATGAAGACTAAAAACAACAAATAGCAACTGTCAATTTGCTCTCCTCATTAGTTAGATATATCATATGATCCTCCTGTCCATGTACAATTCTAAAGTAACCTGTTGTTGGTAGCAATTCAGAACTCAGTTGTGGGATGAAGACAATCCAACTTAAGCTTTGAGAGGCGTGGTAACAGAGAAGGCTGCTCTGACAGGCATGCCTGCTCCTGGTGCCATGAAACGTAGCAACTCCTAGAAATGATCTATATTGTGAATAAATACATGTGTATATATTTGTCAAATATTACTGAGGTGCACGTGTGAGACTGGTGAAACTTTATGGAGTGCTGTATATGTACTATTCCTCAATTTGAAAAGAGAGAGAACCTGTGGCAGTGAAGGGCCACAGCCCAGTCACAGCATGCTGCCCACGTCCAAGTGCTGGGTTGTTCACATCCCTGGACACGGGGCCCTCACGCCCTCTGACACTTGAACAATCTGTTAAGCACACTTACAAGGAGGAGAGGCAGCAAGGGACCATCATCCTGAACAATGTACTGTGTCAGGAAATCTGAGTTCTGGCCTGGGCTGTGCCGCTTATTAGCTGTGGGATCTTGGGCAAGTCACTACACCTTTCTAAACTTCAGGTTTGTTGTCTCACAATGTGACAATAAATAACCACTACTTGATTGCTTGACAGCACTGATTGTGAGGATCAAAAATCAAGTATCCGGTCTCACAGTTTCCAATTCTGGGGCTTGCCCACTCCTCCACTCCCAGATGTGGCAGCTCCATGGAAGCTCTCATCACCTCCCTGAATTACTGCAACTGCTTCCTCACTGTTTTCAAACCTGCCAACTCCAATCTCCAAGCTGCAACCAGAGTGATATTTCTAAGACCTGTATCTAATCACAAAACCTTCTTTCTTAAAATCATCCCATGGTCCTCCACAACCTAACTCCGTGTGTGGCACTTAAGGCCCCTCAAGATCTAGTCCTATGATCTCTCTAGATTCTTTTTGTTCTCGCTCTTAAACCCTATACGTCAGCCACACAAATTGCTCACCATTCCAAGACTATGCCAAGAAGCATCACTTCTCTGTATTTTTGCTCACACTGCTCACTCTTCCTGGCACATCTTTCCCCAGATGCTACCTAGTAGACGTTTATTAATCCATCAGCCATGAGCTGAAGACTTGCCTCCACTATGAGGTCCTTTTCTCCCCCCAATTTTTGACCATACTTCTCTTGTGTGCCCCATTTGGCTCAATATCCCAGTTCCTGTGTTTCTTAGAAGTTCCCTGCTGGTTTGTCTATCTCCCCTGTTAAACTGTGAGCTCCTTGAAAACAAGAACTCTGTCTTACTGAACTCTGCAGCTTCAAAGGGCCTTGGCTTAGGGTCTGGAACAGAACGATCTGCGAAGAGAAGAGCTCCATACTACTCTGAATATTTCAGATGCTACAACTGGAGGGGGAAAGGAAGCAGGAGTGCTTCTCTCACTTTCTATGGAAACTTCTGTTCAAGTTCATATATTCTGAGACAAACAAAAATGATTCCTCATAAACAATAAGAGAAACAGGTCTGTGTCTAGCAAAAATGAAATAATAAGATTTTAAGAGGGCCTTGTATTAGCATTTAAAGGGACCTCAGAGATCATCTGGAATAAAACACTTTATCTATGGCCTGGGGATATTAGCAAATTGCCCAAGATCACGCAGCCTACAGCAGCATAAAGGAGAGATTTTCACAGCTCATCTCCTAAAAGATGGGCCACATACAAATTCAATTTTCAACATCCAAATAATTCAAGGTTAAAAGTTGAGAAAGTGTGCAGAAACTTTACAAAAACATTGTCCTGAGCAGCCCAGGCAAGGGTGGTGAAAGCAACAAGTCCCCCCATGGTCCCTTCCTGTCTATGACAAAAAAGGACCTAATCAAGTTACACTGCTGGGACCCTCACAGGTGCCCAGGAGTTCCCCGTGGTGCCTTGGGCCTGGAGTCCACACTGCCCACAGAATCCAGCTCTGGTCCCTGGTTTATTAGCACACTTGACCCTCACCTCTCACCATCCAGGAAAATGTCCCCAGATGAGCCAGAGCTCAAGATCTGGGCTGAGGGAATAGACACATCTAAAGTCAACCAGGTCTTTAAACATGTGAGACTGCCAATGCAGATGGAAAAATCTGATCCTGGGGCAGACTCGTGTTTTTTGTTCTTACAGGCATAATCCAGGTATTCCTCCACAGGGGCTGCCACACAGCCAATAGAGGAGCCATGGAGGGCCAGGGATTTTTGTTCACTGGTTTGAATTCAGCAGTCACAGGGTGAAGGTTTCTGACCTAGGTCAGATGGGACCCCGGAGGTGAGGAAAGGGAGAGACGCCTTTTAGTGCCATGATCCTTCACTGCTGCCCTAGGGGATGGTTCATGTGTGTCTCCAACCCATGATTTTGCACCATCAGACATGTTCCTGCATGCTTTAGGAACTGCTGCTGAGCCACCTGGGGGAGGCCCAAGCCTAGGGGATGGGATTTGGGGAGGAGAGGAGAGGGGATCTATTGTTGTTACGAGATAACACATTCATAGGCCATAATACAGATGAGGAAAAATAGCTTTCCTACCATAAGCTGAATGCAGGAACTGAAACTCTGTTGGATAGAAATGTTAGTTGAAATTACCACTAAGAATCTGTGCAAAGTAGTACATATTGCAGTTACAAAAACAGACTTTGTCTCAAAATAGCAGTTTCCCCCGGGGCTACATAAGAAAACCGTGAACGCAAAGGGTACAAAGTACCTTCACCCTGGAGAGGGTGACAGACTTGCCATCCAGGAAAGCCCACTCACTGGGGAGGGGTACCCTTTGGATGCCATGACATCTTCCAGGAAGCTGACCCAGAGCTGCCTGGAAGTGCATATGTCCAAGTTCCTGCTCTTTGCTTGTTTATGCTAAGAATAAATTTCAGTTCTCCCAAGCACTGCAGAGGGACTTCACACATGACAGAGGTGATATGTGCTGGATAAAAAGCTAAAGGTTTAGGGACAAAACCGCCATCTTTGGTCTCTGAAGAGCTCTCTATAAAGTGCTGGAGGGCTAGGACCAAAGCAGGGGCACTTTATTCCCTAAAACCTCTGGGAGAGTGTGCTGCTGTAGCAGGGGCAGACTGTGGGCAGTCAGACTGGCTTTGAATCTGAGCTCCACTGATCTTCAGCTGTGCAACTTTGCACAAGTAATTTTACCTCTCTGAGCAACACTGGAGACAAGAATCTCTAACTCACAAGACTGTAGGAAAAAAAAAAATTTGTGACAAGACCTGCATGGTGCCTGGATCATGGCAGGTGTTCAGAAAACACAAATTCCTTCCCCTTCCCAGGTTCAGCATATGCACAATGGGAATAATGTATCTAGTCTAGAAGGCTGCTATGAAATCAAATGCAACAACAGATGACAATGAGTTATAAAGATTTTTTTGTGAGGAGGTATTTCATTTTTACCTGTATTAGTTATTCTGTTTTTCCCTTCACTTCATTTTCAAGTCAGATTACCATTAATATGACACATCCTTTGGTCTCTAGATTCTGAAAACAAGCCTCTGCTGGCTACACCTCCTGCGGGGCCAAATGTAAAGAAGAGCCCTCAAGTTGTTAGAGCTTGGAAAAAAGCTCCAAGTACCCAAGCTGCTTTCAAAACCAATGAAGGAGTGAAACACTTCCCTGCATTCTGGACAGATGACATTGTAGGGAACTCAGTGCTGCTAAAAATAGCTCTTTTTAGAAGCAACTTCTTTGTCTCCTTGAAGAAGCTGAGAGAAATTTCAACCTGATAGCCTGGCTCCTCTGCAGGCTTCTATCCTGCAGCATTTCTCAGCATCACAAATGGCAGCTCTGGCAGGAAGCTGAGGGCACCCACATCTTCGCTGTCCTTGAGTCGGTGCCTCCACCACGGTCAAGAGACCTGGAAACACAGAGGCCAGCCTCCCACCGTATGCCACAGACCAGCTGTGTGCATATGTAACTCCAAAGACAAAAGGATCTGCCAAGGTCACACCAGAATCAGGAGCAGAGTTAGTGCTACAACCCTGGTCTTCCAACTCCCAGTTTGGGGCTTTCTGACACAGCATGCTAATACCACCCTGTGTAGTGGACTGTGTGGGTTTCTGAGAAAATGGTTTAGTCAGAGCTTAGAAATATGTTGATTTTTAAAAATATAAATTGGGGAAAATCAAGTTAGATGTGGGTTGATATTTTGTATGCATTAAAATTAAAACTTAATCAGTACTTTATACAAGCTAGGAGCTTTCCAATCTATCCATTCTCCCCCACCCCACCATCCCAGTCTCAGGTTTTTTCTATCTGCTCTCCCTTCCCTCTCTCACCTGACTGCTCTAACATCTCAGTTTCTCTCTAGTTAACTGCAACTATAACGTGGTTAAGAATATATGTGGATGTGGTGGCTGGATGCCTGGATTGGGATCTTTGGGCTAGTTCCATTAACTTCTCTAAGTTTTAGTTTTCCCACTTAGAAAAATGGGAATAACACTAATGACCTCAAATGTCTGCTGTGATATAAAACAAGTTAATACCTATAAAGAGCTTAAAATAGCCCCTGACACACTGGGACCATTCAACAAATGTTAGCTATTTATTCCCTGTCCTTCTGCTTTCTTGGCAAACTGATCCTAAATCTATCATCAGAAGTTTGGAACATTATGAGAGAATATCCCAGGGCTGGGGGAGAGCCTTGAGAAACGCACAGTCTCCACCTCAGTTGCGCCTCCAATGTTACATGGCCGTGTTACTGCTCAAGTCTCCTCTCCCACCTCTCACAGTAAGGCTCATCCTTGACCTCTCGTTGAGAATGCTTGCTCTCTCCTTGCTCACTTATCTCAGCAAATCAGGATCAGGAGATAAGAACTCTGCACTTCCCACTGGACAAGTTATTATTAGCACATCCACCTGTGACCTTTCCTTTACTCTGAGAGGAAGAGCTGCTCTTCCATGGGAAGCACCCCATTTCATTAGCTTCCCAAGACATATGAGAGAATCGAGCTCTGGACTTCCCACACCATCACAGCCTCCTTGGAAGCCTGGCTCCATCTGACACTCTTTCTTCTGTGTCTCAATGTCCTCTCCACTTGCTCCTTCTCATCAGTACTTATTTAATATTCATTTCCAGAAAGAACAAAAACAAAAACCCCCATTTACCCTGTCTCCCTTTCTACTCAATCACCCTCCAGCCTCCTTTTGCTAGTAGCCAAGACTCCAGTACTCTTGCCTGGAAAATCCCATGGATGAAGGAGCCTGGTAGGCTGCAGTCCATGGGGTCGCTAAGAGTCGGACACGACTGAGCGACTTAACTTTCACTTTTCACTGTCATGCATTGGAGAAGGAAATGGCAACCCACTCCAGTATTCTTGCCTGGAGAATCCCAGGGACAGAGGAGCCTAGTGGTCTGCCATCTATGGGGTTGCACAGAGTCGGACACGACTGAAGTGACTTAGCAGCAAGCCTCTTGTAACTGTAGGCTCCATCTGCCAAACCCACTCCTTCCCTCCAGCCTCCCGTCCCTGACCACTTCCACAGAGGTCACTGATGGCCTCCTGACTATGAAGATAACGCATCTGCTTCACCTTAGATCTTACCTGACCTTCTACATTACTCATCTCATTGTGTTTAGACTGGGTAGTTTACCAAGACAATTCACAGATTTCATAGCATTGAAATCATTTTTATACTATAAGATTAGTATCAAAACCACCATAGTTTTTAAGTAAGATAAAACTTATCAAATTTGATTAAGTCTTTTATAAAAGAGAATTTCTGTAATTTTCATTGCTTCTGCCTCCTAGTATATGTTTTTGGGGAAATATATATCTTATTGATTAAAGTGAGTATAGAATAAAATATCAGTGGTGAGATATCATTAGAGATTTTTTTTGAGCCTGTGTGTCACTGTTCCCCTCACAAGCTTTTTGAGGGCAATGACTGCAGTTTCACAAATCTGAATCATCTATAGGGTCTTCCAGAGTGCCCTTGGCATAGCAAGGGCAAGTGGAATAATGTACCTATGTAAACACTTTAGGGATTAACATCACTTATTTGCATAAAATGGTTCTTATTTGCCAAAAAAAAAGAGCAGGGTTCATGATATGCATGTGCATGTGAGTATAATATGATCATGACATTATCCCTACTTTAGGAGGGGCAATTGAGGCTCAGAGGTCAGGAGACTTTAAGATTGCTAATCTAGGAAGTGACAGAGTCAGAAAGCAAATCTAGGTCTTCTGACACAGCCCATGTTTGTCTCATTTAAACATCCTGGAAGAAAGGGAACGTCAGTGGGTGAATCCTGGATTGGCACAGAAAAGCATGAGACCAAGAACCCTTAGATCTTTCTAGTCCATATGTTACTGTTGATTCATTGAGTAAGTTGGATAAAACACTGCTTTTCTCTGCATTTGCATTGTCAAGAGAAGGGACTGAACTGGAGGCTCTCTAAGGCCTTTTCAAGCTTTCTCATTTTAGAATAATAATTACTAAACATGAAAA
The DNA here is from genome assembly GCA_006410675.1 of Oreotragus oreotragus. Classification (NCBI taxonomy): domain Eukaryota; kingdom Metazoa; phylum Chordata; class Mammalia; order Artiodactyla; family Bovidae; genus Oreotragus; species Oreotragus oreotragus. The sequence continues at coordinate 39,675 of SJYX01015759.1, read as the reverse complement.
TGAGGATATTATCATGACACTCAAGGACTTTCCAAATCTGGCCCTCAAACATCTGTGATCCAGATTCTGGAGTACCCCGCCCGAGAGCCTATGCTTCAATCATTCTCAATGATTCAATCATTCAATCTTCATACTTTGATGTTCTTCAGTGTCATTCCTCCCATCTCTGTGCTTTTGCCCAGGTTCTACTCCACCCAGAATGCCCAACTTTTCCTTTGTATGTTTAAAAAAATGCCTCTCAGCAATAACAACAAAACCCAACCAATGAAAACAAACACACAAAAAAGAATGCCTCTTAACAACAACAGCAACAAACCCTCCACCAACCAAACAAAAAAGAATGCTTCTTACTTCTCTCTCAAGTATCCACTGCTAAGTCCTCTGTGAAGCCTTCCCCTACACTCTGAACCCCAAGCAGAGGTTGTTCCCTCCTTTGCTTCCTCTCCTCTTATATGGATTCCTTTGACAATATTCATCACACAATACAGCCAGGAATTTGTTTACATGTCAGCTCCTAATTCAACTGTAAGCTACTTTAGGCAAAGATAATATCCTTCCTTTTATTTTGTTCTAGTGTGGAGGGCATTCAGCAAATACTTGTTGAATAAATGAAGAGGAATTTACACAAAACTATCTACAACAGTGAGGTAGGTAGCACATTTCTCAGAGGTGAGGTAACTTGTCTAAGGCCTCACAACTAGTGAGTTAAATAATCAGGATTTAAACCCAAGACTTACAAACTGCAGAGCTCACAATCTTTCTCTGGCCCCTTCAGTGTTAAAGCACCAGCTGAGAGTGGCTTTTCTGGTGGGGAGCGGTGGGGGGGATGCGTGTGGGGAAATGGGGGTTAACATCAGTGGTAAGACCTCTGCATTGCTCCCGAACTGAAACAAACTTCAATACTTTCTAACCAAGGAGTGTTGGTCCTTTGTTATTTTTGAAAACCAAGTTCTTTGCTCCAGCTTAGAAACCAGCTCTTTGTGTCTGGTGGCAAGTCTCTCACTCTTTTCCAGGTCCACATCCAGGACGTCTGCTGTGTAAGTGGGTGCTTGTTGTGTGTGAGTGTGCAAAGGTCAACGGCAGCCTCAGGGGAAAGGAGCAAACGCTGGGTGTGGACATTAGGAGAGCAGGAGGTTCTGTGAGGAGGACGCATGTCTCAGGTACTCTAGCAGAAGAGACGACTCACTGTAAGTTACCAAGAACAGAGGAAATTCTGTTCCTGCCCCAGCTGGAGGCTGAACTGCCCCAGTTCCCAGAGGGGACTCCCTGGACAATCAATCATGGACAAGCTGAGCCCAGAGCAGTTAAGGACATGGAAAGGCCAGCAGGTGTTTTGAGTTTATTTTTCCCCAAGTAAAGCCTCACCTCCCACCCCACTCATCACTAGTGTCTCCACTTTCTCCTTACCTGGAGCATAACTGGGGCTATTGGTGGGGTACAGACTGGGGTTGTAGGCAGGGGCCGCAGCTGGGTAGGCTGTAGGGTAACCTATGAAAAGACAAAAAAAAAAAAAAACCCTATTTAGTTGGGCAAGAAAAATATTTCTGAGGAAATGGAGTCCAAGTCCCAGGCTTGGCCTTGAGCCTCTTCATGAGCCATTTCAGACCATATATGTGGCTGGTTTTAGCCTTCTGAGAAAAACAGAAAATATATACGTATTTTTCTATTTTTTAAAAGCAGTATAAGATATATATGCCTAGATGCTCACTGTAAAAAAAAAAAAAAAAAAAGAAACACCATATAAGTATATATGGTAAAAGTTGTAACTCGACTTTCACATTCCTGCCACAACACTACTCACCTCCGCAGAGACAGTTAACAGTTTGGCATTTAAGTCTCCAGATAGTTTTCTATGCATTTTTATACACATATATCCAGTGGTATGCTGGTAAATATTTAATGACTGGCCCAGGGAAACTGCAATGAAGCCCTACTTTGTAGCACTTGCTGAGTTCCATGCTGTAAATACTCCTACCATGGCTGGTTTCAAGCCAGCAATACCATCAAATGAATAGTTGAGAAGAGATGCTCACAAGTGGCCCTAGAGAGCCCATACAAGCCTGATCCAATCCACCACTCATAGTATATATAGGGATTAAAATTTTTTTCTATTGTGACAAAATATATGTAATGAAACTTGTGATTTGAACCATTTAAGTGTATAATTCAGTGGCATTCATTACATTCACAATGTTGTACAACCATCCTATGTATTTCTAAAACTTTTTAACTACTCCAAACAGAACTCTACCTATTAAGCAATAATACCCCATTCCCTCTTCCCATAACCTGTATTAACCTTTAATCTACTTTCTGTCTCTATAAATTTGCCTATTCTAGATATGTTATATACAGGGAATCAAATACTATTTATCCTTTTGTGTCTGGCTTCTCAAAAGAATTAAGCTCATCCATGTTTTTGTATGTATTAGAACTTTAATCCTTTTCATAGATAATATTCCACCGTGTGTGTGTGTGTGTGTGTGTGTGTATGTACACACCACATTTTGTTTTTCATTTGTTGGTGGACACTTGGATATTGTGAATAATGCTGCGGAGAGAGTAAGATTTCCAGAAAGACTTAAAGGAAATAGTTAACTAAGCAGATGGCTGAAGGAAGAGCATTTCAGATGAAGGAAATACTCAGCACAATGGCCCTAAGTTGGGGGTATATGATACGGGACATGTCTGAGGAACAGTGAAGAGGCCAGTGTAGCTGAAGTGGAACAAATAAGGAAGGAAGAGGCAGTAGATGAGTCAGATAAAAGGCTGGGCAGTTCACACAGGGGCCTTATAGGCACTGTAAGGACTTCAACTTTTACTCTGAGAGAAATGAGAAGCCATGACGGCATCTTGACCAGAATAATAACGTAATCTGACTTAGGTTTGAAAAATGTCACTCTGCTGTGTGGAAAACACATAATGGGGGAAGAAGAGAGAAGCCTAGAGACCAGTTAGGAGCTACTGTAAACTCCTTGCATGGATAACAGGGCTCAGATCAGGGAAATAGCAGCAGAAATGATGAGAAGTAACATGCTAAGAGACTTCACATACTTTGCCACATTGCTTTCTAGAAGGACTATCAATTTGTACTCACACTAGCAGTGTGTAAGTGCCTGTCTCACTGCTCACTACAGTTATTTTTAATGCTCATTGGTATTCTGACTGACAATGGAAAGCTGATTTTAAAAGTCAAAGATTAAATCCCTAAATCCCTAAAAGCTTCTTTGGGATTTGTAAATACTGAGCTTTAATAATGTATCTTTGTTAATATGCCTTTCCCTAAATCCTTTCCAACTCCAAAGAAAATTCATTTCTCTTTACTCCCCAATCATTTTCTGACTTCACAGCCAAGGCAGCCAACTTGTTGTCACTTAATTAGCAATATGCTGCTAAGTCGCTTCAGTCGTGTCCAAGTCTGTGCGACGCCAGCCCACCAGGCTCCCCCACCCCTGGGATTCTCCAGGCAAGAACACTGGAGTGGGTTGCCATTTCCTTCTCCAATGCATGAAAGTGAAAAGTGAAAGTGAAGTCGCTCAGTCGCATCCTACTCTTAGTGACCCCATGGACTGCAGCCCACCAGGCTCCTCTGTCCATGGGATTTTCCAGGCAAGAGTACTAGAGTGGGGTGCCATTGCCTTTTCCGAATTAGCAACATGGAGGTCTGCTAAAGTCAAGGGTTTGATCTGGAAAACAAAGTGATCTGGTCTCATGGCTGAAACTGTATTCAGCTTCACGTGAGAGATGGCACAGCAAAGAGTAATCCCACCCCTATTACATCATTTCAGATGTCTTTTACTTTTAGGGGAAATTATAGGATCTTCCTTCAGTGTTTCTAACAATCTTTTTTCACTTGAATTTGGCAGGTATCAAAGAACAGCAGCATTAGAAAGACCTTCATTTTCTAGGTGACATTCTCAGGCTGAGGGAAAGGCAGGGACTTAGGGTCACAGATTTGCAGAGATTAGAAGTAACTTCAAAGCCATTTGGTCCACCCTCACATTTGAGGCTAGGGCTCCTCTACAACACATTCATGGCATCATTCATCCCTGCCCTTGATCTCTACTGACCACAAAATCTTTCCTTTCCCGAGACTCAGCACCCTCCTCCACTGTGAGACTGCTTTGATTGTCTGAAAGTGACTTCTCATACTTCACTGAACTCTGTCTGTATCTTCTACCCTGTAGAACAGAACAAATTTGAAGAGACATGCATCCCCAATTAGAGAACTTATCACAGTGTACTTCAATTGTATCTTTACATTCCCTGTCCTTTTCCCTTTCCTCAACCTGCAAGTTTCTTGAGAGTATAGCTATGTCTCCTTTGCTTGTACACAATAGCGCTTGATCAGGTCCTCTTTCCTACTCCTTGAGCAAACCACCACCTCCTCCCCTCAGCCGGACAGCAAGCATCCAAGCTTCTCAAACACAGGCTCAGTTTAGTTCAGTCACTCAGTTGTGTCCGACTCTTTGCGACCCCATGAACCGCAGCACACCAGGCCTCCCTGTCNACATAGAAAAGCAATTATATTTACACCAACATTTTAAGTCCTAAGATTGACTTATAGGTATCAGGAAAAAGGGAAAGTAGTCTTATCTTTACCTAGTGAAGACATACTTGATCTGCTTCACAACAGTCAGGTAAAGATACTTATTGAGTGAAGACAGTCAAATAGTCTCTCTTCCTTGGATACTCAAACTAATTCCCCATGGGGCTTAACATTTTTTTGGTTCATGAAACAAATGTGTAAGTTTTCAACAGAATTCCTGCTTTGGCCAGTCTGGCTGAGAAAGATTCTTGAGTCTGTAGCACCCTAAGATTTGAGTGATTAAGCATAAACTCCACAATTGAGCAGGCTCTGGATACTCAAACTAATTCCCCATGGGGCTTAACATTTTTTTGGTTCATGAAACAAATGTGTAAGTTTTCAACAGAATTCCTGCTTTGGCCAGTCTGGCTGAGAAAGATTCTTGAGTCTGTAGCACCCTAAGATTTGAGTGATTAAGCATAAACTCCACAATTGAGCAGGCTCTGTGGAAGAAAGGCCTGGAAGGGGTATCTGGCTTGGGAGAAGATTGGAAGAGAGAGATCTGGTTCAGAGGATAGTATTCAGCTGAAAGAAGGAAACGTGGCATCTGAGGAGAATAATAGGCTGATTCATGTTGATGTATAGCAGAAGCCAACACACAGTAAAGCAAGTATCCTCCAATTAAAGAAAAAAAAGTGAAATCAAATGAAATATAGCATGTATGGGGGGAAAATAGGCACTCCATTGAATAGTCTTCTTATATTAATTAGTAAGGATTGGCTAAATTATGCTGTAATGACAGACAAGCCCCAAATCTCAAAGGCTTTATACAACAAAAGTTTATTTCTCTCTCATGCCAAGCCCTTCATGGGCCCAGGCATTTCTCTAGGATAGTTGTCCTCTGCACGGGGACTGAGTGTCCAGGCTGCTGCTATCTTTTGGACCTTCTGTCTCACGATTGCCTCAGTAGGGCAAGAAAAAGCCTGGAGAATCACTCACGGGCGATTCCCTGTCTCAGCCTGGAAATGGTGTGTGCCGTTACTGTGGCCATCCCAACTAGTCACACGGCCCTCCTCAGCTTCAAGGAACACAGAAGCTGAGACGTGCAGCCTTCCACAGGCCTGGATTACAAAAGGAATCCAATACTGCTAGATAGGGGTGATGTCCACTCTAGTTTGTGGAATTTCTCTTAGGGAACTGTTCTGTGCCAAGCTGTCCCTCGGTTTAGAATTTCTTCCCAGAAGGGGCTTGGGGCAGCTTTATGGGTGGAAGAGGTGTCAGGGACTTATTTTGAAACTGCATTTACATAGCCAGAAACAGTTATACGGATCTAATATTTATTTTGGGCAACTTTGGAGGATGCTGGTGAGAGCTGTGAGTGAGCAAAATCCCCCAGTCCCACCTCTTTCCCTCTCTTGTGTCTTGTCACTCACAGTGCCCGAGCTGAGGCAGTGAGCATGTACACATTGGGTACCATTCAAACCCCCTCAAAGGGCAGGTCACCCATGGGCCCTCCTGGGCAGGGAGGCCCGTGGAAGTTGTGCAGGTCACCCATGAGACCCTGGCTCTCACAACAAGACACCTCAGTCTGTGCTGCTGACTTTCAACTTCTGTTCCTTCAAGCATCNACTGGGTACCATTCAAACCCCCTCAAAGGGCAGGTCACCCATGGGCCCTCCTGGGCAGGGAGGCCCGTGGAAGTTGTGCAGGTCACCCATGAGACCCTGGCTCTCACAACAAGACACCTCAGTCTGTGCTGCTGACTTTCAACTTCTGTTCCTTCAAGCATCAGTTCCACACGTTGCCATCCCAGTAAGCGCAGCTTCTCAGGAAAGGCCACGGAAAAGGGCAATCAATAGATTAGATGACTGCTGTGACTCTTGGAGCTCATCTCCTGCTAGGAGCGGGTCTGTGCGTGTGTGTCGGAAAGAGCAGGAGAGCAGAGAGCTGCACTTAGGCAGTTTTCTCAGCAGGAAAAGACGGCTGAGCACTCAGCCCAATCAATGAGCTGGGAGGAGGGCAGACAGGAAGACGCGCAGCCGGTGATTCGCGGCCCCTCCACGCTGGGAAGCTCTTTTCAGTCTAGGGGCCTGGAACAGCCTCACTGGCCCTTGGGGGTGTCTTGGCCGGTTTCTGATCCTGCCGGATTTGGTCACCAGACGTTGGAGCTTTGCCTTGTCCTCCCCTGGCTCAGTCTGCCTTGCACAGAGAACTGTGATATTTTAAGGGTCTACCTAAGGGGAATGAAGACCAAATAAACGTGGCCTTTGTGTTCCTTTTGTGCTAGTCCCCACATCAGCAGATCTTCCTTCCTCTGTGTTCACTCAGCCAGGGCAAGCCTCTGGTTATCATGCCCAGTCTTGGAAATTTCTCCGTTAATGTTCCTGTCTTTGTGCTTACTTCAGCAGCACGGATGCTAAAATTGGAAGGATACAGAGAAGATTAGCATGGCCTCTGGGCAAGGATGACATACAAATTCGTGAAGTCCTCCATATGTTTTCAGTTAAGTGATACACAAAACAATTAAATGTTAAAATATGGTATCAAAAGCAGTTATCATGAGGGGAAAAGAGTACAAATCAGAGTGTTTTTAATGCTTTTGAAATTAGGAGTTCAGCAACTTAAAAATATATATATGTGTGTGTGTATGTGTATGTATATATATATATATATAGAGAGAGAGAGAGAGACAGAGAGACTGCTATACAAAAAACCTCATGGTAACTGCAACCTAAAAATCTATAATAAATACACACACACATACACACACAAATGAATCTAAATACAACACTAAAAATAGTCATCAAATCACAGGAGAAGAGAATACAGTTTCATTCCCTGAGCGAAGTTTCTGTTATTCTGAAAACTATTCTGGCAAATGGATAATAATTAACAAGTTTTCTCCCTTATCAGTTAATGAATTATTCAACACAGTTAATTTTAATTCTACAAATATATTCGTCCACCCATTTATCTACATTCCCCCTTTATTCAATAACATTTTTTTAAGTAAAATATTTTATGTAAAATATTCTGTTGGTGCCCTAGGGGATTTTGGGGAAAAGAAAGTGATTAAACAGAGCTAGTAAAAAGTATCCAAGGGTTTCTGAGCAGGATACCAGCAGTGACCATTCTAGGAAGTGACTTGTAAACTGCCATTGTGTTAGCCAGACTCCCCAAGGCTGTCTACAGACACAGAGTGACCCTATCAACCTTCTTCTCTGAAGCTCAGGGGAAGACACAGCTCCATTTTTTTCTGAAGCTTTTTGTCCATTATGAGGAGTTGCATTTTAAAGCTGGATTCTGGAATTTCATTAACTTTCAAAACAGTTATCAGGCCTAAAGATTAATTCTATTGGGAAAAAAAAACAAACAGAGAAAAGGATGAAAAGAACTTTATCTAAAGACAATTAAATAGGAGCATGTAGTATTAACCATTCACAGTATTAGTAACACAGATATAAATCGACCCTAAAACACAATAACTTGTTCAATAAAGCAGAGACTCAGTGTATTGTGAAACAAAAGTAATTCGAAAGAATCTTCAGATTAGATGTGGAAAAGATGAAAAAATATAATGAATATATATATTATGTATATACACATTCAGTTCAGTTCAGTTCAGTTATTTCTCACTTCCACTGTATAGTCATAAGGGATTTGATTTAGGTCATATCTGAATGGTCTAGTGGTTTTTGCCACTTTCTTCAAACACAGGCTAGGGATGAATAGTCTGTGTGGCCAGAGAATATCCCTTCCCTACCATCAACTTCCTCTGTCCAGAAAGAGTATCATAGGTAAGCTGGGCTTCCTCCCAACAACGCTCCTGGTTTTGTTTTGCTCATTTTGTCTCCTTGTCCCTAACTTGGATTACTTATCCTACTGCCTCTTCTGATGCGCTGGGGTTTCTAGTNTGTGGCCAGAGAATATCCCTTCCCTACCATCAACTTCCTCTGTCCAGAAAGAGTATCATAGGTAAGCTGGGCTTCCTCCTAACAACGCTCCTGGTTTTGTTTTGCTCATTTTGTCTCCTTGTCCCTAACTCGGATTACTTATCCTACTGCCTCTTCTGATGCGCTGGGGTTTCTAGTGCCTGGCACAGGTAAGACCGAGAATTTGTTGTGCTTCAGTTGTTAAGTCATGTCCGACCACTGAGACTCCATGGGTTGTAGCCTGTCAAACTCCTCCAGGCAAGAATACTGGCGTGTGCTGCCATTTCCTTCTCCAGGGCATCTTTCCAACCCAGGGATCAAATCTGTATCTCTTGACTCAGCGGATTCCTCACTGCTGAGCCACTGGGGACCAGATGCCATGAACCACCACTGGATGGACATCTGGTCCCATCAGTTCAGTTCAGTTCAGTTGCTCAGTCGTGTCCGACTCTTTGCGACCCCATGAATTGCAGCATGCCAGGCCTCCCTGTCCATCACCATCTCCCGGAGTTCACTCACACTCGCGTCCATCGAGTCCATGATGCCATCCAGCCATCTTATCCTTGGTCGTCCCCTTCTCCTCCCGCCCCCAATCCCTCCCAGCATCAGAGTCTTTTCCAATGAGTCAACTCTTCGCATGAGGTGGCCAAATACTGGAGTTTCAGCTTTAGCATCATTCCTTCCAAAGAAATCCCAGGGTTGATCTCCTTCAGAATGGACTGGTTGGATCTCCTTGCAGTCCAAGGGACTCTCAAGAGTCTTCTCCAACACCACACTTCAAAAGCATCGATTCTTCGGCGCTCAGCTTTCTTCACTGTCCAACTCTCACATCCATACATGACCACAGGAAAAACCATAGCCTTGACTAGGCGGACCTTAGTCGGCAAAGTAATGTCTCTGCTTTTGAATATACTGTCCAGGTTGGTCATAACTTTTCTTCCAAGAAGTAAGCGTCTTTTAATATCACTATTAACATTTACTAAGGAAAAAAAAAGTTCATTTAATATATTTTTCTCAAAAGCTGTTATGAAGCCAGTGATGCATCTTCTATTGACAGCATCTCAGAACCAAGGAAACAGGGTACTTCCGTCATCAAAATGTGTTAACACACTGGTCCCGGTTCTAAAACTGCAACCATGTCCAAGTTAGACAAGGGAAAATAAATCAATATGGTCTGAGGAAATTTTGCAGGCAGAAATATTTACTATGACCACTAAGCTGAATTACTGACTTTAATAGAATTATCTCAGGGCAAGGCATACACTTTATGATTTAAGGAAAAAACAAAACTAACAGGTAAGTTGTAGCACTGTGGAATCTTTGCATTTAAAAGACCTGAGGAGGGTTCTCTTCCTAGTTCCAGTATTGCTTCTATTAATCCCCTAAGTGTTGTAATAATGTCTACATAAATATTGGTTGCCAGAATATTCAGGTCAAGTTGTAATTCAGTTCAGAAAAAATAATAAGACCCAAACTCTCTTTATCATTTATAATGAAGCTTGACTGTGAATCACAGAGAGCTAAAATAATAGTAATTTAAGGAAGGCAGACATGAAATTTCCATGTTATTCTGACAATTGGGGTACATAAAATCCTCAGAGGACCAGAAATCCTCTACATTTTCCTTATTACTCAAGTTGGTGGCTGGAGCTCCAGCCATCACATATGCATTCCAGGTAGCAAGATGGGAGGCAAAGAAGAGAGGAGCAAAGAGCACATTTTAGCTATTGCTTAAAGAACATTCCCAGGAGTTGCCAAAAGATATTTCAGTATATGTCTATCTGTTCACCAGGCTTTAGTCACATGGTTATGCTGAACTTCAAGGGACTAAGAGAAATATTTTTATGTGGGGTGGAGAGGTGGCTAGAGCATAGCTAAAAATGAGAACTCTCTTAATGTGGAGGAAGGGAAGAATGAACGGTGAGGGGGAGATAACATTTTCTGCAAACCTCTTTGCCAGCTCTTAAAACTGGTGGTTTGTTTGGTAATTGAAAAAGTCTGTTAAAGCAGGAAATCACAAAAAAGAGACTTACACATTAATACTATTTACTGTAAATGTTCCTTATAACTTCTATCAGATTCATCACTTTTGTTAAAATGCTAATGACGTTTTTCTAAGCAGCTGTCACTTTGGCTGCTTCTTTTCTTTAAATTTATTTGACTGTGCTAGGTTTTAGTTGTGGCATCTCTAGTCTCCTGACCAGGGATGGAACCCGGGCCCGCTGCACTGAGTGGGCAGAGCCTTAACCATTGGACTACCGGGGGAGTACCCACTTTGGCTTCTTGAAAGAGAAGCAGAAAGCTTCCAGACTGGCGAGCTTGGAGGGGCACGGAAGCCCCATGCCCTTTCCCATACTTTGTCCTGTACATCTCCTTCATCTGACCATTTCTGAGTTATATTCTTTTATTAAAAACCTGCAATCAAGTCTTTTATGACTGATTCATGTAGCTCAAAAAACACCACAAACATCGTCAGTACCTCTGGTTGCAGAAGAGCCGAAGGTGATACCACAAATAAGACTAACTGAAGCGTCTATGTCTCATTTCATTTGTCTGGTTGGAAAACTGTGCTGTAAGAACAAAAATTACCAGGACAAGGTAAATAGCTGGACAGCAGTTTCTTTATCCTGAACAGCTGCCGCGTCAGTGACAGTCACCCCTTTCTGACCCAATGGGTGGTATATGCCATCAGAAAACTTACAGGAGACAATAGCCAAAAGCAAGATTTGATTGTGAAGATGGAGAAACAGGGCCTGGCAAATGCATCCCTACTTTTAATAAAATGAGTTTTGAAGTTGAAAAAAAGGAAAGAAGCGGATTCTGAAATTTCCTAGTGACATACCTTAGCTGTGAATGACCCTTCCATCCAGATATCTGCATTTTGGGAATCTGCTGCATGGAGTTTTTCCATCTGTAACATGTGAAATTACCCACTCCAGTAATCTGGCCTGGAGAATTCCATGGACTGTAAAGTCAATGGAGTCACAAAGAATCAGACACAACTGAGCGACTTCCACTTTCACAAGTGTTTGAAGATTGATAAATACAGATGAAGAAATATATGAATCTTTTATATAATAGAATTAGATGTTTATAATCTAAAAAGCGAAAGCAGATGAGTATTCTCGTTTCAAAACTGTAACTGTCTGGTTTGCCTTCATCTCCATGGATACAAAGTATGTTTAAGTAAATGTGTTGTACTCACTATGGCAGAAATAACAAAGTCTTCTCTTTGAGGGGAAAAAAAGAGAGAAGCAGGAACTTAAAAGACCTTAACCCTCTGAAGATATGATCCTTTAGTTGTTATTGTTCAGTTGCTAAGTCATGTCCAACTCTGCGACCCCATGAACTGCAGCATGCCAGGCTTCCCTGTCCTTCACTCTCTCCCGGAGTTTGCTCAGATTCATGTCCCTTGAGTAGGTGAACCATCTCATCCTCTTCTTCTTTTGCCTTCAATCTTTCCCAGCATCAGGGTCTCTTCTAACGAGTCAGCTCTTCACATCAGGTGGCCAAAGTATTGGAGCTTCACTTTCAGCATCAGTCCTTCCAATGAATATTCAGGGTTGATTTCCTTTAGGATTGACAGGTTTGATCTCCTTGCAGTCCAAGGGACTCTCAAGGGCCTTCTCCAGCACCACAGTTCAAAAGCATTAATTCTTTGGTGCTCAGCATTCTTTATGGTCCAACTCTCACATCCATTCATGACTACTGGAAAAACCATAGCTTTGACTATATGGACCTTTGTTGGCAAAGTAATGTCTCTGCTTTTTAATACACTGTCTAGGTTTGTCATAGCTTTTCCTCCAAGGAGCAAGCATCTTTTAATTTTACAGCTGCAGTCACTGTCCACAGTGATTTTGGAGTCCAAGAAAATAAAGTCTGTCACTGTTTCCTTTTTTCTCCATCTATTTGCCATGAGGTAATGGGATCAGATGCCATCTTAGTTTTTTGAATGTTGAATTTTAAGCCAGCTTTTTCACTCTCCTNAATGATAACAATTCTGACAGGGAACAGTGACTTTTTTGAGGCAAGCCTACTCAGAGGCAATGCATGAAAGAAAAATCAAACTTAAAGTATTGTCAGTTCAGTTCAGTTCAGTTGCTCAGTCATATCTGACTCTTTGTGACCCCATGAATCACAGCACGCCAGGCCTCCCTATCCATCACCAACTCTCAGAGTTCACTCAAACTCATGTCCATCGAGTTGGTGATGCCATCCAGCCATCTCATCCTCGGTCGTCCCCTTCTCCTCCTGCCCTCAATCCCTCCCAGCATCAGGGTCTTTTCCAATGAGTCAACTCTTTGCATCAGGTGGCCAAAGTATTGAAGTTTCAACTTCAGCGTCAGTCTTTCCAATGAACACCCAGGACTGATCTCCTTTAGGATGGACTGGTTGTATCTCCTTGCAGTTCAAGGGACTCTCAAGAGTCTTCTCCAACACCACAGTTCAAAAGCATCAATTTTTCGGTGCTCAGCTTTCTTCACGGTCCAACTCTCACATCTGTACATGACCACTGGAAAAACCATAGCCTTGACTAGACAGACCTTTGTTGGCAAAATAATGTCTCTGCTTTTCAATATGCTGTCTAGGTTGATCATAACTTTCCTTCCAAGGAGTAAGTGTCTTTTAATTTCATGGCTGCAATCACCATCTGCAGTGATTTTGGAGCCCAAGAAGATAAAGTCTGATACTATTTCCACTGTTTCCCCATCTATTTCCTATGAAGTATACCTCCATACAATGAAATACTAACACTCTAAAAAGGACTTAAGAGATCATTTCAATTATTAAAGTCAAGTGAGTATTAAGGGCATAACTCTCTCATCTATCCTCTTTTATGAATATGAAATTTTCCATATAGAAAGTTTTTTTTGAAAGACGTTGTCTGTTACCTGTAGTTACTAACTCCTCGTGGGCCACTTACTCCTTTGAGAACTTGATGAAAGCTCGAGGCCTTCTCCATAGAAAATTTAGATGGCTCCATTCATGAACATCTTGCCTATCGTGTATCATAGATCCTGCAAGAATCCCTGGTTTCTAGTCCTTCTTTAATTTACAGATGAGGAAACTGAGTTCCAGGAGGTGAGCGGATTTGCCAAAGGTGGTGGAAGGAGTCTGTGATGACGAGCTGCTGTCTCCCTCTCCTGCAGCCCAGTCACAGACCCTCTAACCAGATGGGGACACCCCAGAACAGAGCTCAGTGCATGGCCAGCATCCCCCAGAGGCACTGTGGGTGTTTTATCCATCTCTTCTTCCTGACTCCCTTATTCCTATAAAGGAAATTCCCATGGCCTAGGCACCCAGGTGTGAAATCCTGGGCCCCCTTTCCCCTCCCTCTTCCTTACCCTCTGTAGCAGTCACTGAGTCCTCTGACTCCCACTCTGCACGAGCTCTCCTCTCAGACCCCCTTTGCCTTTCCTCCCGTCATCAATCGTCACAGCTCTGCCTGCACTGTGGCAGCTATCTCTTAACTCGCATGTCTCAAGCCTCAACTCAACCAGCTTAACCTCCCCCAAGCCTACCTCACACCATGTTTCTGCCCTGCTCAGAAACTGCTAGTGATCCATTTCCCAGCGAGTCTCCTGAGGCCCAGAAGGTGACATGTCAAAACCAAAGCCACACGGCTGGTGGATGGAACCCTGGAACTCCAGAACCCAGGCCTGCTTGTTTCAAATGTGATGCCCTTCAAGGATCAACCCTGGCTAATGGTATCAGGACCAACTGGGAAGTCTGATGAAAATGCAGATTTCTGAGATCCTTCCCAAGAAGATTCAGTCAGAATCTCCAGGGAATATGCTTCCAGCGTTTCTCATGATGTACTCTGCATATAAGTTAAATAAGCAGGGAGACAATATACAGCCTTGACGTACTCCTTTTCCTATTTGGAACCAGTCTGTTGTTCCATGTCCAGTTCTAACTGTTGCTTCCTGACCTGCATACAGATTTCTCAAGAGGCAGGTTAGGTGGTCTGGTATTCCCATCTCTTTCAGAATTTTCCACAGTTTATTGTGATCCACACAGTCAAAGGCTTTGGCATAGTCAATAAAGCAGAAATAGATGTTTTTCTGGAACTCTCTTGCTTTTTCCATGATCCAGCGGATGTTGGCAATTTGATCTCTGGTTCCTCTGCCTGTTCTAAAACCAGCTTGAACATCAGGGAGTTCACGGTTCACATATTGCTGAAGCCTGGCTTGAAGAATTTTGAGCATTACTTTACTAGCGTGTGAGATGAGTGCAACTGTGCGGTAGTTTGAGCATTCTTTGGCATTGCCTTTCTTTGGAATTGGAATGAAAACTGACCTTTTCCAGTCCTGCGGCCACTGCTGAGTTTTCCAAACTTCTTCATGGCAAATAGATGGGAAAACAATGGAAACAGTTACAGACATTATTTTGGCGGAGGGGGGGCGTGCTCCAAAATCACTGCAGATGGTGACTGCAGCCATGAAAGTAAAAGACGCTTCCTCCTTGGAAGAAAAGCTATGACCAACCTAGACAGCATATTAGAAAGCAGATACATTACTTTGCCAACAAGGGTCTGTCTAGTCAAAGCTAATGGTTTTTCCAGTAGTCATGTATGGATGTGAGAGTTGGACTATAAAGAAAGCTGAGCACTGAAGAATTGACGCTTTTGAACTGTGGTGTTGGAGAAGACTCTTGAGAGTCCCTTGGACTGCAAGGAGATCCAATCAGTCCATCCTAAAGGAAATCAGTCCTGAAGACCCTGATGTTGGAAGACTGAAGGCAGGAGGAGAAGGGGACAACAGAGGATGATATGGTTGGATGGCATCACTGACTTGATTGACATGAGTTTGAGCAAGCTCTGGGAGTTGGTGATGGACAGGGAAGCCTGGCATGCTGTAGTCCACGGGGTCACAAAGAGTTGGACACAACTGCGTGACTGAACTGAACTGAGCCATCCGGGAAGCCCCAAGGCAGAGAATAGGTACTCAATAAAGAGATTACTCAGGGATTGTATTTTGGAGCTATGAAAGGTTTAAAAACAAAACAAATCCAAGAGGATCCCTGGCCTTGAAAAGGTCACCAAGTAATGAAGGAGAAAAACAGATAAGTGGACAGGTGGAATGTACCTCAAAGAGTGCCTGACAAGGCTGTCAAGTGAGCAGAGAAGGGCCCTTCAACAACCAACATTTATTTAGTACCTACTGTCTGCCAGGGATTATACTGGGTACTAGGTGTTCCTGGATGCAGACAAAAAAAGAGGGAGGAAGAACATTCCAGGCAGAAGGATGAAGGGTAGCATTTTGGGGACATCCATAAGAAACTTGGCTTGTTCCCTCCCTGGCTCTAAGAAGGAGGACTGATGGGTTAACCACACCTGAAAGCTAGGTTGCCTTTTAGAGCTTGATCTTATCATTTTTTCTTCTTGCACCTATATCTCCCTTTATGGTCATTGGCCCTAACGTATCTTTTCACGTCCACTACCTACGCTTAAGTTTCATACATCTAGACTGGACTTCTCTCCTGAACACCTGACTCAAATAGTATCTAATTGCTTACTCAACACCTCCACTTGGATGTTTGCTAGACATCAAGTTTAGATGGCAGAGTGGCTAAGAGTATGGTCTATGGAGCTACATCTAAGCTTAGGTTTTAATTTCTGGAACATCACTAATTATTTGTGTGACCTTGGGCCATTTGCTGTGCTTTAGTTTATGAGAATAAAAATACTATTTACCTAACAGGTTGGTATAAGTATTAAATTAGTAAGATCTCAAAGTGCTAGGAGGCAGGCAAACAGTTAAGAGTTCAAAAACTTAGGAATTATTATTTTAAATTATGATTCAAAATTAAATACTTACTTTCTATCTTCTAAATATTTACTTTCTACCTTCCAAGTCTGTTCTCCAAGCATTTTCTCCAAACCAGTAAATGACAATTCATTCTTTTAGTTCCTCAGGCCAAAAATCTTACAGCCATCTTTGACTCTACTTTTTTCTCCTATTCACATCTAATTCATCAGCAACTCCTTTTCAGTTCCACCTTCAGAAAATACTCAAAATCTGACCATATCTCGTTACTTATAAACTTTCCATTCTAGTCCAAGTCATCATTATTTCTCACCTAGATTATTGCAATAGCTTCTTAACTGGTCTCTCTGCTTCTTTGTTGCCATGCAGCCTCTTTCCCACAGCAGCCAGAACAACCATTTAAAACACTGAATCAGATCACGACACTCCTCTCTTTAAACCCCACATAGCTTCCCATGACAACCACAGAGAAATCCTTTCAGTGACCCACCTGGACTTCGGTTACCTCTTAACTTCCTCTCCTACTACTTGCAAGTGAAAGGGAAAGTCGCTCAGTCGTGTCTGACTCTTTGCAACCTCCAGGCCAAAATACTGGAGTGGGTATCCATTCCCTTCTCCAGGGGATCTTCCCACCCCTGGGATCAAACCCAGGTCTCCCACATTGCAGGCAGATTCTTTACCAGCTGAGCCATCAGGGAAGCCCAAGAATACTGGAGTGGGTAGCCTACCCCTTCTCCAGCAGATCTTCCCAACCCAGGAGTCAAACTGGGATCTCCTGCATTGCAGGGATTCTTTACCAGTTGAGTTTTCAGGAAAGCCCTACTACTTGCCTCCATGTTAATCTAATCCAGCCACAATGGCCTCTGAGCTGTTCTTTAAATGTGTCAACCATTTCCCCAATCTCAGAATCTTCACCCTTCCCCTTTCTTCCTTTCCGGAATTCTGTTCAAAGGTCATCATACATTCTTTCTAAAACATGACCTTCAACTTTCATTACTCTCTGTGCTTCTTATCCTGCTTTGTTTTCCTTCACAACGGTTAACAACCTGACATACTATATGTTTACCTACTTTCAGGAGACTGCCCATCTTCTGTCACTAGAATGTAAGCTTCAGGACATAGTAACATTTGTTAGGTTGCAATTATTCCCTGCTGAAGTCTTCTCAGCACACTCCCAAGACTCTGGACAGGCTCTGCCCCACCCAAGTGAGCAGAGTGCATTCCAAGTCCCAGTTCCCCAAGACTGCCTGGATCTGCTGAAGTGCTTGGTGATACAACATGGATGTTTCATCCACCACTCAGACAAAAGATACTTTAATACATGTCTCAAGTCTCAAAACAACACTAACGTTATTTCCCCCATGTTGTAGATAAGGAAATCAAGGCTCATGGAGGTAAAGTGACTTTTTGGCTAAGATTATTTAGTAAATCAGTGGTGAGTGAGTCAAAGTCGCTCAGTTGTGTCCAACTCTTTGTGACCCCATAGACTATACAGTCCATGGAATTCTCTAGGCCAGAATACTGGAGTGGGTAGCCTTTCCCTTCTCCAGGGGATCTTCCCAACCCAGGGATCGAACCCAGGTCTTCCACATTACAGGAGGATTCTTTAGCAACTGAGCCACAAGAGAAGCCCAAATCAGTGGTGGGAACTGGCTTTTTCCACACCTACCAAATAACTAGGACTTGCTCCTTGGAAACATGTATGCCCCTCCTATATTTATATTTTTTGAAGGTCAAGAGTGATGAGAATAAATGACCACAAAGAAGTTTTTCTCCCTTGTACCTCAAAGGCTTCAGTAGTGATCAAGTTTCCTGGGATTCTGAGGTGTACATTTTAACTGCTTTATAGATGTTAATACAATCTAATCCCTTTTACTGTTACTAGGATTAGGACTGAAGAAATATAAAGCTATTTTTTGATTAATATGGAAATTAGAAACTACTTTCTAGAGAAATTATTTCTGAAATGACTTGATCTTTAGGAAGTAAAAATAGCAGTGTATCAAAAAGCTAGTAGAAGACTAACTCCTTGGGTCAGGAAGACAAAGAGGATTTTGTTGTTGTGAGCAGGGGGGACATTTACGCAATGAAGACACTCCAGGTCTAAAGCTCACAAAATTAAAAAACTGTCCCTCCAACCCCAGGAGTAACCAAAAAACCAAATAAGCAAAACAACCGAACAATAAAAACAAACAAAAACTTCAAACACTTTAATTCTCTCAAAATCAGAAAGAAGAGGGCAAAAAGAAGGATATATTTTTAATTTGGAATATGTTCTGAGCTATCAGGCACTTCTTTATCTACCTTAACTTTATGAAATATATTATTAGTCTCATTTTATAGATGACGATATTGAAGCTTAGATTTATCTTACACAACTAGTAAAAAGAGAGTGGCTACAGAACTGGGCTGGCTGAATAAGACAAAGTCCTCTCTACCAACCTCCCTCAAAACATGAGTCTGCTTTGGATAAACCTCTGGATTTGGCTGCTATTTTCTTCGCCAACATTCTTATTTCAGATTTGAAACCTGAGAAAACAGGAAATTACTCAGGAGAATTGCTTTGATCAAAGATGGTTCAGGGTTTTTTTTTTTTTAAAGCTATTCTGTTCCCACTCGGTGTCCTAATATAGACCATGCTCACATTACTGAAAAGCATCACACAAGCACTGAATTACAGAGTTAGAAGAGATATTAGAGGTGATTGAGTCCAATTTGCCATCCAGCACTGGAATATCTTCAATAATGACCCGCATGGCTGGTCACACAGCCTATGCCAGCGCACCTTCCAATGATGGTGCATTCAGAACCTCTTCAGGCAGTCAAAGATTCTTCTCAAGAGCTCTGGAGGCTAAGAAATTTCTTTACCTGGCACTAAAAGTCAACCTTGGAAGGAATCTAACCCTGAACAGCTTCCAAACTACAGGCCCTAGTTTCACCCTCCAGAAGATGTCTGTTTCCCCTGCACCAGCAAAACTATCCACAGATATGATATCAGTCATTCTTCCTCAATTTTTTCTTGTTCAAATCCAGACTCAATTCTTTCAACTCTTCCCTGTCCTGACCACCCATCTTTGGCCAGAATTCCCAATTTATAAATCACCTTCCCTTAAAATCATTTCATCTTCTTCCTGCCTTGCTCACTCTTTTTCTCCCTTAAAAAAACCTGAATTGACATAATAAGACTGGTAATAAGTGGTCAGTGAAGGCCTAAAGTGACTTAATCCATATTTCTTCATCATTATCCATCAGCACTGTTAGTATCGAGCAAATGCTTACTATGTTGAGCATGGTGCAAGGTTCTCTACATAGAGCTTACAGTTCAACAGGGAAATAATATAGGTAATTTATATTAATCTATCTATAGGCAATATATATAATATAAAATCAGAGAAGGTTGGCGTGTTATTGAAATGCTGAGGAGGAAGTGAAGAACAGGTCTGGGATGGCTGGGAATAGCTTTTCAGAAGAAACATTTTAAGTTGGCCTTCAACAATGAATACAGAGGTGTGTGGGGTAGGGATAAAGAAATATATATAAATTTCATGCACGAAGGCATGAAAATGTATGCCATATCAGGAAAATGACAAACAGTTCAGGATGATTGGGTTTATAGAGTGTGGTGGCTCAGATGGTAAAGCGTCTGTCTACAATGCAGGAGTCCCGGGTTCGATCCCTGGGTTGGGAAGATCCCCTGGAGAAGGAAATGGCAATCCACTCCAGGACTATTGCCTGGAAAATCCCATGGACAGAATAGCCTAGTAGGCTATAGTCCATGGGGTCACAAAGAGTCGGACATGACTGAGCGACTTCACTTCAGGTTGTGAAGAGATCTGAATGCCAGGCTAAGGCATGGAATTTATCAGTAAATAATCTATTGAAGGTGGTGGTACAGTGGGTAAGAATCTGCCTGTGAATGCTGGGGACACAGGTTTGATCCCTGGTCCAGGAAGATTCCACATGCTGAGGAGCAACTAAGCCTGTGTGCCACAACTACTGAGCTCGAGCTCTAGAGTCTCCATGCCACAAACACTGAATCTTGTGCTGCTTAGAGCCTGTGCTCCACAAGAGAAGCCACCACGAGAAGCCTGTGCACCTCAGTGAAGAGTAGCCTGAACACAGCAACGAATACCCAGCAGAGCCAAAATTAAATGATTAATTTATAAAAAGAATCCACTGGAGGATTTTAAACTGGGGAGTTTCAGATTTGTGTTCTACCCCACCCCAGTACTCTTGCCTGGAAAATCCAATGGACGGAGGAGCCTGGTGGGCTGCAGTCCATGGGGTCGCTAACAGTCGCACAGACTGAGCAACTTCACTTTCACTTTTCTCTTTCATGCATTGGAGAAGGAAATGGCAACCCACTCCAGTATTCTTGCCTGGAGAATCCCAGGGACGGGGGAGCCTGGTGGGCTGCCGTCTATGGGGTCACACAGAGTTGGACACGACTGAAGTGACTTAGCAGCAGCAGCAGCAATATAGAAAGGGGTTTGGAGTTGATGAGATCAGAAGAGGAGGAACCAGATGGGAAGTTGTGGCAACAGCCCAAAGGCAAAACTAAAACAGTAACAACGGGACAAAGAGAGGGAAACAACAAAGATGTTTAGGAGACAGAGCTCATAAAACTTCATCCTGATAGCAAAATTGTTTTTTACTGCTTTGAGTTGATAGGCTACAAAGCAAAGATGGGGAAATATTTTAATTGCAGTTTGTGGGCTTTTTCTCTCTTTTCTTTAATAAGCAGGAGGAAAGAAAAATTAAATGGACCCTTGAATCTGTGAGTTCCAGGGGGGGAAAAGGGCTAAATCTTAATTGTTCTTACTATTAGGAGGCCTGGCTGCTAAGAGTGATTTCCTGGTGAGAATGTAGGTCGACGAAGGAGGCAGCAGCCCTGCAGTGCTGGCTCCAGACCAGCCCATTGACCTGAATCTGAGGTAGCCTGTACCGTGGACTCAAAGCCCACCTGCCCAGCCTCCCATTGCTGAGCCCCAGGGCGATATCAGGGTATGAGTGAGGCATTGTTCTTGGTTGTGGCAAGGCAACTTCCCCTGAGGTAACAAGAAAGGGAGGACTGTCCAGGAATCAACTCTGCTCCAGTTATGCTGCACCTTCAGGGAGGATTCACCCATCAGGTGAGAGGCACTAACCTGCTGGTCATCCACCTTGGCTGGCCAAGAAGAGAAAGGCTGCTAAAACCAGAACAGGCTTAGCTTGATAAAGTCTTTAGTGAAAAAAAAAAAAAAAGGCACAAAAAACAGAGATAAGAAAATAGGCTACATTAAAGCTAATAATAAAACTGCTCCTAAGTAAGCAGGTAAATCTGTGTTGTTGCTCAGTATAAAACATTCTTTTACAAACCTAAAAAATATTTCCAAAGTTCTCTATCTGCCAGTATGAGATAAATTTTAATGGAAAATAGATGACCTAGTCTGTCTCAATCACCAATCCAGGAGTGTGTTGCTGCTGCTCCTTACCCCACTCCAAATCTATTGGTATAAGACAGGTGGGAGGTAGTCAGCACTTTACAGATTGTTTGGTGCAAGATTTCTGCTCTCCCTGCACTTCTTTTTTAAAAGAGAGAAAAAAGCAGTTGAAATTTTACAAATTGATGATTTGGTCCATGAATCCTTTTCCTTCCAGATCAATTCACTCTTTCATTTCACTGTTATGTTTCACAAGATCTGGTAAAGGGAAGAATCTTGCTCAGATTCAGTAAAATTTACTGGGATACTTGATTTTCCATGTGAAGAAAAAAATATTAGATCCACCTCATACTTCTCCAATTCCAGAAAGATCAAAGACCTAAATTAAAGAAACAAAAAGCTTAAAACTATTAGCAAAAAATAATAGAATATCAGTTTGACCCTGGGATTAGAAAGTATTTCTTAGATGAGACCAAAACAAACAAACAAAAAACTATTAAAGGTTGATAAATTTAACTTCTCGAAATTTAAATCTGTATGACAAGATGTTATTATAATATATAATAATAATATAAACAGTTTAAAAAAACAAGCACAGAGTGAGAAAAGATATTTATCACACATCTAAAAATGAACTGATGGTCCTGAACTGTGGTGTTGGAGAAGACTCTTGAGAGTTCCTTGGATGGCAAGGAGATCCAACCAGTCCATCCTAAAGGAAATCAGTCCTGAATATTCATTGGAAGGACGAACGCTGAAGCTGAAACTCTAATACTGTGGCCACCTGATGCAAAGAATTGACTCATTGGAAAAGACCCTGATGTTAGGAAAGATTGAAGGTGGAAGGAGAAGAGGACGACAGAGGATGAGATGATTAGATGATTGGATGGCATCACTGACTCAATGGACATGAGTTTGAGTAAACTCTGGTTGTTGGTGATGGACAGGGAGGCCTGGCGTGCTGCAGTCCATGGGGTCACAGAGTTGGACACGACTGAGCAACCAAACTGAACTGAAAAAAGAACTAGTATCCAGAATAAAGAACTCATATTAATCAATAAGAAAATGAAAATAAACCAACAGAAGCTCATCATGCAATTCACAGAAAAAAAATCACTCAAATGACTCGGGAGATGGAGGAGAAAAGAAAAAGATATTTAAAGATACTAAGTAAGTAAGTAAGTAAAGTCACTCAGTCGTGTCCGACTCTTTGTGACCCCGTGGACTGCAGCCCACCAAGCTCCTCAGTCCATGGGATTCTCCAAGCAAGAATACTGGAGTGGGTTGCCATTTCCTTCTCTTGTCAAAGATACTAGTAATCAGCAAAACACAAGTAGATGGTATATAATATCACTTCAAACCTATCAGACTAACAAACATTAACAAATAAGTCTGACAGTATCTAGTGTTAGGAGGAATCTGAAACAATGGGAATCAGTAAAAGAATTCTGAAAAGCAATTTTGTAATACTAAAAAGAGACACACAACCTAGCAGAATCTGTTTCTAAGACTACAGGCTTGGGAAATTGTAATCTGAGCTGGGCTTTGTGGGACAGGCAGGATTCTGACAGGCAAAGATAAAAGGATTGGCATTCCCAAANAAAAAAAAAAAAAAAGGCACAAAAAACAGAGATAAGAAAATAGGCTACATTAAAGCTAATAATAAAACTGCTCCTAAGTAAGCAGGTAAATCTGTGTTGTTGCTCAGTATAAAACATTCTTTTACAAACCTAAAAAATATTTCCAAAGTTCTCTATCTGCCAGTATGAGATAAATTTTAATGGAAAATAGATGACCTAGTCTGTCTCAATCACCAATCCAGGAGTGTGTTGCTGCTGCTCCTTACCCCACTCCAAATCTATTGGTATAAGACAGGTGGGAGGTAGTCAGCACTTTACAGATTGTTTGGTGCAAGATTTCTGCTCTCCCTGCACTTCTTTTTTAAAAGAGAGAAAAAAGCAGTTGAAATTTTACAAATTGATGATTTGGTCCATGAATCCTTTTCCTTCCAGATCAATTCACTCTTTCATTTCACTGTTATGTTTCACAAGATCTGGTAAAGGGAAGAATCTTGCTCAGATTCAGTAAAATTTACTGGGATACTTGATTTTCCATGTGAAGAAAAAAATATTAGATCCACCTCATACTTCTCCAATTCCAGAAAGATCAAAGACCTAAATTAAAGAAACAAAAAGCTTAAAACTATTAGCAAAAAATAATAGAATATCAGTTTGACCCTGGGATTAGAAAGTATTTCTTAGATGAGACCAAAACAAACAAACAAAAAACTATTAAAGGTTGATAAATTTAACTTCTCGAAATTTAAATCTGTATGACAAGATGTTATTATAATATATAATAATAATATAAACAGTTTAAAAAAACAAGCACAGAGTGAGAAAAGATATTTATCACACATCTAAAAATGAACTGATGGTCCTGAACTGTGGTGTTGGAGAAGACTCTTGAGAGTTCCTTGGATGGCAAGGAGATCCAACCAGTCCATCCTAAAGGAAATCAGTCCTGAATATTCATTGGAAGGACGAACGCTGAAGCTGAAACTCTAATACTGTGGCCACCTGATGCAAAGAATTGACTCATTGGAAAAGACCCTGATGTTAGGAAAGATTGAAGGTGGAAGGAGAAGAGGACGACAGAGGATGAGATGATTAGATGATTGGATGGCATCACTGACTCAATGGACATGAGTTTGAGTAAACTCTGGTTGTTGGTGATGGACAGGGAGGCCTGGCGTGCTGCAGTCCATGGGGTCACAGAGTTGGACACGACTGAGCAACCAAACTGAACTGAAAAAAGAACTAGTATCCAGAATAAAGAACTCATATTAATCAATAAGAAAATGAAAATAAACCAACAGAAGCTCATCATGCAATTCACAGAAAAAAAATCACTCAAATGACTCGGGAGATGGAGGAGAAAAGAAAAAGATATTTAAAGATACTAAGTAAGTAAGTAAAGTCACTCAGTCGTGTCCGACTCTTTGTGACCCCGTGGACTGCAGCCCACCAAGCTCCTCAGTCCATGGGATTCTCCAAGCAAGAATACTGGAGTGGGTTGCCATTTCCTTCTCTTGTCAAAGATACTAGTAATCAGCAAAACACAAGTAGATGGTATATAATATCACTTCAAACCTATCAGACTAACAAACATTAACAAATAAGTGTGACAGTATCTAGTGTTAGGAGGAATCTGAAACAATGGGAATCAGTAAAAGAATTCTGAAAAGCAATTTTGTAATACTAAAAAGAGACACACAACCTAGCAGAATCTGTTTCTAAGACTACAGGCTTGGGAAATTGTAATCTGAGCTGGGCTTTGTGGGACAGGCAGGATTCTGACAGGCAAAGATAAAAGGATTGGCATTCCCAAATAAAAACACAGTATAAGCAAGGCCATAGAGACAGGAAACCACCCGAGGAACAGCCATACTGTTTTCCAAAATGGCTATACCATGTTTACACACCCACAGGTAGTATATGAGAGTTTTAATTTCTCCATATGCTTGCCAACACTTGTTACTACCTGCTCTTTAATTACAGCCATTTTAAGGGTATTAAGCAAATCTCACTGTAGTTTTGAATCAGCATTTCCCTGATGACCAATGTTAAACATCTCCTATGTTTATCAGCCATTTGTACATCATCTTTGGATAACTGCCTATTCAGATTCTTTGCATATTTCTCAGTTGTTTTTTTTTTTAACTGAGTTGTAAGAGTTCTTGACATATAGACACAGGTATAAGTCCCTTATTAGGTAATTTACAAATATTTTATCCCAAATATGTGGACTGCCTTTTTGCTTTCTTGATGGTGTCCTGTGAAGTACAAAAGTTTTTTTAACTTTGAGTGAGTGAGTGAAGTCGCTCAGTCGTGTCTGACTCTTTGCGAGCCCATGGACTGTAGCCTACTAGGCTCCTCTGTCCATGGGATTTTCCAGGCAAATAGTACTGGAGTGGTTTTTAACTTTAATGAAATCCAATTTACAATTTTTTTTTCCTTTGGCTCCTTGTACTACTGGTGTCATATCTAAGAAACCCTTGACAAATCCAAGGTCACAAAGATTTATCTCCAAGTTTTCTTATAAGAATTTTATAGCTCTTATATTTAGGTCTTTGAACGATTTTGAGTTAATTTTTGCACATGGTATAAAGCAAGGGTCCTATTTCATTCTTTCATATGTGGATATCTAGTTGTTCCAGCACCATATGTTGAAAAGACTATTCTTTCCTCCACTGAATTGTTTTTGGTACCCTTGTTAAATGGTCACTGACTGTAAATGCAAGGGCTTATTTCTGGATACTCAATACAATTCCAGTGATCCATACATCTATCCTTATGCCTGAACCATGCTGTCTTGATTACTGTAGCTTTTTAATAACTGGGAAATTGGAAAGTGTGGGTCTTCCAAATTTATTCTTTTTCATAACTGTTTTGGCTAATATGGATCCTTTGAATTTCCATGTGAATTTCAGGAACAGCTTATCAAAATATGCAAATAAGTCAGCTGGGATTCTGATAGGGATTGTGTCGAATCTGGAGATCAACTGGGAAAATACCACTATCTTAAAAATATTAAATCTTTCAATCCATGAACATGGGGCATTTTTCTAATTATTTAGATTTATAATTTCTTTCAAGAATGTATTACAGTTTTCAGAGTAAACAGTTTTATGGTTTTGATAAATTTATTCCTTTTTTGTTTGATGCTATTATAAACAGAATTGCTTCATAATTACATTTTTGGATTGTCTACTACAATTGAATAGATTGACTTCTGTGTATTGAGCTTGTATCTTGCAACCCTATTGAACACATTTACTAGTTTTAACAGTTTTTGCATGGATTCCTCAGAATTTTCTCTATGTAAGATTCCTTCATCTGCCAATACAGTTTTAATTCTTCTTTTCCAATCTGGATGACTTTTTATTTCATTTTCTTGCCCAGCTGCCCTGGTTAAAACTTCCAGCACAATGTTCAACAGAAGTGATGAGACTGGACATCCTTGTCCTGCTCACAATGTTACGGGAAAAGCATTCAGTCCTTTTCTGTTAAGTATGATGATAGCCATGGGTTTTCACAGATGTCCTTTATCAGGCTGAGGAAGTTCCTTCTATCCTAGTTTGCTGATGTGCTTGTTTATTTCTTTGTTTTCTTAAATAATGAAAGGGTATCAGAATTTGTCAAAAGCTTTTTCTTCATCTATAGAGATGATTATATGAGTTCTGTCCTTTAATGTTTTAATATGATGTGTTGCACTGATTGATTTTCCTATTATGAGTGGCTCTTGCACCCATGGGATAAATCCCACTTGGTTGTAGTATATAATATAACCATTTCAGTAAGTTATTGCTCATTTTGCTAGAATCTTGTTGAGGACTTTCACATTTATGGGATATTGGTCTGTAGTTTTCTTATGATGTCTGTCTGGTTTTGGTATCAGGACAATATTTGCCTTATAGAATGATTCCCCCCTCTTCTATTTTTTGGAGGACTTTGAGGAAGGTTAGTGTTAATTCTCATTTAAATATTTGTTAGAATTCACCAATGAAGCTATCTGTCCTGGGCTTTTCTTTATGGAAAGTTTGTTGGCTGGTTGTTTGTCTTTCTAGTACAGATCTTCCCTGACTTATGATGGGGTTACATCCTGGTAAGTTGAAACTATTGTAAGTTGAAAATGTATTTAACATACCTAATCTACCAAACATGATAGTGTAACCTAGCCTACAATTAAATATGCTTGGAACACTTACATTAGCCTATAGATGGACAAAATCATCTAACACAAAGTCTGTTTTATAATAAAGTATTACATATTTTATTTATTGAATATTGTATTCAAAGTTGAAAACAGAATGGTTGTATGGGTACAGAACGGTTTTAAGTGTGTTGGTTGTTACCCATATGATCATGTGGCTGACTGGGAGTTGTTGCTCATTGCTGCTGCCCAGCATCACGAGAAACTACAATACTGCGTGTTGCTCACCCAGGAAAATGTCAGAATTCAAAATCTCAAGTATAGCTTCTACTGAATATGTACGACTCTCACACCATTGCAAAGGTGAAAAATCCCAAGTCAAACCATTATTATTAAGTCAGGGACCATATACAATTTGTCCATTTCACCTACATATCTGATCTGTTGTCATACAACTGTTCGTAGTATTCCCTTATAATCCTTATTTCTGTAAAGTCAGTAGTAATGCTCCCTATATCATTCCTGATTTTAGTAATTTAAGTTTTCTCTCTTTTATTCTTAATCAGTCTAGATAAAAGTTTGTTAATTTTGTTGCTCTTTTTAAAGAAACAACTTTTGGTTTATTAAATTTTTTTTTTTTTATTTCACTGAATTTTGCTCTAATCTTTAGTATTTCCTTGTCTTGCTTAAGGTTAGGTCTGCTCTTTCCTCTCCCCCAGAGTGTTAAGGTGAGAACTTAGGTTACTGAGTTGAGGTTATTCTTCATTTTTAATATAGGCTTTTATAGCTATAAATTTCCTTCTAAGTACTACTTTAGCTATATCCTGTAAGTCTTGGTCAGATCTATTTCACTCATCTCCAACTATTTTCTAGTTTTCCCTGTGATTTCTTCTTTGGCCCACTGATTATTCAGAAGGATGTTATTTAATTGTCACTAAATTCTAAACTTATTATTGATTTATAATTCCAATCCACTGTGACTGAAGAACATAATCTGTATGAGTTCACTCTTTTAAATGAGAGTTGTTTTCTGGCCTAGCACACAGTCTATCCTAGAGAAGGTTATGTGTGTTCTGGAAAATAATTAAATTCTTCTGATTGTCAAAGCCTGTTGTTGGGGTGTCCTAAGATATCTGTTAGGTGTAGCTGGTGTACAGTGCTGTTTAAGTCTTCTATTTCTTTGTTGATCTTTTGCACAGTTGTTCAATCCATTACTGAAAGAGAGGTAGTGAAGTCTTCAACCACTACTGCTGAACCATCTTTTGCCTTCATATATGTTAGCTTTTATTTCATGTATTTTTGGGCTCTGTTACGAAGTATATCTTTATAACTGTTTTACCTTCATGAATGACTCTTTCATTATTATAAAATGTCCTTCATTAACTCTAGTAACATTATGGTTATTGTTATTTTAAAGGCTATTCTGTCTGATGATAGTATACCCACCCTAGCTATCTCATGGTTCCTGTTACATCATCTTCTTCCATTCTTTTACTTTAAACTTTTTCGTATCTTTGAATCTAAAATATATCTCCTATAGATATTAAATTCTTGAATCTTTAAAAAAAAATTCACTATGACAATATCTGCTTTTTAATTGGACACAGAGCGGATTTAGTGAAGCTACTGGAACAGTTCAGTTGCTCAGTCATGTCCGACTCTTTGTGACCCCATGAATCGCAGCACGCCAGGCCTCCCTGTCCATGACCGAACAGTTCAGCTGCTCAGTCATGTCTGACTCTTTGTGACCCCATGAATCGCAGCACGCCAGGCCTCCCTGTCCATCACCATCTCCCGGAGTTCACTCAGACTCACGTCCATCGAATCAGTGATGCCATCCAACCATCTCATCCTCTGTCATCCCCTTTTCCTCCTGCCCCCAACCCCTCCCAGCATCAGAGTCTTTTCCAATGAGTCAACTCTTCGCATGAGGTGGCCAAAGTACTGGAGCTTCAGCTTTAGCATCATTCCTTCCAAAGAACACCCAGGACTGATCTCCTTTAGAATGCACTGGTTGGATCTCCTTGCAATCCAAGGGATTCTCAAGAGTTCTCCAACAGCACAGTTCAAAAGCATCAATTCTTTGGCACTCAGCTTTCTTCACAGTCCAACTCCTACATCCATACATGACCACTGGAAAAACCATAGCCTTGACTCTGTCTCTTATACACATCTAGATGTGTATAAGAGACAGGCTTAAGGTCCTAAAATTTCTGGGACACAGCTAGGGGTCCTAGTGAAAGACAAGCTGGATAGTCATGGGCAAGTTACTTCACTTTTCCCGGCCTTGGTTTCCTCTAGTATAAAGCAGATATAATAGTATAAACATCCTTGTTATTTAAATTTAGGAAGTGAAAAAATTTGAGTAAGTCCCTTGCTATGGAAATGCACTGGAGAAGGGACTGGCAACCCACTCCAGTATTCTTGCCTTGAAAATCCCATGGACCGAGGAGCCTGAAAAGGTATAATCTACGAGGTCACCAAGAATCGGACACGACTGAGCAACCTAGCACACACATGGAAACTCCCACTACCTGCCGTCTGAAAATCAGGAACCAAATTGTTTTAAACAGTGTAATATCCCTTGTATTCCAACGTTGCTATCCACACTTGCTAAACTAAGTAGATGTGAGACTAAGGAGTAAGTGTGTACCCACATCACAGAGTTGTTGGGCAGACTAGATCAGTTCATATCTGCAAGGCATTCTGAGGCTGTCTGGCAGAGTATTTGCTATTCTTATTATTTTGGCTACTATGACATAATATTCTGTATTAATAATAGACCTAGGGAATTTATTTTTACTTAACAGAAGCTCTCAGTGTTTTAATCCTAAGTTTTAAAGAAAGGACTGACCCTCACATTTTATTTATGTACTCATTTGTTTTTATCAGAGGATCTTCTGAGGGGAAAAAGAGAACATAGAGATAAGAATCAGGAGACCTCATTTCTGGCCAAATTAATTTCTAGCGAAGTACTAATCACAACATATTAGGTCAGGGCATAATCTATAAGGTTTCAGTTTCTCCTTGAGAAAAGTGGGACAAATGCCTACCCTCCTTACCTCATGGAATCAAGAGAAAATGAATATAAAAGTATTCTGCAGGAACTTCCCCGGGGTACAGGGGTTACCTTCACCTTCCAATGCAGGGGGCACAGATTCCGTCCCTGAGTAGGGAACTAAGGTTCCACATGGCTCCTGGTCCAAAGACTAAGACATGACATGACATGGAAGCAACACTGTAACAAATTCAATAAAGACTTTAAACACGGTCCAGATCAAAAAATATTTATAAAAAATAAGTACTCTGCAAATGGTAACATGGAGCACTCAGGAGGGGCTGCTTGCCATTCTACTTAGCTCCCTGCTTACCATGTTTCTGGGATGTAACCTCAGAATTCCAGTCCTCAAACCCATATGAAACTCAGTCATGAACAAATCTGCTGGAGAGGAAATCAGGGCATATTTCACACCGATTGGCAGATGTACAGCAGATTAGCAGGCTGTACATTCTGGAAACAACATTCTATCAAGCAACAAACATTCATGGAGCACCTACTAGGTTCCAGAAGGTGTTCTTACTGCAGCTCTGGCTGAATCATGGGGTATGTGACTCTACCTACCAAAGCAGGTGCTGATGTAAGTTTCCCTTCTCTCCTGCCACATTACTGACCCTTATCAAGTCACTTATATTACTGGCTCAAGCTTCCTTCTTTGGATAAATGGCCCCCTGCTTCATGAGACTAGAACTATTTGCAAGCCCACGTTACTAAATTGTTTGCATTTCCTCAAAAGGAAAGTCTGACTGAAAACCAGTCTACTTATCAGGAAAGTATCAGGGGACTGATTTCCAACTGCAGTGCCTGCTTTGTTATTCATTTATTTTCTTCCCTTGGAAATTTAATAAACTTTATCTAAAAGGTCATGAGTCCTTCCTGAATAGCACTCCAAAGGTATTTGTATAGCATTTAATATTTAGCCAATCCTTTACGATCAGACTGTTTATTTTCCTCCTAGCAACCTAAAGTAGTTCATTACTATTGCATTCTGTTTAGAAATGAAGAAGCTGAGGCCCCAAGGCATAAACACTTTACTATACTTACTCTATCAGTCAAGTGAGAATCAAGTCATCAAGTTGAATAACACTTTTAATTTCTTTTTTATTTTATCTCCTAAGTATAATTGACTATACAAAGAAGATTTAATCCTAAAGGAAAAAAAAAATCTCAGGTAAAATATGAATCTGGAGCTGTACAATAAAAAATATTCCTGTGCTTTTTTCCTTTTCTCTCTTCAATAACCTTTCCCTTTGTCCCAATTATCTGCTACATTACCCAGAAAATACGCTATCAGCTTATTTTAGACTAATACAAAATTACAAAAAATTAAAAAAAAAAACCCCACAGGTGACTAACCACCTTAGGTTAAAAAGAGTCACTGAGATTGAATTGCAACTCCAGAGCCTCTATCCTGTAAACTTCTCTAGTTCAAAAGCAATTTGTTTTTCTAATAAAATAGCATAAACCCTGACTGTCTGAGGAGACTTCAAAGTCATGTTCTCCAACCTCAGCTGGGCCCTTACTGTCTGACAATTCTTTCATACACCTTTATTGAGTCTCAGCCCATTCACAACTTCAGCTTCATCTTCAACACATAGATTCCACAAGTTATTTTGATTTTTGGTAAATGGATCTTTTACCATTTATGAATGAATGAAT
>SJYX01015758.1:167096-181959 GCA_006410675.1 Oreotragus oreotragus | reverse complement strand
TCGCAAAGAGTCGGACATGACTGAGCAACTGAACTGAACTGAAGGATGACATCAGTGTTAGGAGAATTTCACTATAGTCATAATTTGCACAAATTGGTACAAAGCACTGGTTGTAAGACTTCTAGCAGCATCATGAAGCTCTTTCCTCTTCTTATTCATGCTACCCTTAGTCTTATTCCTCCTGGAATGGAGACATTTCTGAAGGCAAAGAGCTATGAGTAGGATTGGGCTTTTAAAAAGTAACTAAATTTATTTGACTGCCCTGGGTCTTAGTTGTGGCATGTGGGGTTTTTTTTTTAGTTGCAGCATGTGGGATCTGGTTCCCTGACTAGGGATTGAGCCCAGGTTCTCTGCATTGGGAGCTTGGAGTCTTAACCACTGGACCACCAGGGATTCCCTGCTTTTAAACTCAGTAATTAAAAAACAGGTAACTCAAAAACTGCAAAGCATTGAATGGATATTTTCCAAAGAGCATGCACAAATAGCCAGTTAGCATATGAAAAAATACTCAGTACTATTAGTCATTAAGGAAATGCAAATCAAAATCTGAGATACCTCTTGATGCCCACTAGGATGACTTAAAAAAAAACAAAACTAACCAGTGTTGGTGAGATTATGGAGATATTAGAATCATCCTCATTTGCTGACACTATAGTTTCAGTCTTTAAGTATATATTCAAGAGACTTGTGTGCATTCTTACATGAATGTTTATAGGAGCATTATTCATAGTAGCTAAAAAGTGGGAAGTCAGTGTACAAAAGTACATTAACTGAATGGGTAAATAAAGTGTGGCATAGATATATATAGTTGTTGAGTTGCTCAGTCATGTCCATCTCTCTGCGAACTCATGGACTGTAGCCCACCAGGCTCCTCTGTCCTTTGGATTTTCCAGGCAAGAATACTGGAGTGGGTTGCTATTTTCTTCTCCAGGGAAATCTTCCCAGCCCAGGGATTGAACCTGCATCTCCTGCATTGCAGGTGGATTCTTTGCTGCTGAGTTAACCGGGGAATCCCAATTTTTAGATATTTTAGCAATGTTTTTCCATATATAATGTTGTAAAGCTCTGTAATTTAAAAGAATTATCGTCCTTTGTTGGTGTAGCTAGGTTACTTTTTATTTATTTAATTTTATTTAAAAATTTATATATATTTGGCTGTTCTGGGTCTTTGTTGCTACACAGGCTTTTCTCCAGTTGCAGGGAGAAGGGGCTACTCTATAGTTTGTGGTGCTTGCGCTTCTCATTTTGGTGACTTCCCTTGTTGCAGAGCGTGGGCTCTAGGGTGCTTGGGCTTCAGTAGTTGCAGTGAGAGAGCTTGGCAGTTGTGGCTCCCCGGCTCTAGAGCACAGGCTCCATAGTTGGGGCACACGGGGTCTAACCAGTGTCTGCTATGTTGGCAGGTGGATTCCTTACCTAGTAACCTTGGCTTTTACCTTTACCTTAGCCCTAGGGTACTTTTTAAATTGCTTTGTTGGAGAACTAGTGTGGCATTGAGCTTGAAATGATACCCCCTTTACTCCTAAACACTGCCAGTCATTTTTCCATGGCTGTGGTTAAAAAAAATTGGATGTTTCAAATGAATGCTCTCAGGCTCCCACAAATGAATTAATGGTCTTATTACCATATATGCTCTGATATTTTTTTTAAAGCTTCAGAATCGTCTTAAAAAATGCAGCTGAATTGAGGTAAGATTTTATAATATACTACTTTACACATAAAATTGTTTTAGTAAATGTGTTCAGTTGTGTAACCACCATAGAACAATTCTATTTCCCCCAAATTTCCTTTGTACTCCTTTGCTCATCAGCCCCTCACTTCACCCCCATGTCTTGATAGCCACTTCCTATCTATTTTTATAGTTTTACAGTTTTTTCTCTAACTCGATTTAAGTGGAATCGTAGTCCATTTAGGTCTGGCTTTTTTCAGTTAGCATGGTGTTTTTTAAATTCATCCATGCTGTTAACTTGTATCAGTAGTTTTTTATTCTTGAGTATTATTCCGTTGTATGGATGGACATTTGGGTTGTTTTTACCTTTTGAATATGATGAATAAAGTTGCTCTGGACATGTGTATAGTTTTACGGTGTAAGAAACTACTGCACTGTTTTCTAGAGATCATACCATCTTAATGTTTGTATTAACTTACTGTATTAACTCCCTGATAGACTTCCTGGAAATATAATTTTTGGAAACATCATTTCGTGGGATTACACATAATTTAGCATTTCATTATGCAGTGTTTCATAAAGTCACCATCTTCATCATATAATTATCATGTATTTATTATGCATAGAATGTTTGCTAAGGATGTTTGTAAAATGCATATCCTTTGGTCTCATTACCAAAAATTCTTACTCTGTAAAGTTGGAGAGTCACATGGTGGTAATGACATTTAGTCATTTTCAAAACCATAGTTTTAATTAATATATTTGTTTAATTCTTTGCAACATTTGTTTGTATTTATTTCTTTGCCCGTGTCAGATCTTAGTTCCCTGATGAAGGATCAAGGATCATCCCCTGCATTGGGAGCACAGAGTCTTAGCCGCTGGACCACCAGTGGACCACCAGGGATGTCCCTTCATTAATATATTTGTTCAGTTAGTGTTTCTTGAAGGGATTTTGGTTCTTCCTTTGCATTCACATGCATTTTATTATACTTTTTTTCCCTGTACTCAAGATCTCCCAATGTTTATCTGGGCCCCTTTGTTTGCTCGCCATCTAGTGGTAACAAGTAAAAACCACCCAAATGAATGAATTCATAGGTGGTGGACAGTCCCCTTCTAAAGGAGGAAGGATTGGAAAATCCAAAGATAAGTTTGTGACTAACGAAAATGCTCACTATATGTTTGCTATATAAATGAATGCCCTTTCCTCCCATGAATTTTTTTGAGGGGGTGGGTAGGAATTCAGTATTATTTAGTTGGCAAATAATTTGAGAGAAAATGCATTTTCTATCACTTTTTTTGAAAAATGCATTTTAGAGCCTGTGAATTTAAAACTTTTGTCCTAAATGGCCAGCTGAATTACTTTTACTAGGAAATGGGTAGGTGTACATGCCTAATTGTCTTACTTACATGAGAGAGATGCCTCCAAACCATACTAAGTTATACTTGGTAGTATATGAAGTCATTTTGGTTCCATATAATTTATATTCTAGATCCTCTTGTTCTGGGCTCTTAATTTACTTTGTCTTTTACATGTTTTTTAATTTTTTTGCTCATGCTAGTTTGATGATTGTGAAAGTAATATTTGGTAAAAAATTTGGCTTTTGTTTTACATTAGCTGGACAGAAAAAAAGATTTACTGTGATAGGGATGTTTTAACAAAACTTAGTTTCTAAGGTCTGATTTTACTTTTCACTTATAGAAATGGTGGAGTCAATGAAGAAAGTAGCAGGGATGGATGTGGAGTTGACAGTTGAAGAAAGAAACCTCCTATCTGTTGCATATAAAAATGTGATTGGAGCTAGAAGAGCTTCCTGGAGAATAATCAGCAGCATTGAACAGAAAGAAGAAAACAAGGGAGGAGAAGACAAACTAAAAATGATTCGGGAATATCGGCAAATGGTGAGATTGTTACATCCTAGTGTTAAAGTCGCTCAGTTGTGTCTGACCCCTTTGTGACCCCATGGACTGTAGCCCACCAGACTCTTCTGTCCATGGGCTTCTTCAGGCTAGAATACTGGAGTTGATTGCCATTCACTTCTCCAGATGATCTTCCCAACCCAGGGATTGAACCTGGGTCTCTATTGCAGGCAGCTTCTTTACTGTCTGAGTTACTGGGTGGCCTGCATATCCTAGACATCTTGTCATATCCTGTGGTTTAGTTGCTAAGTCTTACTGTGATAGGGATGTTTTAACAAAACTTAGTTTCTAAGGTCTGATTTTACTTTTCACTTATAGAAATGGTGGAGTCAATGAAGAAAGTAGCAGGGATGGATGTGGAGTTGACAGTTGAAGAAAGAAACCTCCTATCTGTTGCATATAAAAATGTGATTGGAGCTAGAAGAGCTTCCTGGAGAATAATCAGCAGCATTGAACAGAAAGAAGAAAACAAGGGAGGAGAAGACAAACTAAAAATGATTCGGGAATATCGGCAAATGGTGAGATTGTTACATCCTAGTGTTAAAGTCGCTCAGTTGTGTCTGACCCCTTTGTGACCCCATGGACTGTAGCCCACCAGACTCTTCTGTCCATGGGCTTCTTCAGGCTAGAATACTGGAGTTGATTGCCATTCACTTCTCCAGATGATCTTCCCAACCCAGGGATTGAACCTGGGTCTCTATTGCAGGCAGCTTCTTTACTGTCTGAGTTACTGGGTGGCCTGCATATCCTAGACATCTTGTCATATCCTGTGGTTTAGTTGCTAAGTCGTGTCTGACTCTTTGCGACCCCATGGACTGTAGCCCACCAGGCTCCTCTGTCCATGGGATTTTCCAGGCAAGAATACTGAAGTGGGTTGCCATTTCCTTCTCCAGGGGATCTTCCCAACCCAGGAATCAAACCCAGGTCTCTTGCATTGCAGACAGATTCTTTACCGACTGAGCTGTAAGGGAAGCCCAAAGAATGATGTCTGAGGTGTTAGGCTGTTTAGACCATAGCCTAGTACACATTGTTGTATACCTTTGTAGTGTATATTTTATGTTTTACTGGATTTGCATCTTTTACTCATCTGGGTTGAGAATTAGAGGCTATACAGTATTTTAGGAGAGAGGAGAAGACTTTTTTTTTTTTCCTTGAAAGCTGCAGAGAGCACCACACAAGTAGACAACTAATTTAACCATTGTTTCTATTGTGGTGACTATAAAATACTTCACTGAGTAACTTGAAATTACCATTCTGGACAGCTTAACCAATATTCATGTGCCTGTTATGTACATCAGTTGATAGGTAATATGGGTACAAAAATGAGACAGTTAATATCCTTATGGAAGATAGGTCTAGTCATTGTTTTTATAATAGAATAGAAAATATCAGAGGGTGTCAGATATTGGTAAATTTATTGTCTCAGATATTATATGTGGGTTTATGCTGATATGTAACATTTTTCTTGCTGTGGCTTTTGGTCAAGAAAGTTTAATCTAGTGCACTGGTTCTCAAACCAGAAGTGACTGCTCCTCAGAGGACATTTGGTAGAGACATTTTTGGTTGTCACAACTTTAGTGGGTAACGATGAAATTACTGCTAAGCATCCTATTAGGCATAGAGTAGCCCCCCCACCGTTAAGTGTTGAGAAACTGATTCTAAACACACTTTTAAAAGTACAGTGGGAGGAATTTTAAAAAATGTCACAGAGTTAGCATGGAGTGAATTTGGTGGATAGAGGGAAAGGGGAAACAGCATTTGCTGACTTACATGAGATATTTCTAAATTAGAAAATATGTGTGCAAGTTACTGTATTTAATCTTTAAATGACCCTGCAAAGGATAGATATTATTCTAGTTTCTAGATAAAAATGGGTGTTCTGAGTGATTAACATATCTGGGATCACATAGAAAGTGGTGAGCTGGTACCAGTGTGACCATTACCTTCAAACACATTGGAACAAAGAATATGGATTGTCGGTATTCAGGTTGGTGTTTGACAGGGATGAGGAAATGAGGTTGAGAGTGCTGAAGGGAGAAGTCTGTGTGCTAGATAGTGGGATTTGGGGTAAGAAGGAAAGGAAGCAGGAAGCAAAGAGAGGAACTGATAAATTGGGAGAAGATGAAAGAGTCAAGAGACTGGAGGTCTTGATGTGTCTCTAAGTATAAATAACAGGAGTAAAGGAACTAAAAACAGAAGTTGTAATCTAGTAGTAAAATATTGGAACTTAAAAATTCCAGGCTAGAATAGCACAGTTGAGTGCACAAATAAAGGTCATGGAGTTGAGATCAAGAACTACATTGAAAGGAACACGATAATGCCTTGGTATGTGATACCAGGAATTGGAGAGATAAGCTATAGATACTAGTGAATGTGCGTGAAGGGCCTGGAGAGATCTGTTGATGACAGAAATTGATATTTTAAAACATAGTGGAGGAGCTTCCAAGGGAAGAAGGGTTTGGAGTATTAAAACAGTCATCCTGAGTCAGTGAGGACTTAAAAGTCTGAATTCAGAAATCATCCTCCTCTTAGAGCAATCTGTCTCTACTTGAAAAGCCATAAAGAAGGTAGTTCATTCAGGAGAGAGCTGGTTTTACTTAGAATCAGTAAGATTATAGAAGATAGTGGGAGAATTATTTACAATGGAAAGAAGGTTACAGAGAGCTCAAAATGAATTTGGAAAGGTTAAACAGTGTCATTGTGAAAGAGTGAAAGTATTATTCACTCAGTTGTGTCCCTTTGTGACTCCATGGACTGTGGCCCTTAAGGCTCCTCTGTCCACAGAATTCTCCAGGCAGGAATACTGAAGTGGATTTCAGTTCCCTTCTCCGGGGCATCTTTCCGACCCAGGGATCAAACCTGGGACTCTTGCATTGCAGGCAGATTCCTCACCGTTTTAGCCACCAGGGAAGACAGTATAGTAACAAAATTGAGAGCAGAATGTATGTGTGTGTTAAGAGGTAGTATGTGTTTTTGACATGATAAACGAAATGAGTGGCAGTATTCAGTCTGTGGACTTTTGATGTCGTAGCTGGTTATGGATCTATCAGTAAGGTGATTTACAGTTAAGCATAATAGTGGTTAAGAAATGTGAGTCCCGGAGAATGCCTGGCTTTGAGTTTTTATTCCATCCCTTAGAAACTGTGAGCCTAGCCATGCAGCCTACTTGGGTTCAGGTTTTCACTCTGCTTCTAAGTTCTTCAAGTTAGTTATCTTTGGTCAAATATGGTGACCTTTGTTTTCCTATGTAAGTGGAGACAAAAGCTAGTTTTTAAAAAAGAACTAGTTGATATGTTGTATTCAGTAAGTAGTAATCACAGTCTTACAATATGGTTCTCTTCTCTAAAACCAGAGATAGAATGTGATAATTTGTGTAATTTCTTAAATAATTTTTGACTGTTTTTATTTTTC
Organism: Oreotragus oreotragus; assembly: GCA_006410675.1. Taxonomy (NCBI): domain Eukaryota; kingdom Metazoa; phylum Chordata; class Mammalia; order Artiodactyla; family Bovidae; genus Oreotragus; species Oreotragus oreotragus. The sequence goes on along the minus strand of SJYX01015758.1, from coordinate 174,965 downwards.
AGGTTGAGACTGAGCTAAAGTTAATCTGTTGTGACATTCTGGATGTACTGGACAAACACCTCATTCCAGCAGCTAACACTGGCGAGTCCAAGGTTTTCTATTATAAAATGTAGGTTCTATACTAGAAGGGAAGATAATCAGATTAAATAAATCAGATTAAATGTTGGCTCTCTTAGAATCATCGATTTTTCATATAGATTTTTCAACATTTTATTTAATGTTGGAAGGACAGTTAAAAGAGGAGTGATTCTCAAGACTTAGTTTTTGAATACTCATTTGCAAATTCACTGCTAAGAACAGTCAGTATTAACTGCATTTAAAATGGTCAGACAATTGCTGTAAAAAATGTACTAGATTTTATGTTAACCTGTTTATATATTCATTTGTTTGTGTGGGAGATACCCGCTAGCTATAAGCAATGCATTACACAGTTCAGTCTTAACATTTTATATAGTTTTTTTTTTTTTTTAATTAACTGTTGTGCTTGTTCTTTGGAACCACTTTCTATGTTTAATTCTGATCTATCGAGTAATAAAATTTGTTTGTTTTTTTTTAACGTTTTCAGTTAATTTCTGTAGGATTTTGCTTATATTTGGAAATGTGAAATCTGAGTCATTCCTGAAAGTTTTTGAATTATTGAAATATGTACATCTGTTTCATGTTTTTATCACAACTTGATTTTATGTAATAGAGAAAAATTTTTAACAACTTATTTTTAAAAGCATTAATCTAATTCTATTTTTTGTTTTGTTTTGTTTTGCTTTAGGAAAGGGGACTACCACAGGTATCTGGCTGAATTTGCCACAGGGAATGACAGGAAGGAGGCTGCAGAGAACAGCCTAGTGGCTTATAAAGCTGCTAGTGATATTGCAATGACAGAACTTCCACCAACACATCCTATTCGCTTAGGTCTTGCTCTCAATTTTTCTGTATTCTACTATGAAATTCTAAATTCCCCTGACCGTGCCTGCAGGTAAGTCTCTAAAGAGAAAAAAACCTCTTGACTGTGAAAGTGAAAAAGGTTAACCAAAAAAAAAAAAACCAGCTACTTGTTTTTCTGTCTTGTTCCCTGGGGCTGCCTTCCTTGACTTGGCCCGGTAATGAAGAATTTTGGCTCTTAACACAACTGTTTCGGATGATACAAAGACAGACCTATTTCAGTTTACTAGGATAGTAGTTAGGATAATTATGCAGTGAAGAAAAATTTGATTGGTAGATTGAAAAGAATCTTGTTACAGAGTAGGAGTAAGGAATGAGGGATTGTCATAAAAGAATTATCTTTATTTTTGTATATTAGCTTTCAGTCTTTGTCTCGTGTTTAATATAGTTATGCTGTTAGTATGCATACTGTGTTGTATTTTCTGTTATAAAGTTTGCCATCTTATTGATGTATTTAAAAGTGTTACCCCATTTATACTTCATGTTATTCCCAGTTTTGATACATAAATTTAAGGAATATATGTACATGGTTTTTTATTTCTTAAGTATACACGGCATGAAGTTTATTGTTCTGTGTTTAAATGTGCAGTTCAGTGACATTAAGTGGGTGTGCATGTGTGCTCAGTCATGTCCAAGTCTGTGACCCCATGGACAGTAGCTCATCTGTCGATGGACTTTTCCAGGCAAGAATGCTGGAATGGGTTGTCATTTCCTATTCCAGGGCATCTTCACAACCCAGGGATTGAACCCAGGTCTCTTCCTGCACTGCAGGCAGATTCTTTACCACTAAGCCACTAGGGAAGCCCACCAGTTTCCTTTGTCCCTGGGATTCTCTAGGCAAGAGTCCTGGAGTGAGTAGACATTAAGTACACCCAGAGTATCGTCTGTTGCATCTATTTCCAAAACTTTTTTATCACCTGAAGCAAACTTCAGTTCAGTAGCTCAGTCGTGTCCTACTCTTTGCGACCCCATGAATCGCAGCATGCCAGACCTCCCTGTCCATCACCATCTCCCAGAGTTCACTCAGACTCACGTCCATCGAGTCCGTTATGCCATCCAGCCATCTCATTCTTGGTTGTCCCCTTCTCCTCCTGCCCCCAATCCCTCCCAGCATCAGTCTTTTCCAATGAGTCAACTCTTAGCATGAGGTGGCCAAAGTACTGGAGTTTCAGCTTTAGCATCATTCCTTCCAAAGAAATCCCAGGGTTGATGTCCTTCAGAATGGACTGGCTGGATCTCCTTGCAGTCCAAGGGACTCTCAAGAGTCTTCTCCAACACCACAGTTCAAAAGCATCAATTCTTCGGCGCTCAGCTTTCTTCACGGTCCAACTTGCACATCCATACATGACCACAGGAAAAACCATAGCCTTGACTAGGCGGACCTTAGTCGGCAAAGTAAGGTCTCTGCATTTGAATATACTATCCAGGTTGGTCATAACTTTTCTTCCAAGGAGTAAGCGTCTTCTAATTTCATGGCTGCAGTCACCATCTGCACAATAACACTATATACACTTCTGTCTGATTTTTGGTAATCTCTGTCTATGAATTTGCCTATTTTAGATAAATCATATAACAGGAGTACGTGTTACAAAGTAACCTCGGTGTTCTTGGGTATGTAGGGATCAGATATTCCCTGAAAGAGATTTTCCAGGTGTCAGGTGGATTCTTTTGAATGAAAAATCAATATTAATTCATCAAAAACTTTCTAAATGGCTAGTTGAGTGAGTCCAAGCAGGTAATGTATCTTAACTGAAGAAGCTATGGCTGTTCAGGGATAGTATTGGTTGACTCTTCAATTGCCATTCTGTAGTCTAGCCGTCGCACACACAGTTTCAACCTAAGTCCTTTCTGTGCTTCTGCTTTAATGTGAAGTATGCCATTTGTGCTTTTTCTACCTGTTAAGATTGTTCAAATATGACTTCCTAATTTGCTTACCCTCTTGGGTCCCTGAAGTACTTTCTCTAGGTTGGCCCTTCATCTTTATGTTATAGTAGCTATTTATGTCACTCCCTCTATTTTAGGTGTTTTTTAAAAGTTCATTGTGGACTCATTATGTCTCTTTGCTCTTTTTCCTACCTGTTCCCAGCATCACTTGATGTACATAGTACACAGTACTCAAAAAGTAAAGGTGAATTTTGTTTCTTAACTATAGTAAATGGCTTATATGATCACATTTCTGTGGGTTTTTTTTCTTTCTTGCTCTGTTAACATTAAATTTTATTGGATTAAATTGTGAGATACTGTCCCAGAATTTTTTCTTTTTGCATTAAAACTTTATTAAAAGTGACTAAAATTTGGAAATACCTTTCACATGCATATATTTTGATGGTGGTTTGGATGGGATTGCGTCTGCTTGTCAGAAGCATAGTAATAAGTGGAACTCCAACAAAAGTTTCACTAGTTCCACAGTTGCTGGATTACAAAATTTAAAAAGGAGTTTCATTAGTGACACCTGTTTTCAGTGCCTAAAGCACTGCAGTGCCAAGCATTGAGCGTCTAATAGTGTCTAGTAGTGATAACTAAAGAAAAGACTGAAATTTAACTATGTCATTTCTAGAATCTGTTTTTGGACTTGTTTAGTTTACTTCGGACTTGTTCATTTTTATAATACATTATGTGAATTATCGTAGGTTGGCAAAAGCAGCTTTTGATGATGCAATTGCAGAACTGGACACGCTGAGTGAAGAAAGCTATAAGGACTCTACACTTATCATGCAGTTGTTACGTGATAATCTGACACTATGGACTTCAGACATGCAGGGTGATGGTAAGGAGACTGAAGTTAAAATGTGTCTCTTTCAGTTGTTGGATCTATTTACTCTTAGAAAATTGGGATTTCTTTACATTATGGTATAACTTAGGCTCAGCCTACCCTCCAAACTATCAAATTTTAATTACTACCTTTACAGGAATTGGTATCAAAGTACAGCCTTACATTTTGGTCTGTAAGGTAGTAATGTAGAAGGCCTGTTTGGAAAAGGCCTTATGTTAATAATCAAAGATTTAAAAATTTACCTGTCATAAAATGGGCTAAACTTAAGTTTTCTGTTCTGTCAGTTTTGAAAGATGGAGAGGAAGCAGTTCATATTACCATTCCTCAGATTCAATTTTAGGGGTCTAAGGTTAATTATATTTTACTGTTGTTGTCATTGTTTTGGCTGAGTGGCAATCCTCAGGTTAAAACTTAGATGGTTATAAGTAGATATTTATGGTATCTTTTCTGTGTGGAAATCTTTTATCTAAAAAAAGACTAATTTCCCTCTGTAGTCTGTACAACAGATTAAACACCCTGCTCATATAGATCCTTATTTAAGAGATCTGATATAGTCTCTTTGTTTTCTAATGCTGCAGTTGTAAATAGTTACTAGAGTATTTTATAAAATTTAATCTTGTGGTTGGGAGTAGGGTAGGTGCTTAATGATTATTCCAGATGAAAAGGACTAAATTTGTCATGTTTCTTGATTTTAAAGAATATTTTATTCTACTCATTTCTAAAGAATTGTTTTTACCCATGATAGATCATTGAAAGGGTGGGGGGACTGGATGGGGAGATGGACACAAACTAGTGTGACATGATAATTATAAGAGTGTTTGTAACTGGCTCTGGTGATACAGGGAGTGGAAACATTTGTCATTTTGAGCTACAAATCCTTTAAAAGTGTATTACCCAGACTGAAGCATGTTTTGTATTCCTTGAGGCTAGATGTAGTTTCTCTTGGTCAGACCAACATACATTGTATTTGGAAACATAACTTTTTAAAGATGTCTCTGAAAATGGATGTTAGGGAATGTAGATTGGCAGTGAAAGGACAGTCAGATTTTAGAATTATCTTATCTTATGGTAAGTGAGAGTTAGGGGACTCTGCTTCTAAAATGCAGTAGCTCTGTGAACTGTTTAGAACTTGACTAGCTTTGGCTTGAGATGTGTGGTGCATGTGACTTACTTGCGCACTTCACCCACAAAGCCAGATGGAGTCACAGATTACTTTTCGTCAGCACAGCACTGCAGGCAACCACTGTCAGTCTGTGGGACTCAAAACCAACTAAACCATCTCTAAACTAATGACTGGGGTTCCTTCCAGCTTTAAACTCTATTGTATTCTAACAATAACCACTAAGAAGAATGGCCAGATAGCTGTGGACTCTTCATAGTCACCCCCAGCTCAGAGAAGACTAATATCTCTCTGCCTGTTTGAGGGGATAAAAGGAAAAAGCATGTGGAGAGTTTGGTAAGCGGTATTGACCTAAAGTAAGCTATACCTCTGATCTCTCGGGATATTTTTTGAGGGTGAAAAGTGCCAACAATAAAAAACGTGATTTTGAAAAGCGATTTTTTTTTTTTGGACACATTATTCGGTATAGATGTCAAGTTGCTAGATTCCAAAAATAAAAAAATGTGATTTTCTGTTATCACTCATAACCAAGAATCGATTAAAGTAGATTGTGATTCCATTTATACAGAATCAAAGATACTCTTTTTCTTGGTTATCAAGCATGTTTTATTAAATGGATTATTTAAAAATAAAATATCTTTAAACTTACTATGTTTTCATAGTTGGGAATGTTCTTTGTGCAAAATGTTTAATTACATTTCAGAGTGGATTTCTCTTTAATCTTAAACACTTAAACTAGTGAAATTCAGTTGCATCAATTCCTTATGACTTTGTAGATCGACCAATTAACTAAATTTCATTGAGACATTAATTTTCCTTTAAGAGGTGTGTTATAAAATATTTGGAATTATGAAACATAGTTTATCTTGAAAAATTCAAGTGGTCTGTTGAAATCTTAGCAAAATAAACAAGCTGTCTGAAATTACAAGTTGTTGATACTAGAAAATTATTTGCCAGTTTTGCTGAAAGGTGTAAGGTGTTACATGTAGTTTTGTGATTTAGAATCAATGCTGAATGTAGAAGAATTTGGGTTATGAAGTTAGGATGTTACTTGCACTTAGTTTAAGGATTGTTTTCTCCTTTTTTACTTTAAATGTGAAAAGTGGTGTAAAAAACCATTTGAATTGAGGATTTCTAAACAAAGAAATTACGAATTTTATGTTGTTCACAAACCTTTACTTATACATGCTTGTATTCTTTTTGCCTGCAGAATGTTAATGTCTGTCTGGGTGTGTTCAAACATTCTTTTAAGGGAGCACCACTTTTTCTCATCAAGCAATTTCAGTCCTTTTTCTTTTAACCTATGATCAGAGGACTGTTTAATACACATGTTCATAGAGAGGAAATGTGTTCTCTCTGCTTGTTCCCTTCTCCGTCCTAATCCAGAAACTGGGCAAGGAAATACATATCTGAGGAAACGTTTTTCCCCCTTCTGTATACCTTTTAAGAGGATATTTCATCCTCTTAAAAAGGAACAGATTATTTCTTAGAGTGAAGTTCATATGAAGTAAGATTCCAAAATCTGATTCCCCTAAATCATTGATGTTTTCCTTTGTCCTGCTCTTGGTTTATTTTTCTTGTAATGTTGCTTTCATATGATTGTTCTCCCTCCCTTTCTCCTTACGATATAGATTCCTAAAGGAAAATCCAACTCTTCCTTTCCTAAAAACTCTACTTTGTAAGTCATTATCATGGCACAGTGAATTCTGCTTTTAGTTTTGGTTCTTCACTAATCATGCCTGCATATCATCATCTTGTTGCTTAAAAAACTGCCTGTTATACATCCCAGGATGCAAAACCTTTTTAAGACATTTATGATCTGCTACCCCTGTCTACTTCTGGTTGGGTGTGACTTCTTTGACAATGTTTTTATGCCAGTTACTTGGAACTTTTGGCAAATCTAGTGGTTGCTTATAAGTAAATTAAGAGTGTGCTCTATTGATGTATGTTAACCGTATTTTGGCAGTGTATTGCTGTTGAAAATGAGTGTAAATGTTCTTATCATTTCTTAAGTTTGAATACATTATTGTTCATTGGGAGAACAATTGGGTGGTCCATCATTTCTTCCCTCAGTAAATGGTTGTTTTTGTCTTTTCTTTGCATGTCTTTCTAAATGTGAGTCAAAAAATCTTTATGTACCTTAAATACTTTTTTAAAACAATAAATGGCAGACATTTTTATCACAAAAGAAATGTTGAAATGACTAAAACTATCTTTACCCTTACTGCCATGACAACATTTATAGTATCAAGGTCTTAAGGCAAGACCATTTAAAAGTGTTCCTCAGAGTTTTGCTTTATGTCTGTAGGGAGCTGGTCTTAGTGTCATTTGTCCATTCTGAATAAATAATTTAACAAGCAGCATGAATGGATGAATTATCTGAAGTATCATGATTGTTGGATTAGTTCATTGATTTTTCATTTATTTTGATCAAACTAGTAACTACTTAGGACTTAATGGTTTATTACAGCACAGAATAATGTAACTTTTATCTGTTTATTTTTTGGCAAAAGCCTGCATGCTTCCTTATTATGGCTGTCTTATGCTTATTAATAGGTAGATAACTGGTGAATAGGCTGGCTTTCGATTGCATGTCATAGTGCAGTTGAAATTCCTCAGGCTAATTAATAATCATGTTCAAAGGGAAGAGAAAAGTGGCATGAGAGAACTGGTCCAAATGCCCTTCTTTAATAACCTCAGTGGTCTGGTTTACTTTGAGCATGCTATTCCACTCTGGAGTGAGAGATTTGGTTTATGGTTTGGTGCGATTGTCCAAGATACAAAGTGTGTAAAATATTCATTTACAAAAGCAGAATCCTCCAACTCCTTTGAATCATTTTACTGCTCAGTTCTCATATTGAAATGTTTCTAATGAACCTTCAGATCAATTAGATTTTGCAAAAATTTATAAAATACTCCTGGTTCTTGAAGAGGTGAGGTTATTGAGAAAGAGTATTTTGACTCAAGATCTACATGAAAGCTTGAAAATCATTTTAATAATGTTACCTTGGCTGTCTACTTAAGAGCTTTTTTTTTT
>SJYX01015758.1:131478-167034 GCA_006410675.1 Oreotragus oreotragus | reverse complement strand
CACAAACCTTTACTTATACATGCTTGTATTCTTTTTGCCTGCAGAATGTTAATGTCTGTCTGGGTGTGTTCAAACATTCTTTTAAGGGAGCACCACTTTTTCTCATCAAGCAATTTCAGTCCTTTTTCTTTTAACCTATGATCAGAGGACTGTTTAATACACATGTTCATAGAGAGGAAATGTGTTCTCTCTGCTTGTTCCCTTCTCCGTCCTAATCCAGAAACTGGGCAAGGAAATACATATCTGAGGAAACGTTTTTCCCCCTTCTGTATACCTTTTAAGAGGATATTTCATCCTCTTAAAAAGGAACAGATTATTTCTTAGAGTGAAGTTCATATGAAGTAAGATTCCAAAATCTGATTCCCCTAAATCATTGATGTTTTCCTTTGTCCTGCTCTTGGTTTATTTTTCTTGTAATGTTGCTTTCATATGATTGTTCTCCCTCCCTTTCTCCTTACGATATAGATTCCTAAAGGAAAATCCAACTCTTCCTTTCCTAAAAACTCTACTTTGTAAGTCATTATCATGGCACAGTGAATTCTGCTTTTAGTTTTGGTTCTTCACTAATCATGCCTGCATATCATCATCTTGTTGCTTAAAAAACTGCCTGTTATACATCCCAGGATGCAAAACCTTTTTAAGACATTTATGATCTGCTACCCCTGTCTACTTCTGGTTGGGTGTGACTTCTTTGACAATGTTTTTATGCCAGAGTTACTTGGAACTTTTGGCAAATCTAGTGGTTGCTTATAAGTAAATTAAGAGTGTGCTCTATTGATGTATGTTAACCGTATTTTGGCAGTGTATTGCTGTTGAAAATGAGTGTAAATGTTCTTATCATTTCTTAAGTTTGAATACATTATTGTTCATTGGGAGAACAATTGGGTGGTCCATCATTTCTTCCCTCAGTAAATGGTTGTTTTTGTCTTTTCTTTGCATGTCTTTCTAAATGTGAGTCAAAAAATCTTTATGTACCTTAAATACTTTTTTAAAACAATAAATGGCAGACATTTTTATCACAAAAGAAATGTTGAAATGACTAAAACTATCTTTACCCTTACTGCCATGACAACATTTATAGTATCAAGGTCTTAAGGCAAGACCATTTAAAAGTGTTCCTCAGAGTTTTGCTTTATGTCTGTAGGGAGCTGGTCTTAGTGTCATTTGTCCATTCTGAATAAATAATTTAACAAGCAGCATGAATGGATGAATTATCTGAAGTATCATGATTGTTGGATTAGTTCATTGATTTTTCATTTATTTTGATCAAACTAGTAACTACTTAGGACTTAATGGTTTATTACAGCACAGAATAATGTAACTTTTATCTGTTTATTTTTTGGCAAAAGCCTGCATGCTTCCTTATTATGGCTGTCTTATGCTTATTAATAGGTAGATAACTGGTGAATAGGCTGGCTTTCGATTGCATGTCATAGTGCAGTTGAAATTCCTCAGGCTAATTAATAATCATGTTCAAAGGGAAGAGAAAAGTGGCATGAGAGAACTGGTCCAAATGCCCTTCTTTAATAACCTCAGTGGTCTGGTTTACTTTGAGCATGCTATTCCACTCTGGAGTGAGAGATTTGGTTTATGGTTTGGTGCGATTGTCCAAGATACAAAGTGTGTAAAATATTCATTTACAAAAGCAGAATCCTCCAACTCCTTTGAATCATTTTACTGCTCAGTTCTCATATTGAAATGTTTCTAATGAACCTTCAGATCAATTAGATTTTGCAAAAATTTATAAAATACTCCTGGTTCTTGAAGAGGTGAGGTTATTGAGAAAGAGTATTTTGACTCAAGATCTACATGAAAGCTTGAAAATCATTTTAATAATGTTACCTTGGCTGTCTACTTAAGAGCTTTTTTTTTTAGCATAAAAACATTGACTTTTACTATGCATCGATTTTTTTTTTTTTCCATCCTGTTGATCATTCAGGACCTTGATTCAGCAGCACCTCTTGGCTTAGGCATCTAAGGTGTCAAGGATGGTGGAAGTCCTTTGCCTGTCTGTTTATACCAGTTGTATCAAATATAAGGAGTCTTATGCTTGGAATGATACCTTTGTCTGTCCCCACAGCAGCCTAGTTTAGTAGGTTATAAATTAATTGTCATTATTCTTTGCAGGTGAAGAGCAAAATAAAGAAGCGCTGCAGGATGTGGAAGATGAAAATCAGTGAGACATAAAAGCCAACAAGAGAAACCATCTCTGACCACCCTAGACCTTCCCATCCCACCCCTCTTGGAAATTCCCCCATTGTCACTGAGAACCACCAAATCTGACTTTTACATTTGGTCTCAGAATTTAGGTTCCTGCCCTGTTGGTTTTTTTTTTTTTTTTTTTTTAAAAACAGTTTTCAAAAGTTCTTAAAGGCAAGAGTGAATTTCTGTGGATTTTACTGGTCCCAGCTTTTAGGTTCTTTAAGAACACTAACAGGACTGCATAGAGGCTTTTTCAGCATTACTGTATTGTCTCCTGCCAGATGTGGCAAGATCACCATTAGAAAAGGAAATTACATTCAAAAGCCATTAGAATTTTACGTGATGCAAGCATCTAAGAGAAAGGTTAATCACACTATATTGGTGTATGTGGTATCATTTCCCCTTTTTCTAATTGTTTAAATTGAATTTTATACCAATGTTTAAACTTAATTGGATGTTAGCTTGAGGTGGTAAAAGGTTTTTTTGGAGAGTTTGTTGTAATGGTTTTGCTGTAAAAAAGTGTTTCAAACTCTGCTGAAATGTTGCTGAAAAGCATGGTGCTGGTAACAGTTCAACAATCCGTGGCTGCTCATTCTTGCCTACTTTTACTCTCCCTCTGAAGCAGGTTAGCGTTGAAGGTGATATGGAAAAGCCTGCATGCGTGTTCAGTTCTTTGTTTCTTCTCCTCCCCTCTCCCCCTGGGCCCCGCCCCTCCCCTCCTTCGCTCGCTCAACCTCTTTTGTTCAGTATGTGTAACTTGAAGCTAATTTGTACTACTGGATATCTGACTGGAGCCACAGATACAGAATCTGTATTGTTCTTACTGAAACACAGCATGGATTAACATTAAACTTAAATAAAACAAACCTAAATTAAAAATGCCAAACGTTATTGTGCCTCTATCCTTTTTCCTTCTATAATAAAATCTCTAGTCTAAATACATTGATGATAGTTTTTGCCTGAACGTGAAGATCTCGTTTTGTTTTTTTTCTTCCATAAATCATTTGTTTCCCAAAAATGATGTATATTTCTGGGGGGAAAATTACATGTATGTAACCTGGTTCTGAAGAACAGGGAGTATAAATAGTGCAAGTATCCCGTCCTCTAAATCAGGTAACAGTGTGATGTTTATTTTAATCATTAAAGTGCCAGTGTTTATTTATAATACAAAATTACTTAAGGATCATCTAATATGCGATTTTTGGAGTTGTACAACTGAAGGCTGGGCTTACTCTCCACCTGCCCCAATGAGTGGCAGGAATAGAGAAGAATTAAATAGATTCTCAGTAGTACACGTACACATGGTGAAATGATAGTACAGTGGTCCTCTTTATTAGAAACACTCTATGTAATATCTTTGAGAGAATTTATGCAACAGTGTGTACAGATACTTAGCTAATTTAGATCATTTTATGTCAGGCATTGAGGTCGATCTCATTTGAGTGACTGTCTCACGTTGATGTACTCCTGATTTGGCAAGGGTGGCGGTGGAGTTGACTACTCTTGAACGTTGAGCTTATTTTCAGCTTTGCATTTGTAAATGCTGCTGCAGTAAATGTCTTTGTTAATGGTCTGTTTAAATAGTTGCCTGTGTATCTGTGATACATTTCTAGATTCCCTGTGTTAGAAAACAACTTTGCAATTGGTAAATACCATTGGGTTGGCCAAAACATTGTTTCTGTTAGTGACTACATCGATCAATAAAGTTCTTGGTGAAAAGATGTCTTTTATTGTTACCAAATGAGCCTTTTGGCCAACCCATTGTCTCCCCTCGAAGAGTTATTCCACATTATAGCCACATCAGCAACGTATGAGAGTACCAGCTTCACTCTGCTCAACTCATTGCTAAATGAGATATGCCAAAAGTGTATCTTGGACTTAAGTTCTTTGTCGTTAAAGATTTGGGAAATTAATAGATGAGTGATGTACTAGTAGTTTCTATTAAAATAAGTATGTAGAATGAACAATCATGTTTTTGTGAATTGTTTTTCTGTCAGATAGTTGGAGGTGATCACATACAAATTACACTCTCTGGAGCTACCTCTAAGAGCTAATCAGATGATTTGTTCTTTTTCCAGCAGTATTTTTGCCAACTGTATGCTGCGTTTCAGTCCAACACTAGAGGAATTTGTAAAACCCTTCCTGCAAAGTTTTTTTTTTTTTTTTCCTGCAAAGTTTTAAAGAAGCTGCTAATCAGGGTTTTGCAGGCTGCTCCCACACTAATGTGTGGATGCCTGGACTTGGAAGAGTTCACATGAACCAATAGGTAATCTTTTTACAAAATAGTCTGGTTTGTGGAGGTGATTCTCTTCAGTTGAGTTGTCAACATGAATTTGCTTAGTATAAGAGTTCCTTGGTTGCCTATGTAGACTTCGTTATATATATTCAGCAAATTCAGGATGCTGTGAGCATTTTCAGTGACGTGACAGCCTAGGTATGGAGAAAAAAGAGCTTGCCATCTAAAGAAAACAATGAAGACATCAGAAGGAGAGTTTTGTTTGGTTATAGGTCTTCAGAAAGATCCTATCACAGTCTGGAAGGCGGTCAAGTGTGGACACTGCAGAAGTGTGACTGTCATTCCACTTCCTGTGTCTGGGCTGGGATGTGCAGTGTTTTTTGTTTTTTTTTTCTCCCCAGTTCTTGGTTTAGTAATCTGTGAGGATCAGTTGATTTAAATAGGAACTTGACCATTACAAACTTGAATGCAATTAATCTTTTAATTTTGATTTTTTGGTTTAAAAATGAAGTTTTAAGCCAGAGGTTTTCTGAAATCTTAGTAGTAACAATAAATGGGTTTATACCCCTGCTTGGGTATTGAGATGGGTGGCCAGAAAAGAAAATCTAGTTTTGTTGCATTCTAGGAAGACTAGAATGAATTTTAAGTTAGATTGTTGTAAGGGCATCTTGGTGGAATAGTATAAACACTGCCACTCTTGCTCCAGATGAATGCTGTTTGTGAGTTATAAAAAACAAAAATCCCCAATTAGCTGCTATGGTTTTGATCCTAAGAGGGGTGAGCATGCTGAAATTTTTGCAATAAAGATGAATCTTTGAAATTTCTAACATGTTCACTGGGTTCCCTGGTAAAGTTCTGGGAAGCTTCACTAAAGGAATTGCTTTTCTTTGAATTTAAAGTTTTCCTTTTCCCCATTGGAGTGGTTTTTTGTTTTTATTTTGAGGTATAGTTGATTTATAATATGAAGTTCAGATGTGTAACATAGTCACAGGTTTTAAAGGTTACACTTCCATCTATAGTATAGTGTTGACTATATATATATATTGGAGAAGGAAATGACAACCCACTCCAGTATTCTTGCTTGGAGAATCCCATGGACAGAGGAGCCTTGTGGGCTCCTCCCCATAGGGTCGCACAGAGTCGGATACGACTGAAGCGACTTAGTATAGCACATATATATATAGGTTGTACCTCTAAATTCCCTACCCCTGTCTTGCCCCTTCCCCCTGTCGCCCCCGCCACTAGTGAAAAGGAATTGTGAGCTTTTAAAGGAAGTGATGCTGGATCCAACCCAGATCAGCAAAATTAAACCCTGTCGTCTTGTAGCTCTCATTTCTTTGAGATCCCAGACTTGTGATTGAAAACTGACAGCTGAGACTTGAGTTCATCGGCTGTGTTCAAGGCACTGCCATTGGTAGTAGGTACTACTACCTAATGTAGGTAGTGCATAGGTACTCAGTCAGGTGAGTTTTCCATCTGCAGTTTGCCAATAGGAAAACGGATAGGAAGAAGTTGAGAAACTTCTCCGAAGCAACAAAGTTAGTAGTAGTCAAACAGAATTCAGAGTTGGGTTTGTATGACTGAAGAGCCCATGCTCATAGACCTTAAGCATTCTTTTTCTTTTAGGCTATTAATGTTCTATTGAAATACACTTTAATTTCTGAGATCAGTATATGGTTTGCAACTGATACATGCCTTTTTGAAAAGCTATAGTAGAAATTAAGCTGTAGTGTTAATGACCAATTTCTTTCTAATAGCTTAATTTAGAAATTTAAAAATTAGTGTTTCTTTTTTTTTTTTTAAATAAGTGGAGCCATTCTCCCAATTTAAGTTAGCTTGGACAAGTAGAGCCATAATCCAAATAAATAGTGATTGTGGGTTGTCAAGTTGCTGCAGTGCTGTGACTAAGTTTTCCAGATAACCTAAGTTTTCTGTGTTGTGTTTTTGTTTTTGTAAGAAAAAGTTCCTGGGTTTTAGGCATTTGTTTCTCATACAGTTGATGTTAAGGATGTGTGCTTGTATAACCCATACATTATGAGTCATGTCCAGGAGCGTTCTCTGTCTAAAGCCATCAGTGACCACTTTTTTCAGTTGTGCTGAAAGTCTCAGCACTTGGGCTTCCATCCTGTATGGTTTGAGTCTTCCACTAAGAGACTCCTCCGTTTAGAATTCTTGTGCTCTAGAGTTGGGGTAGGCCTTGTTTTAGCACCCAAGGCTTCTTTTCCGTTAATTAGTGGTTCATTTGTAGCCTTAACAAACCACAGTAATTGCTGAATTCCCTCAGAATTTGCTTTTAGCAGAATTCTAGGAATCTTTAAAAACATTTTTTTTTCCTTCACTTAAAATCATTCATTGATCATTAAGGAAATATAAGCCAAAACAAGAGATGCCAATTTCACCTTGGGTAAGATTATAGTTAGCAAAGATCAGATTTGTAGAATACTTCATTGTGAGACTACATCTCAGAATTTTAATTTTTACAAAGGGAACACACCATTTAATGACAACAAGACCAACATAAAGGAGTGCTTCAGTCCCGTTCCTTAATTTACCCCTTTATCCCCACAAATGGAACCAGTATCTGGGTCATTGCTATTGATCAATTTTTCCTGTTTTTGAAACTTAAATGGTAGATATATATAAATGAAATGGCTCCCCCCCCACATTAGGTTTGTGGGGTGAGTACATACCATTGCTTGTAATAGTGTATTTTCATGACCATGTATGATAGTATTCTGTTAAATTAGTATACCATTAGCTATTCTACGGATGGGTATTTTCAGTTTTGAGGTGGTACAGATAATGTTGCTATGCACTTTTGTGCATGTCTTTTGATATGTATGTATGAATTAATGTTGCATAAATATCTTAAAATGAAATTGCTGGGTCATAGAGAATATATGTGTTCAGCCTCATCCGTTCAGTTACTCAGTCATGTCCAACTCTGTGACCCCATGGATTGCAGCATACCAGGCTTCCCTGTTCGTCACCAACTCCCAGAGCTTCCTCAAACTCGGTGTTCTTCGAGTCAGATGCCATCCAACCTGTCATCCCCCTTCTGCTTTGAATCTTTCCCAGCATCAGGGTCTGGTCTTTGCCAATGAGTCAGTTCTTGGCATCAGTCCTTCCAATGAATATTCAGGATTGATTTCCTTTAGGATTGACTGGTTTGATCTTGTTGCAGTCCAAGGGACTCTCAGGAGTGTTTTCCAACACCACTTCCAAAACATCAGTTCTTTGGTGCTCAGGCTTTCTTTATAGTCCAACTCACATCCGTATGTGACTACTGGAAAAACCATAGCTTCAGCCTCGTAGATGGTACAAAACAGTTTTCTAAAGTGATTGTACTGTTTTGACAGTACACTATTGCTTTACAGCAGTGTATGAGACTAAGTTGATCTAAATCTTCCCTGGCACAGTCCCTGTTTTTAGTTGTAGCCATCTGGTGGATGTGTAGTGATATCTTATTCTGGGTTTAATTTCTGTTTTCCTGAGGACTAATGAGACAGTACTTTTTAATGTGATTATGGACATTTAGATATCTTTGCCTATTTTTCTGTAGGTTGTCATTGATTTGTAGGGCATCTTTATATTTTTTGGGGGGATATCTATATATGTAGAGTGTGTCTTTATAGTTACTATCGTTATCTCCCTTTCTGTGCCCTACTTTTTTAGTATCTTAATGCTCAACATTCAGAAAACTAAGATCATGGCATCTGGTCCCATCACTTCATGGGAAATAGGTGGGGGAACAGTGGAAACAGTGTCAGACTTTATTTTTTGGGGGCTCCAAAATCACTGCAGATGGTGACTTTAGCCATGAAATTAAAAGACACTTGTTCCTTGGAAGAAAAGTTATGACCAACCTAGATAGCATATTCAAAAGCAGAGACTTTACTTTGCCAACAAAGGTCCGTCTAGTCAAGGCTATGGTTTTTCCAGTGGTCAAGTGTGGATGTGAGAGTTGGACTACAAAGAAAGCTGAGCGCCGAAGAATTGATGCTTTTGAACTGTGGTGTTGGAGAAGACTCTTGAGAGTCCCTTGGACTGCAAGGAGATCCAGCCAGTCCATTCTGAAGGAGATCAACCCTGGGATTTCTTTGGAAGGAATGATGCTAAAGCTGAAACTCCAGTACTTTGGCCACCTCATGCGAAGAGTTGACTCATTGGAAAAGACTCTGATGCTGGGAGGGATTGGAGGCAGGAGGAGAAGGGGACGACCGAGGATGAGATGGCTGGATGGCATCACGGACTCGATGGACGTGAGTCTGAGTGAACTCCGGGAGTTGGTGATTGACAGGGAGGCCTGTCGTGCTGCGATTCATGGGGTCGCAAAGAGTCGGACACGACTGAGCAACTGAACTGAACTGAATGATGTCTTGAGCAGTTCTTAATTTTAATGTAGTCCGATATATCTGTATTTTTCTGTAATGTAAAATGCTTTATGTGTCCTATTTAAGAAATACTTATCTACCTCAAGATTGTTGAACTTGTTTTTCTAGAAGCAATCTTTGACCTGTCATATCTAGATCTAGCATCTAGAATCTATTTTGTGCATGGTAATAAGGTATTAAACATTTTTCGTATGGATATTTAACTGATCCAGCAACATTTATTGTTCCATTGGTCTTTTCCTAGTGCCTGTGTAACACTGTAGGTATAAAATAATTCAATACCAGGTAATTTCAGTCCTCCATTTTTTGTTGTTTAAGATTGTATTGGTTATTCTTGGCTCTTTGCATTTCCATATACACCTTAGAATCAACTTGATAATTTCAGTAGCAGAACAGCAACAACAACCTGCTGGTGTGTTGATGAGGGTTTTATTGAATCTGTAAATAAATTTGGGAGAATTCACACAATCTTCACACAATTACATTCTTTAATCCATGAACACAGTCTATTCCATTTACTTAGATCTTTAATTTTTTTCCTGTGTTTTGTGGGTTGTATTTTGTTTTAATTGTGCCACACAGCTTGCAGGGTCTTGATTCCTCCGTCAGAAATAGAACCCAAGCCCTGGCAGTGAAAGCTCCAAGTTCTAACCACTGGACCACCAGGGAATTTCCATGTTTTGTGGTTTTCTGTGTAGAGGTCTGATATCTTTTATTGGACTTATTTCTAGGTGTTGATTTCTTTTCATGTTATTTTAAGTCATATTTAATTTTTTTGATTTTCCAGATGTTGCTACCTATATATTGACCTTGTATTTTATTACCTTGCTAAACTTATTTATTCTAACAGATTTATGTAGATCCTGAGACTGGACAAAAGTATTAAATGAATGCACTCTTTGCTTGTGTGTGTATCCTTATTTACAAATATATGCAAAATACGTTCACTTTGGCATAATAGCAAATTAGAAATAACCTAAACACCCATCAATGTGGCTTAAATTGTGTGGCCTTAATGTGTGTACTATGTTGCTGTTTAAAAAAAAAAAAAGAAGTTAAAACATTTATGCTAATATAGGAACTGTTTGTATACAATGTTAATGAGACTAGAATAGAAAATAATATCCCAAATAAAAATAGGAAAATATTCTATATGTGTATTGGATTGTCTTTAGGGAACTTTGGAAAGAGAGTTTTTTCCCATAAAAAAGCAGCTCAATTTGACTTTATATAAACTATATAGTTTGAGATGTTTGGGGATATTATGCACATATAAAACCATCATAATCAAGACAATATAGCCTTCAACCTCCAAAGGTTGACGGTTTCCTTTTAACTATCCATTGAACTGTAGAGCTTGCTTACTCTTTTTAATTTTCCTGTACTAATAGGTGTTTTTGATTTCTATTTTCCTAATGACAAATGTTGAGCATCTTTTTATATGCTTATTTGCCATCTGTGTATTTTCTTCAATGAGGTGTCTGTTCTAATAACAATATTGAATCTTCTGATCTGTGAAGAAGACTCTAAGCCTTTTAAAATGCCAGCGGTGTTTTGTACTGTTCCGTGTATGTCTTTCACATCTTGTGTCATATCTGTTCCTAAGTATGAATTTTTTGTTTTTGTTTGCTTTTAAAAATCCAATTTTTGCTCATTGCTAGTATGTAGAAATAGATTGATATTTGTGAATTGATTTTGTATACTGCAGCCTTGCTAAACTCATTTAGTTAGTGGTATTTTGTTGTTTTCGTATATCTCATCAGATTTTCTTCATAGACAATTATATTGTCTTAATAGAAAGTTTTTTTCTCCTGCTTTTGTTTATCTTCCTGATTGAACTGGCTGGAACCTCCAGCACAATGTTGAATAGAAATGGTAAGAGCAGACATTTATATTGTTTCTGGTCTTATGGAGAAAAGCATTCTTACACCATTAAATATGACTTTAGCTGCAAGCTTTTCTTAGATGCTCTTTATCAGTTTCAGGAGTTAAATTATTTTTCTCATTTGCCGAGAGGTTTTGTTAGAAGTGTTTTTATTTGTCAGGTACCTTTTCTTCTATTTAAATGATCATGTGGGTTTTCTTTTAGTGTATTAATATAATGAATTATAATGTAATGAATATAATGAATAATAATTGCTTTTTAAATATTAAACCAATCCTGCATTCCTGGGATAAACCCCTGTTGTTCTTTAAAAATACTTAGGGATTTGAATTGCTAAAATTTTAAGGTTTTTTTTTTTTTTTGTATTTATGTTCATGAACCTGAAAGTTTTGGAATGATGAAATGTTAATAGTGCCAAAAGTTTCTCTTCCGTGGTGCTAAGGACAAGAGAACAGCTGGCATTCTTAATAGATGTTCAAGAAGGAATGGAAGAATACTTGACATGGTAATGTGAAGGTAGAAGTAAAAGACATTTCTCTCAATTAAAAATCTTACAAGTGTCTGAAGCAAAAATTTTTAAGTGCATTGTGGGATTAATAATATATGTAGGTATATCATACATACGGTAACTATAGCATAAGAGGAAGTCAAGGGTTGGTAATTGATACATTTGATTGTAAATGTCTTGTATTATACTGGAAGTGATGTTATATTCTGAGAAGAACCTTGAGAAATTGAGAATATATATGGTAATACTTGGACTTCCCTGGTAGCTCAGCTGGTAAAGAATCTTCCTGCAATGCAGGACACCCCCAGTTTGATTCCTGGGTCAGGAAGAACCCCTGGAGAAGAGAGAGGCTATCCACTCCAGTGTTCTTGGGCTTTCCTGGTGCCTCAGATGGTGAAGAATCCACCTGCAACGTGGGAGACCTGGTTTGATCCCTGGGTTGAGAAGATAACATTGGAGGAGGGCATGGCAACCTACTCCAGTATCTTGCCTGGAGAATCCCTATGGACCAGAGGAGGCTGGCGGGCTACAGTCCATGGGGTCTCAAATAGTCGGACGTGACTGAGCGACTAAGCATAGCACAGCATAGAATGGTAATACTTAGGGCAAGCATCATATAAAAACATGCAAAGAGGTATAGCTAAAAGTCTGGAGATGACAAAATGAAATTTAAAAATTATTCTATTCAAAGGAGAGAAGAGGACAAGAGCAGTTGCACTTCTAAATCTTTTCTCAAGGAGAGGTTGGAAGCTCAATAACTAATTTTGATATATTTTTTTTGTTTGCTTTTAAAATGGCTAGGAAGTTCTCAGGGAAGTTAAATCTTGCAATACGCACAGTGTAGCCAAAAAAACCAAAAACAGTATCAAATAAAAATTCACTGAGAGCAATAGAGGAAGAAGGAAAATAACAGAAGGAACAGTGAACCTGACATTCTACCCCTTAATTGTCTGAGCGTTGTCTTCTGTTCCTCAGTTTTCCTGTCTGTAAGATGAGGATTAAGACATAATTATGGGGATTAGATGAGTATAACGTGCAGAGCAGTCTGCATATCTTACTGAGATCTCTGTGTGTGTTATTGCTGCTGATACTGTGATTCTGGCACTAGAGTCCTTATGAACCCCCTCTGCCTTTTTTTTTTGGCCAGGCCACACGGTTTGTGGGTGGTTACTTCCTGACCAGGGATTGAACCTGTGCCCCCTGTAGTGGACGTGCACAGTCTTAAGGAAGTCCCAAGGACTCCCTTCACACTCAAATAGCACAGAAACCAACTGCCTGCCTCCAAATAGTTCTCTTGCCCCTCTTGTGTACTCAGGACTTACGGGGGCAGATGTGTGGGGCTGCTGCCTTTATCATGGTGAAATACTTAGGAAGAGAGGAGAGTCCACCGTAACCTCTGCTGGTGCTAGAGAGTTGGGGGACTGTTTCAGAGTGTCCTTATGTAGGTTTCAGTGTCCATGGAAGGTGGTCCCACTTCCAGGGGACCATGTCGACCTCCGTCCTGCCCCTCACCTGTCCCTGCCCTTCAGAACCCAGGAGCCTTTCACATCCTCTCAGCGTTTTGTCAGTCTTGCTATTAGTGCCCCACCTTCCCATATCCAGACTTGCTCTGTGGCTTTTCCTGGCCGGGAGATGGCCTGTTAATAGTCCCATAAAGAGCCTAATGCAGTGGCTTGTTCACGCCCGAGTGGATCTTAGTGATCAGGTTGTTTGCTGCAAACCTGGCTGCACAGCCGGTGAGTCTGCTTCCCTTTGTCCACTGCTGCTGGCTCTGAATGCGTGGGCATGTCCCTCCTGGTGTGATTTATTTCTAGATTCCTCCTCAGCCCCTTCTTAGAGCACTCTTCCTGGCCACTGGATAACATGGAAATCCACATTTTCTGCCCATCCTGGGCTGCCACCTCCCCTGGGGCTCTGAATGTGCAGTGGAGCTGGCCTTCCTGACCCCTGCCTGCCTTCTTGGCCCTTCACTGGCCTGTTTGTGCAACCCTTCCTCTCCTTAACTCCCCTTAGCCCTCCTGCTTTCTCTCTTCTCCTTTCACTTTTTCTTAATTGAAATCCAGTTGACTTACAGTATTGTGTTTCAGATGTCTAGCATAGTAGCTTGGTGTTTTTGCAGATTATATTCCATTATAGGTTATCATACAATAATGCATTTCTTTCCCTGTGCTATGCAGTATATATAAGATACTGCTTATCTATTTTATATATAGCAGTTTGTATCTGTTAATCCCATACTCCTGATTTGTCCCTCTCCCTTCTCTCCCTGCCTTGGTAACCACAGGTTTTCTCTGTTTTTGTTTTGCATATACATTTATTTGTATTATTTTTTAGATTCCACATATACAGATGTCTATGTATTACTCTTATATCCGGCAACCTTGCTGAATTCATTTATTCTAATAACTTTTTTAGGTGGAGACTTTAGGGTTCTTTTTATAAAGAGTATCATGTCATCTGCAAATAGTGACAGTTTTGCCTCTTCCAACTTGGAAACCTTTTACTTTTTTCCCTTGTCTGATCGCTGAGGGTAGGACTTGTAATACTATGTTAAATAGAAGTGAGAGTGGGCATCCTTGTCTAGTTCCTGAATTTAGAGGAAATGCTTTAAGTTTTTCAGAGTGGTTTATTGTGTCATTTAAGACTTGTGTTGCCTTATTGATTTTTTTTTTTTTTTTGGGGGCAGATGTGTGGGGCTGCTGCCTTTATCATGGTGAAATACTTAGGAAGAGAGGAGAGTCCACCGTAACCTCTGCTGGTGCTAGAGAGTTGGGGGACTGTTTCAGAGTGTCCTTATGTAGGTTTCAGTGTCCATGGAAGGTGGTCCCACTTCCAGGGGACCATGTCGACCTCCGTCCTGCCCCTCACCTGTCCCTGCCCTTCAGAACCCAGGAGCCTTTCACATCCTCTCAGCGTTTTGTCAGTCTTGCTATTAGTGCCCCACCTTCCCATATCCAGACTTGCTCTGTGGCTTTTCCTGGCCGGGAGATGGCCTGTTAATAGTCCCATAAAGAGCCTAATGCAGTGGCTTGTTCACGCCCGAGTGGATCTTAGTGATCAGGTTGTTTGCTGCAAACCTGGCTGCACAGCCGGTGAGTCTGCTTCCCTTTGTCCACTGCTGCTGGCTCTGAATGCGTGGGCATGTCCCTCCTGGTGTGATTTATTTCTAGATTCCTCCTCAGCCCCTTCTTAGAGCACTCTTCCTGGCCACTGGATAACATGGAAATCCACATTTTCTGCCCATCCTGGGCTGCCACCTCCCCTGGGGCTCTGAATGTGCAATGGAGCTGGCCTTCCTGACCCCTGCCTGCCTTCTTGGCCCTTCACTGGCCTGTTTGTGCAACCCTTCCTCTCCTTAACTCCCCTTAGCCCTCCTGCTTTCTCTCTTCTCCTTTCACTTTTTCTTAATTGAAATCCAGTTGACTTACAGTATTGTGTTTCAGATGTCTAGCATAGTAGCTTGGTGTTTTTGCAGATTATATTCCATTATAGGTTATCATACAATAATGCATTTCTTTCCCTGTGCTATGCAGTATATATAAGATACTGCTTATCTATTTTATATATAGCAGTTTGTATCTGTTAATCCCATACTCCTGATTTGTCCCTCTCCCTTCTCTCCCTGCCTTGGTAACCACAGGTTTTCTCTGTTTTTGTTTTGCATATACATTTATTTGTATTATTTTTTAGATTCCACATATACAGATGTCTATGTATTACTCTTGTATCCGGCAACCTTGCTGAATTCATTTATTCTAATAACTTTTTTAGGTGGAGACTTTAGGGTTCTTTTTATAAAGAGTATCATGTCATCTGCAAATAGTGACAGTTTTGCCTCTTCCAACTTGGAAACCTTTTACTTTTTTCCCTTGTCTGATCGCTGAGGGTAGGACTTGTAATACTATGTTAAATAGAAGTGAGAGTGGGCATCCTTGTCTAGTTCCTGAATTTAGAGGAAATGCTTTAAGTTTTTCAGAGTGGTTTATTGTGTCATTTAAGACTTGTGTTGCCTTATTGATTTTTTTTTTTTTTTTGCCTGCATGCCCTGTCCACTGATGCCAGTAGTGTGTTCAAGTCTCCTATTATTATTGCCACTTTCTCTCTTTATGTCTGTTAGTATTTGCTTTATATATTTAAGTGTTCCTGTATTGGGTGCATATATGTTAAATGAGTATAATATCCTCCTCTTGTATTCAACCCTTTTTCATTACATAATGTTGTCTTTTGTTATATGCTTTGTTTTAAATGATTTGATCTGATACATTGCTTCTATTTGTATGAAATAACTTTTTCCATCCTCCCAGTGTCAGTCTGTATCTTTAGCCCTGAAGTGAGTCTGTTGTGGACAGTGTATTGCAAGATCTCACATTCTATTCATTCGGTCGCCACACATTTTTTGATTGCAGCATTTAATCCATTGACTTTTTTCTTTTTTTCTGTTATTTTGGGTGAGTGGTGCAGCTTGTGGGATCATAGTTCCCCAACCAAGGATTGAACCTGGGCCACGGCAGTCAAAGCACTGAGTTCTAACCACTGGACCACCAGGGAATTCCCAGTACACTGCATTTAAAGTAACTGTGGATAAGCATGTACTGACTGCCGTTTTGTTACTTGTCTTCCAGTTGTCTTTGTAGCTCTTCTGTTTCTTTATTCTTCTTTTCTCCACTTTTTCGTGATTTTATTTTGTAGCATGCTTGTTGCGTTCCTTCATTTTTGATTTTGTGTATCTACTGTAGCTTTTTGATTTGTGGTTACCATGGGGTTAATGTATGTTAACCTGTAATTATATTTGTTTTAAACTGATAATCATAGTTGTCTTTGTAGCTCTTCTGTTTCTTTATTCTTCTTTTCTCCACTTTTTCGTGATTTTATTTTGTAGCATGCTTGTTGCGTTCCTTCATTTTTGATTTTGTGTATCTACTGTAGCTTTTTGATTTGTGGTTACCATGGGGTTAATGTATGTTAACCTGTAATTATATTTGTTTTAAACTGATAATCATTTAAGTTCAAACACATTCTAAAAGATCTACATTTTTTTTAACTCCATTTTGTGTTTTTTATATCATTTTAACTCTTTATGCTTATCCTTTTACTGTTTATTGTAGTTGCTTTTACAGTTTTTTAAAAAATTTAAGTGCTGGATGGTTTAAGTGATATTTCATCCTTCCTCTACGTTTGCTCTTCCTATTGGGATTTTCCCTTTCCTATAGATTCTTCTTTCCCATTTAGAGATGACAACAACAAATTTCTTTAGGGTAGGTTTGCTGCTGCTGCTGCTGCTGCTAAGTCACTTCAGTCGTGTCCGACTCTGTGTGACCCCATAGTACATTAGAAGGACAAAGGTTCAAGTTTTATCCCTTTTTACATGTTAACAGTATAATTTTGGGAAATTACATTTATACCCCTAGCTCCAGTATTCTTCCTATGCTGCT
Organism: Oreotragus oreotragus; assembly: GCA_006410675.1. Taxonomy (NCBI): domain Eukaryota; kingdom Metazoa; phylum Chordata; class Mammalia; order Artiodactyla; family Bovidae; genus Oreotragus; species Oreotragus oreotragus. Next base: position 150,377 of record SJYX01015758.1, on the reverse strand, counting down.
GCTGCTGCTAAGTCACTTCAGTCATGTCCGACTCTGTGCAACTCCATAGACGGAAGCCCACCAGGCTCCCCAGTCCCTGGGATTCTCCAGGCAAGAACACTGGTTGCCATTTCCTTCTCCAATGTATAAAAGTGAAAAGTGAAAGGGAAATCGGGATATATAGTAGCAGGCATATTTGCAATAGCCAATTAAACTCACAAAACAAATTGTAGGAATGATGAAACAAGTATGAAACAAAAGTGCTTCTATTTTTTCAAAATTATTTCTTATGTCATCTTCCTTATTTCTGAATACATTTTTCAAGTAGCTTCTAAATATCCCACTATTGAAGAAGGATACACTACATGTAGGAACAGATCAGAAAGCTTTACTAGTAAGGTAAAAATGAATTCCCCTAGGGAGAGATGAAAATTATAGTCTCTGGCCCCAAGATTATAGGGTAAAAGTATACAAAGATTTCCTGAGCACCAGTGGCAATGTGTAATTTCTGTTCAGTGAAAGGAGCTGCTTTGGATTTCAGAGGGCTGGAACTTATTCCTCTTCCCTCAGAGGCATTGATGAAAGATACCTAAGCTGAACACAGCCCTGGGAATTTGCTCAAAATTTGTCTTTATTTCACAGAAAGTTCGAAAGATGAAGAGTCACAGACAACAAGGAAACCTGAACTACATTTTTTCCCTCTTCTTTATACTGAAAAAAATTTTACCATCTAGGTGGCTCTCCAGTTTCAAACAAAACCCTTTGAGCATCTCTCTGGTGAAGACAGAGCAACAGGCTTAGAAGTGAAGTAGCAAAGGACATCAGTAAAAAAAAACTCAGACACCTGAGCCTATATGAAATGATACAAGACCCTAGCAGGGATTTGCCAAGAAACACACACACACACACACAAAGATTCAATACGTGGGCATGGGACAAGAATGTCAAAACATATTTTTAAAAGTAGTGAATTTTATTTATGCATAGTTGATCTAAAGGGCTTGAATGGTGGCTCAGACAGTAAACTAAAAGCATAGACTCAGAAAACTAGAAGGAATGTTGAGAGTGGAGTAAACCGTTAATAGAGACATAGGTTTAGCTTCCCATTCACTGCAAAAATAAACTTCTTTTGCAACACCTCAAGCAATTTTCATCCATTCTCTGCTTGGTCATCTCTAATGACAGAAAACTCATCATCTCCAAAGTCTTCTGCTGGTATAGCTTTAATGTTTGGACTGATCTTCACTGTATCTTAGTGTAGTCAAACAGCATACTATAATATCCACAAGTCCTACTTTTGCCTTCTGGACATCAATGGAGAGAACTTTTTTTTTTTTTTTTTTTTTTTACCCTTTGTGAATGTCATAGCCATTTGACCTATGAAAGCAACTCAGTTGTTTTTCTCCATTTCCGCCCTCCAGGGTCTAAATCTAAGTTCTTACCACTTTCTTTGGTGTATTAACTTCTGGACTTGGCTACATTTTGGCTATCTATCTCAATATATTTGAGATTTTCAGTTCCCTCTCAATAATGGGTACTTTGAACATAATATTACAATTCAACTGCAAGATATTTGTAGGCTGTTGAAAATACAGATTCCATGGTACTTCACTCAGATGTTAACAAACCAAATTGCTAGGGTAGGATTAGCTATCTGCATCTTAACAAGTTTCCTAATGTGCTCTGAATAAAGCATAATACTCCAGTCTGAATAGTCCAGAGTAAGAATAAAGAACATTAAAAGAATAATACTATCCATCTTTTTTTTTTATAAATGATAACTCATTCTTGTATTTAGTTTTCCTGGTAAATTATTCATCCTGTTGTTTATTTTTCCCATTTACACAATTATACAATAATTAAATATTCAAATATGGCAGGCACAAATTATATAGAGAATGAAAGTCTTCTGTGTTTTTTCCTTCTCTTGAGAAAGCCACTGTATACGTGCCTAGATTTTTAAATTGAACAATTTGCAGAAACACACACACACATAAGTTCTCATACATGTAAATGCATAATTTTTTATGAGATCATACTAAACATTTTTATTTACAATATACTTTTCATGTAATAACATGTCTTAGATTGTTTTTCTTTCTGAACACTAATTTTATAGGCTTAACGACACTTTGCGAATTTTTATATTTCATGCTTAAGTGGCATTTTTGTTGTTGTTCATCCTCTTTGTTATATATTTCTGTCATATCTTCTTCATTCCTGAGAATGATACCAGAGTTCTGGCTATTTAGATGAATTTATTCTTACTGAAATAATTTATGAATTATCAGAACTTAATACATTGCATATACAATATATAATTTAATATACAAGTGATTTAATTTAGTCTTTTTTGTAAACTCATTATTTTCCTCTGTCTCCTTTCTATCTTCTTTTCTTTCATTCTTTAAAAAGAATCTGGTTCCCTAATTATATTGTTAATGCTTTATCTCTTTTTTTTCTTGGTTTGAAAGGGATGATAAAGATGTCAAAATTCACATATTTCCACTTTCTCAAGGGACTTCCCAGGTGGCTCACTAAGTAAAGAATCCACCTGCAGGCAGGAAATACAGGAGACTTAAGAGACCTGGGTTTGATCCCTGGGCTGGCAAGATCCCCTGGAGGAGGTCATGGCAACCAAATCCAATATTCTTGCCTGGAGAGTCCCACGGACAAAGGAGCCTGGCAGGTTATACTCTATAAGGTCACAAAGATTAATACGTGATTTAATCTTTAAGGTCAGACACGATTAAAACAACAGGGCACACACGCATTTTCTCAAGAGTTTTGTATATGGATCAGATTTAAGGTCAAAATAGCTTTCAATTCATATTGCTTCATCATCCCTCTAGAGAATTTTAAATCAGTTCTATTAGTGAAGAATGTTTCAGGTTGTCTGCTTCTATCTAAAGAGGACTGCTAGAACATTATAGAAATAATTAGCTTTCAATTTTTTTCTTTCTTGTCTCTGCCATGTCTTGCTTCTGCACTAGTTTTAACGTAAGTACAGATGACAAGAGGTTCCCAGTTGCTTTAACTGTTCTCTTGTGACTGTGATTTCCAAATCTGTGATGTCCAAGTTCATCTACAGTTGAAGACATTTTAACCATCACTAGTATATTTCCCCCTTTCACCCCCAGCACCTATATCTTCCACATGTTTGGGGAGGGGGTCATTTCTGAACCAGTTAAGTTCTTCCACTTTCCTTGACATAAGTTCATTTGTATCTAGTTTTCACAATACATACAATTTCTTAACCTTATTAGTACCACACTTACAAAACCTTAATACATGAGACTATTTTCCTTTGCTCAAAGATACATGCTGGCTAAGTGACTTCAGTCATTTCTGATTCTTTGTGACCTAATGGACTGTGGCCTGCCAGCCTCCTCTGCCCATGGGATTCTCCAGGCAAGAATGCTGGAGTGGCTTGCCATGCCCTCCTCCATGGGATCTTCCCAACTCAGGGATCGAACCTGCATCTCTGGCATCTCCTGCATTGGAAGGCAGATTCTTTACCACTAGTGCCACCTGCAACCCTCTTGCTCAACTATATCTAGATAAAATTTTAAAAAGACAACATAATTTTTGCAGAGATGTACACCAATTCTAACTCTCATATATTGCAGATAGAGATATCAACTAGTATAACCGGAAAATTTTTTGTAGTTTCTTTTTTTTTTTTTAATTAAGTAAAACATACATCTACCCTATAGTTACGTCTAGGGACTTAACAAAGAAAAGTGAAAATGTCCACAGACAGTCTTAGAAAATAATGTTTATATGAACCTAATGTATTGGATTGGCCAAAAATGTCATTGAGGTCTTTCCATAACATCGTATGGAAAAACCCAAACTAACGTTTTGGCCAACCCAATATAATGGTCCCCAAATGGAAACAATTCTACTAATCTTCAACAAGAAAGGAGCCAAAAGCATTGTGGTATATTCATAAAAATGGAATTCCATTCAGCAATAGAAAGAAAAGAAGTACTGATAGTCACAACGACATAGGGGGACAGTAAGATACATTAAACAAACCAGACACAAAGCAGTACACTGGGAGCTGGAGGCTGATATGTACACACTGCTATATTTAAAATAGATAATCAACAAGGACCTACTATATAGCACAGGTAACTCTGTTCAATACTCTGAAATAAACTGCATGGGGGAAAATTGATAAAAGAACAGCTACATGTATAACTGAATCACTCTACCGTACACCTGCAACTAACACAACATTGCTAAGCAACTATATTCCAATATAAAATCTCAAAAAGAAGTGCATTCTGTTTGATTCTACTTTTATGAAATTCAGTAACCTGTGATGATAGAAATCTGGCAGTTGTTACAACAGTAGAGGTTGACAAATAAGGACATAATAAAATTTCTAAAGATGGGAATGTTCCATAATTTATTTTAGGCTGGTGATTTCATAGTGCTTAGATTGTTACAATTAACTGAACTGAACACTTAGGATTTGTGCATTTTATAGCATGATAATTATATCAGTTATATATGCCTCTATATATTTATATTCATATTTATATATAAGATTTCCAGAGGTTGATTGATGTTCAGCAAAAATAATATGTTCTCTTTCATTTTCAAGCTTTTGTTCTCTGAGCAAGGTTTGCTAATCTGTTGCCTGGATAGCTCCCATTCATCCTGCTAGTTTGAGCATGGAATTCTTCTCAGAAAACTTTTGACCACAGATCATTCTAAGCTCCTCATCTGGGTTCCAAAGATGCTTCTGCCAAAGCACATATCAGCCCACATTGAGATTATCCACACTAGTTGTAATCCGTTTACTAGGTCAAGTTTTATAAGGCACAGGTTTTGCTTTGATGTGTTCTAAGTCCAAAGATGGTCACAAAAGAGATGTTCAGAAATTGTGTAATAATTGAATGAATGACTCCAAGTGGTAGGGTCCCTGAACTTACATCTTGAAGTAAAAGTTTTAGCAAACACCCGTAAACATGATTATGGGCATCCTTCTGATTGCTTATTGAGAAGCACAGCTTTAACATGATCATTGATGCAGAAATTCAGTGTACATTTTGAGCCCATAATATTTTATATCATATAGCTTTTCTTAATAAGTTCATCCACGTGTTCCCTTGACATCTCACCATCACATCTTTAATTACACAAAGCCAGTGATGGACAGTAAAACCATATCATCCAAATTGGGAAATGCTTAATTAAAAAGAAATAAAACAATTACATCACGATGACAGGCACAAACTGGACAAAGAGGGGCACAGTTGTACTCTATTTATGGAGAAGTAGGGCACATAACTTTCAGATAAGAATGAATACAGTAAGGATAATACTTATTTCGTTCTGTTTCCAGATTTATCTTATGCATGGATTTTCAATGATAACCCCTTATATGTTCAAGAGGACAACAGACGGTTTGTATCACAAGAGACAGGGAACTTGTACATTGCCAAAGTGGAGCCATCAGATGTTGGCAACTACACTTGCTTCATAACAAACAAAGAAGCCCAGAGAAGTGTTCAAGGACCACCCACTCCATTAGTACAGCGCCCTGACGGTAAGATGATGAGCTATCTTAGGGATAAATTCTGTCTGTGAAGTTTGAAACTTGGGGAGATCTGTAGAACTTTCTGCTTTCCTTTGTTTCAGTGGAGCCATAATATCTAGGAGTTGAGGTTTAATTCACAAATATGATGAAAATCACATATTGTCAAAAATAATAGCAAACTATATAATTAATCCACATGGTATAGTATAGATGATTCTGAGAACGCTATGCCATTTCCTCTCTGGATCTGAAACAGATCCTTTCTCTGCTTAAGAAATATTTCATTTAAAAAGAAACAGTGTTTGGGAGAGTAGACATGTGTGTATGAATGTGTGAGTGCTGACAAAATTATTCATTAACCTAATATATTTTCGATGAACATATGATACAGCTTTTCTTTAATACCAGCTTCTTTTCCATATTCGTCTCTTTTATTCACCCTTTTTTTTCCTAGTTGGCAAGGCAGGAAAACAATTCACATCCAAGGAAAGTAAATCAAGTCAACATTAATAATGAGCGTTCCAAAGAAAAATGAAACACAAAATTCATACCATTTATATTTCTCCAAGGAACATAATTTAGATTGGTCTCTGATGATTTTGGAGTTTAGTCAAGCCATAGCTGGTACAAGATTTAGAGCTAGAAAACCTAAGAAAGTCATCAAAGTAGAAAAATCCTCTAGTTGATTCTTTAATTAAATATTCACAGTGGTAAATGTAAAGATGGAAATATCTGTTGATGTGTTTTATGATCAGATTCTGGACTTGTAATATGTCCATAGAGTTTTTCTCCTCTTTAAGTTCAAGAAAAGCAGGAATATAATTTAATGATGACTAACAGAATCATGGAATTAGCTCCATACAGGGAGTTCTTATGACAGAGCTTTTATAATCACTAACTATTCAAATATATTTGCATGGTCTTAATTTAGAATTCATCAGCCACTGGAATTCTTAAATCCAATTTCTTCCCTTCAGTGAGTGCTCTGTTCATGATCACAAGAGCTCCTAAGCAAGTAATATGCATAGAAACTATCATATTGGCCTTTTTTTCTCCCTATCTACCTACGTTCTTAACTTCTCTTCTTATTTTCTTCACTATTCCATCTCCTCTATTCTTTTCAATACATTTATGGTAAAAATATACAAAAGCATCACACATAATACTAAAAAAAAAAATCTCTTCTAAAAGTAGTCACTCAAGAAATACCACATGTCAAAGAAATAGAAAAAATAAAATTTACCAATTTATTTGAATGAAGTAGTACTCTGTCTTTTCAACCACAGCCTCTTCGAATGTTTAGAATGATTAAGTTCTAAAAAAGGAAGTATTTTATTTTGTAAAAGAATTTATTTTATTTTTAAGATGCTCTTGTGAAATACAGGGAAATCTAGAATGCATTTATTCTGATATTTTGGCATATCTTAGGTATTTCTTTTTTAGGGGAGAGAGGAATTAACTAATTTTTTAAACAGTATTATGAAGTGATGCTCTCCATCATTCATCATCAGTATAGAAAAAATATTGTTAACTAAAGGATAGAATAATCAAACTTTGGTAACTAAAGCATTTGCTTCATAGAAAATCTCTGTTCTTTAGAAATGCTGCTAGCTCTTTTGGTATTTAACAGGTGTGATGGGGGAATATGAACCAAAGATTGAAGTGCGTTTTCCTGAAACTATTCAAGCTGCAAAGGATTCATCTGTAAAACTGGAATGCTTTGCCCTTGGAAAGTAAGGTTGTTTTTTTTTTTTTTTTCTAACTGTTTTAATTAATACAAACAAATAGATATTTTGGTATTCAAATGTTGCTCTATAGGTAAATTAGCAAACATGTAAAAGCTGACAAAAGTGGAACTTTCTGATTGGACTTTAAATAAACATGTCTAATATTACTACTCTGAAAAACGATTGGGGAGATGATTCTGCCAACTGGGCCAATATTTACTCTAGTTTAAGCACAGTGTAAGCCACTTAGGCAGCACATTGCCAAGCAATAAGTGAGCTTGCATAAGATGGCAAGCAGGTCACTAAATTTTTGACATATCCACCACTCTGTTTTCTTGTACACCCTGAAATATATTACCTGGAGGGTCTCCTTGCTTAATTAATCAACAACTCTTGTAAATGAAAAACCTGCACAGCTAGTTTCCAAAATAAGGCAAATTAAAGGCCATTGTTCATAGTGGATAATTAGAATTGAGCCAAACCTGTCCTGGTAGGGGAAGCATTTTGCTTTACTACTCAGATAAGTGTTTATAAGCAATAGTTTGGAAAGCTTTAAATCCACATATATGTTTTTTTTTTTTTCATGGAATGTTCAGAATACTGCATTTTGGCAATATTAACATTTCATTTTGACACCCATAAACACCAGTAACCAAGTAACAAAGTGATAAAATTCCACTTTAAAATATTAATGTATATATGGATTATCTGGGGATAGCTAAATTGAGATTCAATAGATTTGGTGTGTTGTCTGATTTCTTCAATTCCAACAAACTCCTAGGTAATAGTGATTCTTCTTGCCTATAGAACATACTTTGAATAGTAAGAGACTTACTCTCAGCACCACTTTTAAATGCTTACCTATAAATCCAGAATCTATTCCCCATGTGAGCCTCATATTCAGAAATAATGATTTACATTCAAAACTATGGGAAACATCCTTAAAAGTCTTCATCCTATTATTAAGCAAATATGCCAAGCAATCCAAATAATGTTTGTTCGTTTTTGTGTGCATGCTCAGTGGTGTCTGACTCTTTCCAGCACTAAGGAGTGCAGACTGCCAGGCTTCTCTGTCCATGGAATTTGCCAGGCAAGAATACTGGAATGAGTTGCCATTTCCTCCTCCAGGGGATCTTACAGACTCAGGGATGGAACCAATATCTTCTACATTTCCTGCATTGCAGGTGGGATTCTTTACCACTGAGTGACAGGGGAAGCCCAATCCAAATAATGCTGGTTACTAAATATTTTGTAATCAACATTATTTGGCTCTATTTCCCTGGTGGCTCAGTGGCAAAGAATTTGCCTGCAATGCAAGAGCAGCAGGAGATAAGGGTTCAATCCCTGTATTGGGAAGATCCACTGGAAGAGGAAATTGCAACCCACTCCACTATTTTTGCCTAGAGAATCCTGTGGACAGAGGAGCCTGGCAGGCTACAGTCCACAGGATCGCCAAGAATCAGAATTGACTGTCAGTTCAGTTGCTCAGTTGTGTCTGACTCTTTGCGAAACCATGGACTGAAGCATGCCAGGTTTCCCTGTCCCATCACCAACTTCGGGAGCTTGCTCAAATTCAGTCCATTGAGTCGGTGATGCCATCCAACCATCTCATCCTCTGTTGTCCCCTTCTGCTCCTGCCTTCAATCTTTTCCAGCAACAGGGTCTTTTCCAGTGAGTCAGTTCTTTGCATCAGGTGGCCAAAGTATTGGAATTTCAGCTTCAGCATCAGTCCTTCCAATGAATATTCAGGATATCCTCTAGGATAACTGGTTTTGTCTCCTTGCAGTTCAAGAGACTCTCAAGAGTCTTCTCCAAAAACACAGAGTGCAAAAGCATCAGTTCTTCAGTGTTCACCTTTTTTCATGGTCGAACTATCACATCCATACACGACTACTGGAAAAACCATAGCTTTGACTAGATGGGCCTCTGTTGGCAAAGTAATGTCTCTGCTTCTTAATGTGCTGTCTAGGTTGGTCATAGCTTTTCTTCCAAGGAGCAAGCATCTTTCAATTTCAAGGCTGCATTCACCATCTGCAGTGATTTTGGAGGCCAAAAAATAAAGTTTTCCTTTGTTTCCATTATTTCCCCATCTATTTGCCATGAAATGATGGGACCAGTTGCCATGATCTTCATTTTTGAGTGTTGAATTTTAAGCCAGATTTTTCACTCTCCACTTTCACTTTCATCAAGAGGCTCTTTAGTTCTTCTTCACTTTTTGCCAAAAGGATGGTATCATCTGCATATCTGAGGTTATTGATATTTCTCCCAGCCATCTTGATTTCAGCTTGAGCTTCATCCAACCCAGTATTTTGCATCATGTTCTCTGCATGATGATTTTATTTAATTCAAATTAAATAAGCAGGGTGAAAATATACAGTCTTAACATACTCCTTTCCAAATTTGTAACCAGTCCATTGTTCCATGTCCAATTCTGTTTCTTTTTGACCTGCATACAGATTTCTCAAGAGCAAGGAAGGTGGTCTGGTATTCCCATCTCTTTAAGAATTTTCCACAGTTTGTTGTGATCTATACTTTCAAAAGCTTAGTGTAGTCAATAAAGCAGAAGTAGATGTTTTTCTGGAATTCTCTTGCTTTTTCTATAATCCAATAGATGTTGGCAATTTAATCTCTGGTTCCTCTGCCTTTTCTAAATCTAGCTTGAACACCTGGAAATTCTCAGCTCATAGACTGCTGAATTTTACATATTTGGCCCCATAGTATTTGTTCAATAAATAATTATAGATTGTTTAAGTTATTTTAAGAGATTGACAAATGGGAGTTGTGTCAGTTTTTGTTTACTTGCCTTGAAAGACATGATGAACTTTCACCATTTTCAAGCTTTCTCAGAAATTAAAGTATATAAAACACCATAAAATAACAGAAAAATACTTTGAAAATTTACTGATTTATAGAGATAATCAATGAAAAATAGTATCTGAAAAGAATATGAATAGTTTATCATGTTTAGCATCAGGAAATATAGATTCCTGTAATTTAAAAAATACTCACATAATAAATAAGTGAAAAGGATTGATGCCAGTTCTCAAGAATCTCATGTAAATAAATTTCATGAGCTAACCATGTATAGCTAAGAATTTATATGATATGCCTAATCCTCTTAGTTGTGCAGGGTACCTCATATTTTTATTATATTTGAGGAAGATGAGGCTCAAAGTATATAAGTAACTGGTTCAATTTCATGCTTCTGATAAGAAAGAAAGAACACTTTAAATTTAGTCTCACCTGATTTTAAGTTCTGAACTTAGAAACTTTTGAGTAAATGGTTAAGATAACTGCTCTCCAAGTTAGAAGAGGCAGATTGAATTTTCAATTTTCTCAAGAGTTGTCTGACCATCGGCAAGCATCCTTCTTAACTGTTATGAATTTCCATATCCTCATGCAAAAAAGATTAAAATGATATCTATCTCCTGTATTGTTTTGAAGATTACAGTGTATAATACATGTAAAAATATGGCAAATATGATGTGTATGTACAAAATAAAAATCCCTCAATGATAAAGTGTATGTTCACTGTTAAGTTTATATATAAAAGAGCTGATGCACATGAAATAAAATTAAGGAAGAATGCGAAAATGATGAGAATTGCTTCACTGTACCTCTTAGAAAATTGTCAAGGAAATAATTGAGCTAGTGGAGTATGTCCCATAACATTTTATCTGACAAAGTTAATCATTGTTGAGATTATATTTATTAAAGCTATTATTAATATGGAATTGCAATGCCTCAGTGTTAAAATGGAAAGCCTGAAGCATCCACAAGGACATGATAGTGTTAAAATGTTCTGCATAGGAAACATGTATTCTGTGTAACTGAAGTGCAGATATAGTTCTCATTTCTTCAGAAGAACAGAATGTAGATGAAAATCCTTTATATATTTGGAAAATATTATGCAAATGTTAGCTACTAACAAAAAAGTTTTTTTACTGCCTGTGCCCTCTGCAGTGGACATTTACCAAATACTCTACTGACTTTTCTGAATTTGCAACATTAACATACACACAAACAATGCACTCCCTAGAAAGTTACTAATTGATAAACATAATTAACAATCTGAAAAGAACAAAATCAACCTCCCCCTTTAAATGATAAATATCTATTTGCAGGTCTATTGCCAAGTGTTTTACAAACTACTGAATGATAATTATAAATCATGTTCTCTGACAACTCTTTATAAAAATATTGCATGCAATACTTGATTTTGTTATATTTTTTTTCAAGCCAATATGCTCCAAACAATGTTGGGACTGCTTTGCACAAATTCTTTTAAATCTCATTCACTTTCTGAGGTACTACACTTCTCTGTAGTAAGTTGGATACACCCCAAACTGAAAAAGCGAATTGATTCAGTAAGGAATAAAATCAAGAGTTCTTTCTCTTATCAACAATGTTTCTAAACACTTTTGCTAACTAATTACTGACTACTATTTATGCTATAAATTATACATTCATTAAACTAAGGTTTATATATTTTAGTTAATGAGAAAGGAGGGGAAGTAGAGGGTGGTTAAGGAAATTAGTAGGTGAATAAGAGAGAGGAACACACACACACAAATGACATAAATCATTGCCACATCATATTCACCATTTTATTTAAAAGGACTTTAAACAGTTTCTGAAATACAGACTGGTTTTCATGAAATATTTGTGGAAATATTTCCTAAGTAGCTAGGAAACAATTCCCTTTATCCTGGGAATATTCCTTCTCTTGAATGGGTAGATTATTTTTTAATTTATCTTGCTAATTGGCCTCTGAGCTTCCTGTCTGTGGTTTGGTAACTGTCACTAATTTTGGAAAATTTCCAGTCATTCTTACTTCAAATATTTATTCTGTTCATTTCTCTCTTTGCTCTCCTCTGGTGTTCCCATTAGACATCTGTTTCACCATTTGTAGTTGCCCCCATTTCCTGGATATTCCATTCTTTCTTTCTTTTTCTTCACATTTTAATTTGGGATGTTTCCATTGACATTTCTTCTCATTCACTTACTCTTTTCTTAGTCATGCTCAGTCCACTGGTAAACCTATCAAAGACATTCTCGTTTACATTACAGTGCTTTTATATCTATTACTTCCTTTTGATCCTTTCTTAGAATTTTTTTTCCTGCTACATTAATCCTCTGTTCTTTCATGCTGTCTGCTTTTTCCATTAGAGCCCTTAACATATTAATTTTAATAGTTTCAAATTCCCAATGTGATAATTTAAAAATATTTGCCGTATTTGAGTTTGGTTCCACTGTTTGCTTTTCTCTGCAGAATGTACATTTTAATTGGCCTTTTATATATTTTTGTTGTAAAAAACCTAGTAGGATGTAGCAGGTAAGAGTAAATGATTTTACCCTAGATTTTAGTGTAAACTTTTATGTTTATCTGGCAAGGAGTTAGGCTGTGTTTATTTACTGTTTGCTATAGCTGTGGTTTCAGAGGGTAAAACTCCCTCTTGTTTTTCTTTGTTTTCCCTGTTATCTTCAGGTTTCCCTAGAGACTCTCTTAATTAGAGACTGAGGTCTGCAGTTTCTTTACTTATAACACCTAGCTATTTATTCAGAAGATCTATTGATGCTATGAATGTCCGTGTTAGCTAAGTTTAACATCTCAATAATTTATGGATCTGTTTCTGTTGACTGTTTTTGCTTCTAATCATGATTCCTATTTTTTTATGCTTTTCAGGCTAATAATTTAATTTAATTAGAGATATAATAAATATTATGTTGTTAAAAGCTGGGCTGTTGTGTATTTCTTTCAAGTATTGGATTTTATTGATAGGAATTAAGTTGCAGTGAATCTGCTTGACCTTTCTGTAGCGTAGTTTTAAACTTCCTTGAGTATGGAGTAGATGTTAGTCTAAGATTAATTTATTTCTAAGATGTTTGTGCTCTGAAAATTGTTCTTTGCCCAGCCTCATTTATCATTCTTATGTAGATTTCTGGAGCACTTTCTTTTTCTAGTCCCATTGTCTCTGATACGCTGCTCTGCAATCCCAGCCACTTCAGTCACCTTGTGTCTCCTAACTCAGTGATGTAGTCTTGTCCTATTTATGCTTGCTTCTCCATTCACTGTTCTAGAAAGTACCTGGAGGTAAAAAACCTGGGATATCAATGGCTTACTTTGAACATTTCCTTTAGGGATCACAGTTTTATGCTGCCCATTGTTACTTCCCTGGAATCAGGTTTGTTTCCCATTATATTTGTCCAGTTTTTTTATTGTTCCTGGCAGGAGATTAATGCAGGTCCAGTTAATCCAACAGTGCTAAATTCCAGATTTTTTTTTAAGGCTAATTTTGAAGGTAAAAAGGTGAAGTTTAGAGAAATGAAATAATTGATATACATAAATTGTAAATTTGCAATTCAAATTAAAAATAATTGATTCTGACTCCAAAACTCATGCTTTTAGCCATTTGATAATTACATCAAATTATCTTTTTAATATACAAATTAATTCTCCATGTGCAGATGCAGTTAGCCCTCAATTCTGTAAATGTTTTCCTTTAAAAGGCTTGAAAAATTTCAGCAAAATGGTAAAAAAAAAGTTATCTGAGAATGAAATTATGGATATTTCATTATGGATAGTAAAATTATGGATCGTAATCTGCAATTACTAATATTTCAGCAAATAACAAGTTTAATTTTATATATTAAAGTTTTTGATAATTCAAAAGATAACCTTTTCAAAATTCATTATTTTTGAATGAGAAGAAAAAACTCTCTCTAAAAATCAGTCAGGGCCATTGTGGAGGATATACCCCACTGGTTTATACGTGACAATGGTAATAGGTACTATTTATAAAAATCTAGGATAGATGATTAGGAAGAATACAGAAAATATACCAGCTAACCTAGGGGTCTGCTACAGTCATGCAGGCAGAGAGTGTGGAGAATGAGATCTATGGAAGGCTGGCTAGAGTGTTTACTCAAAGACCCTAACTATCTTAAACCACCATGGGCTAATGTGAATATAGAATAATTGAGACAAAACTTCACATACCTGCTTGAACTTTAATTAATATGACTTTGGGGACATGTATCTCATTTTCTATGTTGGAGTTTCAGAGCTGACATGATCACAGCTTTCAATTCTGTTTTGTCTCATTTGTTTAACATGGCAGACTCTTAATTATCTAAGCTGCAAATTAACTGTATTGTGAAATGCCCTAAGAAACTCCTTGGATAGGTGCTATTCAAATATAGTATGATTGACTGATAGATCTCTGTGAATCCTTTCATGAAAATATATGCCTTTGTTCTTAGTAAAGAAGTTAAACTGATATAATCATAACTCTTCTACCACTTTCGTAAACAACCAAACATATTTACTTTTCTTTTTTTTTTTTTTTTTTTTGCTTAACTTAATAACTTTGCTGTCAATGCTCTGGAATGCAAATAAAATTAGTCACTTTACTCAAAGTTCCTGTGTGTTATGACGTCTTCACACAGAGGGCCATATTTATGTATAGACAATGATATTTATGTATACAGGTATATTTTATTCATTATTTTCTAATTTATGAAGGAAAAGATACCCCAGCTTAGCTATTAATGTTAAGCAGTAAATATGAAGTCTCACCAAGTTGTTGTTATCTATTTCAGAACTTTCAGATGAAAGAGCAGCTATTGGACTTTGCTTTCTTTTACACATATGGACATCACTGAAGAGCATAGCACAGAAAGATTGCTCAGGATACTCAGAATGACAGTAGCATTTTAACACATTATTAGTTTTTTGCAGAAACTAATGCCTGTGGTATTAATACATCTCTGGCCAATAATATGTTAATATTAAACTAGGTGAATTCAGGGTTTTCAGGATTTTAGCACTTGCTCTAAAAAAATTCAGAGAGACATCTTAAAATTTTCCCATTTGACTGTCAGGAACACATGTACACCCACGGCGGATCCATGTCAACGTATGGCAAAACCAATAGAATATTGTAAAGTAATTAGCCTCCAATAAATAAATAAATAAATAAATAAATAAATAAATATTTTAAAAAGAGAAAGAAAAAAATAAAAATAAATAAAAATAAAAACTTTCTTCATTAAGTTAAATAGATAAGAGAGTAAATTATTTTCCTACGAATAGCCTATCTTGTTTGTCCCACAATGTAATATACTGAAGGTACTCTTCAGATTCTTTCTAACTGCTTTGTGTTTTATCATGATTTTCTATTGGTTCGCATAAGATGATATGGTAAACTCCATGCAAATATGAGAACTGACAAGCATTCAAGACAATCTTTGAAAAACTGAAAGACAGCAATCCTCAACAAAGGAAAACATAAACACATTCACCATAGGGCTGAAAGTTTTATCAATGGATTCACTAACATTTCAAGGAAACATTGTGTTCTGTAAAGTGTATAGGCTTTGAAGAGATCAGAGTTTAAATACTCAGTCCCCCTGTCAAGTTCCCCTGGAGAAGGAAATGGCAACGCACTCCAGTATTCTTGTCTGGAGAATCCCACGAAGAGAGAAACCCTGTAGGCTACAGTTTATGGGGTCGCAAGAGTTGAACACGACTTAGTGTTATTTTCCTTCCCCCGTCAATAGCTGGGCCACTGGGACCAGTTTTCCTATCTAAAACAAAGGCAAAAACTAGATGGACAAATAGATAGATAGGCAGGTGGACTATAGAGAGGGCAGGATTGATGTAAAGTTAAAGTGAAGTCGCTCAGTTGTCTGACTCTTTATGACCCCATGGTCTGTAGCCTACCAGGCTCCCCAGTCCGTGGAATTTTCCAGGCAAGAGTACTGGAATGGGTTGCCATCTCCTTCTCCAGGGGATCTTCCCAACCCAGGGATTGAACCTGGGTCTCCCGCATTGCNTGTAGCCTACCAGGCTCCCCAGTCCGTGGAATTTTCCAGGCAAGAGTACTGGAATGGGTTGCCATCTCCTTCTCCAGGGGATCTTCCCAACCCAGGGATTGAACCTGGGTCTCCCGCATTGCGGGCAGATGCTGAAATAATTGTAAACTTCACCACTCCCTTATCATAATCACTAGCTTATAATAGGCAATCAATACATAATAACAATTAATAAACTGTGGTACTGTAATTGTCACTGGTGCTTTGACTGAGAAGGTAAAAAGGAATACACAAGAGGGAGAGAGGGATTTCTGCATTATATTTCTTAGCGAACACAATCCTCAAGGACTTGCTCAGAACAACGGATTTACCATTTTAAAATAACATATTTATTCTTGATGAGGATTATGGACATCCCCTCATTCACTCACTTGGCAAATTAAGCTCCAGTATCTATTAACTTAGTAAATATGCATTGAATATCTTATTCATTAGTTAGTTCCTTTCAGCTTTCACTTATTCAGGAGGAATTCTGACAGCAGATGCTGGGCTAGGCCCTGGGGATATAAAGATAATAGAAAGACCCCAGGGAGTTCTCAGGCTACTGAAAATAGGATTGATGTAGCAATATGGATCACACTTTTTTTTCCCCCCTAGAATCTGTTCTTTCCTTACAATGAAGGAAGATTCAAGAATACTCTGGGAACTTGCCTGATTATCTTTGCTCCAGGTTACTCCTTTTTAAACTGAGACTGGAAAGAGTCACTCTCAGTTTCTTTGGTAGCACTAATAAGAGACTGTTACTGAAGGAATATTTTTGTGTGTCTCTGAGAAACAGAAGATTCTTGCCTCTTTCTCTTCCACTTTATTAATACCCCTTCCCCCCCGTTCAAACTCATGTCCATCAAGTCGGTGATGCCATCCAGCCATCTCATCCTCAGTCGTCCCCTTCTCCTCCTGCTCCCAATCCCTCCCAACATCAGAGTCTTTTCCAATGAGTCAACTCTTCGCATGAGGTGGCCAGAGTCTGTCTCTTATACACATCTCGCCCCCACATTTTAAAATAACTGTTTTAGAACAGAAAAGTCAGCTGACAGTATAATAAAATCCCATATAATACCACACAGTTTCCCTATTACTAATACTTTAAATTAAGATGGTACTTATGTTACAAATAATGAACAAACACGAATATGTCTTTATTAACTAAAGCCATGCTTTATTCAAATTTCCTTGGTTTTTACCTGATATCCTTTTTAATTCTAACATTCTATCCCACATACCATATTGAGTTTTCTTGTCTCGCTGGACTCTTCTTGGCTGTAATTAACAGTGTCTCAGACATTTCTTGTTTCTGATAACCCTGAGAGTTTTGAGGAGTAGTGGTCACTTTTGAGGAGTAGTGGTCCAATTCCTCTGTTGGAATTTGTTTGCTGTTTTTCTTTAACCTGAGGTTATGGGTTTTGAGCAAAAAGAGCATAAAAGTAAAATGCCATTTTCACCCGTCATATCAAGGTTATTAATCTATCAATATGATCTACGGCTGCTAATGCTGGTCTTCATCACTTGGTAGAAGAAGTTTTGTCAGGGTTCTCCACTGTAAATCTACTCATTTTTCTCTTTTCTCATATTGTGTCTTTGGAATGGTCAAAGTATATGGTTCATATCTAATGAGGAAAGGGGTCATGATTCACTTCTAAGGCGTGAAACTATGTAATTTATTAAGAATTCTTGCTGATGGGAGATTTTTCACTTTTCCATCCTCGTTTATCAATTTATTCAATCTTGTATTTATATAAATATCACGTTGGATATTTATTTCACTTTGGGGTTATAATCCAATACAGCTTTGTTTTGATACTCAAATCGTTTCAGCATATTCTTTGTAAAACACTTTTAAAAATCTTTAAAAGTATATATTATGAATATATTTCCCAGTAAACAGTTTTTTGTACTTTCATATAGAATGACAGTGGGACATTAAAATGTGTATTTTTAGTCAGTCTCTTACTGATGGACATTTCAATTCAGTTCAGTCACTCGGTTGTGTCCGACTCTTTGCGACCCCATGAACCGCAGCACGTCAGTCCTCCCTGTCCATCACCAACTCCTAGAGTCTACTCAAACCCATGTCCATTGTGTCAGTAATATCATCCAACCATCTAATCCTCCGTTGTCCCCTTCTCCTTCTGCCCTTGATCTTTCCCAGCATCAGGGTGTTTTCAAATGAGTCAGCTCTCCACATCAGGTGGCCAAAGTACTGGAGTTTCAGCTTCAACATCAGTCCCTTCAATGAACACCCAGGACTGATCCCCTTTAGGATGGACTGGTTGGATCTCCTTGCAGTCCAAGGGACTATCAAGAGTCTTCTCCAACACCACAGATCAAAAGCATCAATTCTTCAGTACTCAGCTTTCTTCACAGTCCAACTCTCACATCCATACATAGCCTTGACTAGATGGACCTTTGCTGGCAAGGTAATGTTTCTGCTTTTTAATATGCTGTCTAGGTCGATCATAACTTTCCTTCCAAGGAGCAAGCATCCTTTAATTTTATGGCTGCAAGCACCATCCACAGTGATTTTGGAGCCCAGGAAAATAAAGTCTGACACTGTTTCCATTGTTTCCCCATCTATTTGCCATGAAGTGATGGGACCGGATGCCATAATCTTCATTTTCTGAATGTTGAGTTTTAAGCCAACTTTTTCACTCTCTTCTTTCACTTTCATCAAGAGGCTCTTTAGTTCTTCTTCACTTTCTGCCATAAGGGTGGTGTCATCTGAATATCTGAGGTTATTGATATTTCTCCTGGCAATCTGCATT
>SJYX01015758.1:110424-130304 GCA_006410675.1 Oreotragus oreotragus | reverse complement strand
CAGCTTGTGCTTCCTCCAGCCCAGCATTTCTCATGATGCACTCTGCATAGAAGTTAAATAAGCAGGATGACAATATACAGCCTTGACGTACTCCTTTTCCTATTTGAAACCAGTCTGTTGTTCCATGTTCAGTTCTAACTGTTGCTTCTTGACCTGCATACAGATTTCTCAGGAGGCAGGTCAAGTGGTGTGGTATTCTCATCTCTTTCAGAATTTTCCAGTTTCTTGTGATCCACACAGTCAAAGGCTTTGACATAGTCAATAAAGCACAATAGATGTTTTTCTGGAACTCTCTTGCTTTTTCCATGATCCAGCAGATGTTGGCAATTTGATCTCTGGATCCTCTGCCTTTTCTAAAACCAGCTTGAACATCTGGAAGTTCATAGTTCATGTACTGCTGAAGCCTGGCTTGGAGAATTTTGAGCATTACTTTACTAGCATGTGAGTTGAGTATAATTGTGAGGTAGTTTGAGCATTCTTTGGAATTCCCTTTCTTTGGGATTGGGATGAAAACTGAACTTTTCCAGTCCTGTGACCACTGCTGATTTTTCCAAATTTGCTGGCATACTGACTGCAGCACTTTCACAGCATCATCTTTTAAGATTTGAAATAGCTCAACTGGAATTCCATCGCCTCCACTAGCTTTGTTTGTAGTGATGCTTCCTAAGGCCTACCTGACTTCACATTCCAGGATGTCTGGCTCTGGGTGAGTGGGAGTGATTACACCTTCATGATTATCTGGGCCATGAAGATCTTTTTTGTACAGTTCTTCTGTGTATTCTTGCCACCTCTTCTTAATATCTTCTGTGGACGTTTAATTTCCTTCTATTTTGTTTACATTTTTTATTGTCCTAAATAATGATGAAATGAATATTCTTGGGGCTGTATTTTGTCCATCTGCATGCAAACCTCTTCAGTATAATTTTAGAAAATTAAATTATTGAATAACAGGAATGTAAAAGTTAAAGTTTCTGATATGTGTTGGCAAATTCTCCTCAAGAACAACTGCAGAGGGTCCATTTTCAAATGGACCAAATTACAAGTTGGGTCTCTTTTGATCTTACATACGAATCCAAAAAGTCAAAGATTCCTTTCACTTTTTTTTTTCGTATTTCAAAAGCCAAAATTGGATTTTTACATTGCTGTTTCAAAAATCAAATCAATCTAAAGGCCCTAAAAGTCATCCAAGAAGAATATATATATATACTTCTGCAAGTAACTCTTTATCCTTTCCATCTTAGTCTACCATCACCTTTCTCAGGAGACTTACAAATCTTACTTTTTAAGTAACTGGCAATTGCAGGAGAGAAAGATTTCAAATCCAAGTTGGAACTGAACTGAAGGAAAAGAAGTTACTTCCATTTTTCCTGTTAACCTTGGAAACCATCTCTAGAAATCTTATTGGAATTTGGAGGCATCTCAATATGTTAAAACAAAAACAATTCTGATTTCATCTACTGGCCCCTGGACAAAAGAAACTTTATCCCCTGATTATAAAATGCATTAGTTAATTAGGTAAGGAATATATTCTAAGCAGCAGTATACTGACCAGATAGTGATTCTCATGCTGTAGCTGTTTAGCTCATGCAAGAGCAGCAAAGCATGGTAGTTTAGAGCTCAATCACTATGGAAAGAGACTTTAGTTGAAATCATTTTTTTTTAAACTTTATCCCCTGATTATAAAATGCATTAGTTAATTAGGTAAGGAATATATTCTAAGCAGCAGTATACTGACCAGATAGTGATTCTCATGCTGTAGCTGTTTAGCTCATGCAAGAGCAGCAAAGCATGGTAGTTTAGAGCTCAATCACTATGGAAAGAGACTTTAGTTGAAATCATTTTTTTTTGTAATTCACTGGGTGATATTGGACCTGTTACCAACCTATTCTATTCCCAATCTCCTTATCTACAAAATTTAATAGCAACAGTCTTGTGCCTTAAGATATCATCATATAGTTTCAATGAAGCACTTAGCACAGTGCCTGGCATAGAAGGTGATCAATAAATGTTAGATATATTAATAAT
This sequence comes from Oreotragus oreotragus, assembly GCA_006410675.1. Taxonomy (NCBI): domain Eukaryota; kingdom Metazoa; phylum Chordata; class Mammalia; order Artiodactyla; family Bovidae; genus Oreotragus; species Oreotragus oreotragus. The sequence goes on along the minus strand of SJYX01015758.1, from coordinate 128,279 downwards.
AGAACGATTAAATATAACAAACCATATATAATGTCTCTTTAATTTCTTTATGTGAACATTTATGATTATGAGCTGAGCTAAAGTCAAGCCCTATAATTTTTAAGGAATTCTAAATCTCAACATAATTTTGAAGGAACGTGAGCCTCCAGAACCTACCTTCACCAAAGTATAATTTCTTCTCCTGTAGGGCAACACAGCACTCATATACTTCGTGAAGTATTTATTTAGGATTAATATTATGTATTTATAAAACATTATGGAGACACTATCAACCAAGGGATAGTTTTTTTTTTTTTCTTTCCTGCTATTACAGTGTTATTTTCAGCCCTACTATACCTTGAAATTATGGGCTCCTGTTTTATGTTTCATGTACCAATTAGTGCTTACACTGTGGAGTAGAAAGTGGCCATAAAAGTCTTAGGGACTTGGGACAATAGAACCTCACTGTCCCTGTGTGGATGATCATGATACTGAGACAATTTAGCAAACTTTATTATAAGTTCTAACTTTATATTTCAGAATTTATTCCCATAATATACATCCCCATTTTATCCTTTCAAGCAGCTTTTAATGTACCCATTGCTATCTCTAGTTATAAGGAGAAAGCTGAGGCTCAGAGATGTGAGGTAATTTGCACTCAATTACACAAAACTTGCCTGTGTCCTATAGGCAAGTACTATTTTGCTACCACTGCTATTAAGACCAAGCTATTTGTGGGCTTTTCAACTGGCTGCAACAAGTGTAGTGTCAAATACCAGAAAAATGCTTGCACATGATAATGTTTTCTCCCCCTAGGGAAACCTGGTATAGACACTGACCAGGAGAACAGGATCATGACTACATTTGGATCACACAGAGAAAAAAGAAAAAAAAATTCCTTTTTTCCATAATAGGGAGATTGCTTTTCTACAGAACTCATGAATTTATCCATATTGTATCCCCATAGGACAATCTTATATCCCAAGCTCTTTGTATGAATATTTCAAGTTGAGGAAATGAAAGCAGTTAGTTGAACAGTCTGAAAATTGAACAGAGGCACCCTGTGCTGGTTTTGTTATTCTGCTTCCTACTCTTCGATTAAAAGTGGCCACAGACAGGATTTTCTGAAATGAGGTTCAAGTTAAGAATAATCCCAAATATAAGCATCTTAGGAAACTGGTTCTCTGTACCAGTTTCTACTTAAAACTTGGTATAGCCTGGATTTAAGCTGTGGATAATGAGGTTTAAGAAATCCAAAGGAAAAATATAAGCTTTCTCAAATAGCACTAGTAGTGAAAATTCTATTTATGGGCTAAAAGTATAGAAGTGAAGCAGAGTTTCTAAAAGTGTGGGAAGAGCTTTATTTAACTTCTAATTCAGGTTGAATTAGGCTGGATGGTTAACAAATATATTCTCTGTCTCCAGGTAAAATTAATAGGATGCTCACTCCATAAAAGCACAGTGACAAGAGAGTAATAAGTAGAAGTCCTCATGGCAATGCTATTTAAGAAGCACAAAACCAGAGGAAGAGGGAAGAGAGATAAATAAAAGGGAGAGGGAAGAAAGAAAGAGAGAGAGGGGAAGGAAATAGGTAAGGAAGAAACACAGAGACAAAGAAGGAAAGAGAGATAGAAAGGGAGGAAAGGAAGGAAGGAAAAAGAAAATTTGCTTTTATGACTAGTAGTCTTTTAGAACTGTGCAGACTCATGTTGCAGGAAAATATAGATACAAAATAAGAAAAGGTTTCTGTAAAGTTTTCTGAAATACACAGTTCACGAATGTCTCATTTGTGCTGTGAGGAAACTTTGAATGAGAGAATTGCTTCAAACTGGTTTTCTTTTCTGAGATTTGTATTCAAGCTGGATTTTGTCTGCATTTGTAAAGATTTTTTTTTTTTTCCCCAAAAGAAGTGTGTGTGTGTATGTGTGTGTGTGTGTGGTGGATTTCGAGCTGAAAGGGGAATTTTGCCAGAAATGGCTGATACCTGAAGTTACAGGATGATGGTGGTACCATGTATTTTGACTTAACCCTTTAATGGCAGAGCTTCAAGTGGTTTAATAAGAATCCTCATTCTGAAGACCCTTCAAAGATCTCCTTGCTCCATTGAATTCTTCATACATTAATATATTGACTGTGGATTTTAAATAGACCACTTATTTTAAATTAAAATGAACTGCCAGGGACTACTCCATCACTGATACCATCAACATAGATAAGCTAGATAAGTCTTAAAAAGAATGTTGAAGCCAAAGAAGGAAAAGGAGTCTCCTAGTGCTAATAAATGAATGGGTGGCAACTCAGAATTGGAAGGTGGATCACAATAAATTAGTCTGTACTGGAACTCTAAGTGGAAGAGAATTGGCAGGTAATAATTTAGCAGAAATTACCTGTCTAAACGTGAGTACCATTTCAAAAAGGTAATTAGGATTGTTAGCAGCTTCCAGCTGAATATTATTAAACTGAGATGACATATGGACAACATCTGTCACAAGGCTGGTACATAGTAAGCACTCAATTAATAGTTATTACTATTCATAAATAAATGCTTAGCTTTCTCACAAAGCATTTTTTTTCCTCTTTGGCGAAAGTTGTCTAGTTACTTTCCTCCCTACTACAGTGGTCCTAGATGATTTGTCAAGTTAAAAAAAAAAAGTATTTTACAACAAAGCATGCTATAGCTCACTTGAGAGATCCCTGCTCTTATGATAAGGAAATGAACGTGATGGCTATGATCAGAGGCATTATCTCCTTAGCAGTCAGTCTATCAATCAGGCAGAAGCAGGACATTTACTTCAAGAGGCATATATGTGTGCTTGTGCACCCATTTCATGTACAGAATGGAGATCTGATTTTAGTTTATGCATGATTCATAAATCAATTTATGTTAAATGCCTAGTCATACAGAGTTCTTAAAGGAGAATAGAAAACAAATAAACATAAGCTAGGATTCTTATTTTGAAATGATAAAAATAATAATTTTAAATTATTTTTAAAGTCATTAACACAAAAATACTGTTTCATGTGTTTTAGATGATATTAAATGTATGAGATGTATTATACTAATACCATTTCATCTTCACTATAATCCTGTGAAATATATACTAGTATTAAGCCCTATTCTCAGCTTCCCGGGTAGCTCAGCAGGTAAAGATTCTGCCTGCAAAGCAGGAGACCCTGGTTAAATTCCTGGGTTGAGAAGATCTACTGGAGAAGGGATAAGCTAACCACCCTGTATTCTTGGGCTTCCCTGGTGGCTCAGACGGTAAAGAATCTGCCTACAGGGAGGGAGATCTGGGTTTGATCCCTAGGTTGGAAAGATCCCCTGAAGGAGGGCATGGCAACCCACTCCAGTATTCTGGCCTAGATAATCCCCATGGGCATAGGAGTCTGGCGGGCTACAGTCCATGAGGTCGCAAAGAGTTGGACATGACTGAGTGATTAATCACAACACAGCAAGCCCTATTCTATAAATGAGAAAATTTATTTTATAAATGTACAATAAAATCTAGCTGGTAAGTTTACACTCTGCTCTGTACTCTATATATAGTATTCTAATAGCTTTGCTATTAATATTAATACAAGTATTAGTATTTCATTGCTTACATAGAATGATATACCTTGGAAATTTTAGCTGACATTTGAAATTGAACTCACTACTAATGTAATTTCATCTTTTGTTGACTTTAGTTCTTCCCACACACTGTCCACTTGGGATGGCTTTAGAAAAGAGAGAGGGTGTGAAAGCTAAAGCAATTAATTGTTAACTACTAACTGGCACTTGCCTTTGGCACTTGCCATCTACCTCTACAAGGATTAAATAATGTGCTGCTGTAGCTACTGACTTTCAACATCCCCTGAAAGGAGTTCAGGGTAGAGAGCAAAAATGAGGTAACCTGTGCTCTGGGTAAAACTGGCAGAACAGGTCTTCAGATAGTTAGATATTTTCAGGAGCTGATTTTATGAGCCCAATTCTTATATCCTCTGATATCTAGAAAAGCCCTAAAATTCATCATGATGATGACTGCTCCTCATGACTAGCAGAAGCCTTTTGTAAAAAATATGTGCTTTACTGAACATACTCTCCCTTCACCAAAATCACATGTATACTGATCTTTCCCCCTACCTCTTTGGAACAGTTTCTCAGAGACATGCTGTCTCCCTGGTTATAATCCTTATTTTGTACCAATAAAACATAAGTCGCCACTGTCACGTGGTTCATTCTTTTAAAATCTAATTCATTTACATCATTTACTGTCTTCATAAGACATGCCCAGACTAAATGAGAACTTTTCATTAAAACTAACGTGCATTTTTATATAATCTATGCTTTACAGTTATTCTCCCTAACTATAGCTCACAAGATCAGTAGTAATCAAGAGGCTCCTGACATTCATATTTTGTAGTGACATAACAAATCTGAAAAAAACCTTAACATTGAATTAGTATCTGCAAAATCATATAAAATTTGATTTTTCTCCTATTAAAAATTTTAACATGAAATGCAGCCATAAAATGCACTCAATAAGACTCAATTTAAAAAAATAAATGTTTGAGTGACTATTTTTGATAGTTTAGTTGCTCTGAGAATTCTAAAATATCCAGAGGGTAAAATATAGTATCCTAAAGAAATGTACTAATACCATGTCATACGATTCAATCACACAGGTAGAAAATATCTTAACAACTTTTTAACCCAGGCTTATTTCATAAGCTTTTTTCATAAGTCTTTTTTTTTTTTATAATGAAAGTAGCAGGAAAACTATGCAAACAGGCATAAGGCAAAAAATGACTATTGACCAACAGATATATTTGAGGGTGTTTTTGGTTTTTTTTTGGCATTGACATGATTTAATATTGCAAGTGAAGAATTCCAAGTTACCTTTCTTTGTGTTAGCCTTGGTTTTCAAACACACAGTCTCCATTTCGTTGGAAATTGTTGCCTAGAAGTGCCAAGTATACATCTTAACATCTGAGGAAAACTAGTGACAAAAGATCCTGTCTTTAATAGCTTTTTCAAAGGCAGTCCCAGAATTGATCTACTTGTTTCTGATTGTGTTGTCTTAGTTACCCTAGTTGACCCACCGTGGTGGCCACAATACACCAATTTCTAATGGTAGGACCTGAGTTTTGTGCTCACTCCTGCATCCAGATATGCATGCATGCATGCTTAGCTGTGTCTGACTCTTTGCAATCCCATAGACTATACAACCTGTCAGGCTCCTGTGTTGATAGAATTTTCTAGCCAAGAATACTGGGGTGGGTTGCCATTTCCTGTTCCAGGGGATCTTCCCAATCCAGGGATAAAATCCGTGTCTCTTGCATTGACAGACTCATTACCACTGAGCCACCTGGGAAGTCCCCAGAGGTGCAGTCCATCCAATTCAAATCCAATGGACTAAAGATAGGAAGCACTGGGTTTTCCAAAGAAAATAAAAATGCACACACAAAAACAAACACATGTCCAATGCAGACTGAGAATACAAGAGTCTAATTCTTAAATCCTTCTTCAAAATTGGAAGCTCTTATGTTAGAAACCAGTACACTGAAACTTACAACTTTCTCCATAGTTGAGTGGTTTATTAGACAAGGTGTATCACTCTAAACATAACTGAGGTAAGAAAAATAAGCATCTATCTAGAGGATGTTTTTTAAGTGAGAAGCTTTAATATCTCTTCAGTTATCATGTCTGTTTTACATTTTTTGCCTTCTAGTATAATTTGACCCTAGAAAGCATTGTTCTTAAAATATATTTCACAGTCATAATTTTTAACAAGGATTATACTGGTCAGTTTTTGGTCTTATATGCCACTAACATTCACTTTCACAGAATATCATTTTTATGTGTGTCTAATGGCTATATAGAAGTACCATACTGAGAAGTATTTAAATGTCCCTTACTGTTGGTATTGTAATTAAAGTATACTGTTCAATTACTGGTTCAGAGATTTAGATAAATAGGTTAAAAATTGATTCCTGTCTTCACAGTTAAAATAAAGAACATGATATAACAATTGGAAAATATTCAGCTTTACAGATTTTTTTTCTTAATGTTTTAGGTTAAAACCTTTTTTAGTTGAATGTTTTGCATGTATTTTTCATAAACCTCAGAGATACACTATCATAAAAAGATAAAGAATCATGGATTCAGATAAATATCAGAGCCTCTATTTATTTTTCTCTTTGTAAATAAATTTTCTTAGAATTTTTCTATTACAAGGGTAATACATCCTTATTGGAGAAAAATAATGGAAAAATTGAGATAAGCAGAAAAAGGAAAATAAAAGGCATTTATATCCTCACCACCTGTAGATACTAGAAATGGCTGATACCTGAAGTTACAGGATGATGGTGGTACCATGTATTTTGACTTAACCCTTTAATGGCAGAGCTTCAAGTGGTTTAATAAGAATCCTCATTCTGAAGACCCTTCAAAGATCTCCTTGCTCCATTGAATTCTTCATACATTAATATATTGACTGTGGATTTTAAATAGACCACTTATTTTAAATTAAAATGAACTGCCAGGGACTACTCCATCACTGATACCATCAACATAGATAAGCTAGATAAGTCTTAAAAAGAATGTTGAAGCCAAAGAAGGAAAAGGAGTCTCCTAGTGCTAATAAATGAATGGGTGGCAACTCAGAATTGGAAGGTGGATCACAATAAATTAGTCTGTACTGGAACTCTAAGTGGAAGAGAATTGGCAGGTAATAATTTAGCAGAAATTACCTGTCTAAACGTGAGTACCATTTCAAAAAGGTAATTAGGATTGTTAGCAGCTTCCAGCTGAATATTATTAAACTGAGATGACATATGGACAACATCTGTCACAAGGCTGGTACATAGTAAGCACTCAATTAATAGTTATTACTATTCATAAATAAATGCTTAGCTTTCTCACAAAGCATTTTTTTTCCTCTTTGGCGAAAGTTGTCTAGTTACTTTCCTCCCTACTACAGTGGTCCTAGATGATTTGTCAAGTTAAAAAAAAAAAGTATTTTACAACAAAGCATGCTATAGCTCACTTGAGAGATCCCTGCTCTTATGATAAGGAAATGAACGTGATGGCTATGATCAGAGGCATTATCTCCTTAGCAGTCAGTCTATCAATCAGGCAGAAGCAGGACATTTACTTCAAGAGGCATATATGTGTGCTTGTGCACCCATTTCATGTACAGAATGGAGATCTGATTTTAGTTTATGCATGATTCATAAATCAATTTATGTTAAATGCCTAGTCATACAGAGTTCTTAAAGGAGAATAGAAAACAAATAAACATAAGCTAGGATTCTTATTTTGAAATGATAAGAATAATAATTTTAAATTATTTTTAAAGTCATTAACACAAAAATACTGTTTCATGTGTTTTAGATGATATTAAATGTATGAGATGTATTATACTAATACCATTTCATCTTCACTATAATCCTGTGAAATATATACTAGTATTAAGCCCTATTCTCAGCTTCCTGGGTAGCTCAGCAGGTAAAGATTCTGCCTGCAAAGCAGGAGACCCTGGTTAAATTCCTGGGTTGAGAAGATCTACTGGAGAAGGGATAAGCTAACCACCCTGTATTCTTGGGCTTCCCTGGTGGCTCAGACGGTAAAGAATCTGCCTACAGGGAGGGAGATCTGGGTTTGATCCCTAGGTTGGAAAGATCCCCTGAAGGAGGGCATGGCAACCCACTCCAGTATTCTGGCCTAGATAATCCCCATGGGCATAGGAGTCTGGCGGGCTACAGTCCATGAGGTCGCAAAGAGTTGGACATGACTGAGTGATTAATCACAACACAGCAAGCCCTATTCTATAAATGAGAAAATTTATTTTATAAATGTACAATAAAATCTAGCTGGTAAGTTTACACTCTGCTCTGTACTCTATATATAGTATTCTAATAGCTTTGCTATTAATATTAATACAAGTATTAGTATTTCATTGTTTACATAGAATGATATACCTTGGAAATTTTAGCTGACATTTGAAATTGAACTCACTACTAATGTAATTTCATCTTTTGTTGACTTTAGTTCTTCCCACACACTGTCCACTTGGGATGGCTTTAGAAAAGAGAGAGGGTGTGAAAGCTAAAGCAATTAATTGTTAACTACTAACTGGCACTTGCCTTTGGCACTTGCCATCTACCTCTACAAGGATTAAATAATGTGCTGCTGTAGCTACTGACTTTCAACATCCCCTGAAAGGAGTTCAGGGTAGAGAGCAAAAATGAGGTAACCTGTGCTCTGGGTAAAACTGGCAGAACAGGTCTTCAGATAGTTAGATATTTTCAGGAGCTGATTTTATGAGCCCAATTCTTATATCCTCTGATATCTAGAAAAGCCCTAAAATTCATCATGATGATGACTGCTCCTCATGACTAGCAGAAGCCTTTTGTAAAAAATATGTGCTTTACTGAACATACTCTCCCTTCACCAAAATCACATGTATACTGATCTTCCCCCTACCTCTTTGGAACAGTTTCTCAGAGACATGCTGTCTCCCTGGTTGTAATCCTTATTTTGTACCAATAAAACATAAGTCGCCACTGTCATGTGGTTCATTCTTTTAAAATCTAATTCATTTACATCATTTACTGTCTTCATAAGACATGCCCAGACTAAATGAGAACTTTTCATTAAAACTAACGTGCATTTTTATATAATCTATGCTTTACAGTTATTCTCCCTAACTATAGCTCACAAGATCAGTAGTAATCAAGAGGCTCCTGACATTCATATTTTGTAGTGACATAACAAATCTGAAAAAAACCTTAACATTGAATTAGTATCTGCAAAATCATATAAAATTTGATTTTTCTCCTATTAAAAATTTTAACATGAAATGCAGCCATAAAATGCACTCAATAAGACTCAATTTAAAAAAATAAATGTTTGAGTGACTATTTTTGATAGTTTAGTTGCTCTGAGAATTCTAAAATATCCAGAGGGTAAAATATAGTATCCTAAAGAAATGTACTAATACCATGTCATACGATTCAATCACACAGGTAGAAAATATCTTAACAACTTTTTAACCCAGGCTTATTTCATAAGCTTATTTCATAAGTCTTTTTTTTTTTTATAATGAAAGTAGCAGGAAAACTATGCAAACAGGCATAAGGNAAAGAAATGTACTAATACCATGTCATACGATTCAATCACACAGGTAGAAAATATCTTAACAACTTTTTAACCCAGGCTTATTTCATAAGCTTTTTTCATAAGTCTTTTTTTTTTTTATAATGAAAGTAGCAGGAAAACTATGCAAACAGGCATAAGGCAAAAAATGACTATTGACCAACAGATATATTTGAGGGTGTTTTTGGTTTTTTTTTGGCATTGACATGATTTAATATTGCAAGTGAAGAATTCCAAGTTACCTTTCTTTGTGTTAGCCTTGGTTTTCAAACACACAGTCTCCATTTCGTTGGAAATTGTTGCCTAGAAGTGCCAAGTATACATCTTAACATCTGAGGAAAACTAGTGACAAAAGATCCTGTCTTTAATAGCTCTTTCAAAGGCAGTCCCAGAATTGATCTACTTGTTTCTGATTGTGTTGTCTTAGTTACCCTAGTTGACCCACCGTGGTGGCCACAATACACCAATTTCTAATGGTAGGACCTGAGTTTTGTGCTCACTCCTGCATCCAGATATGCATGCATGCATGCTTAGCTGTGTCTGACTCTTTGCAATCCCATAGACTATACAACCTGTCAGGCTCCTGTGTTGATAGAATTTTCTAGCCAAGAATACTGGGGTGGGTTGCCATTTCCTGTTCCAGGGGATCTTCCCAATCCAGGGATAAAATCCGTGTCTCTTGCATTGACAGACTCATTACCACTGAGCCACCTGGGAAGTCCCCAGAGGTGCAGTCCATCCAATTCAAATCCAATGGACTAAAGATAGGAAGCACTGGGTTTTCCAAAGAAAATAAAAATGCACACACAAAAACAAACACATGTCCAATGCAGACTGAGAATACAAGAGTCTAATTCTTAAATCCTTCTTCAAAATTGGAAGCTCTTATGTTAGAAACCAGTACACTGAAACTTACAACTTTCTCCATAGTTGAGTGGTTTATTAGACAAGGTGTATCACTCTAAACATAACTGAGGTAAGAAAAATAAGCATCTATCTAGAGGATGTTTTTTAAGTGAGAAGCTTTAATATCTCTTCAGTTATCATGTCTGTTTTACATTTTTTGCCTTCTAGTATAATTTGACCCTAGAAAGCATTGTTCTTAAAATATATTTCACAGTCATAATTTTTAACAAGGATTATACTGGTCAGTTTTTGGTCTTATATGCCACTAACATTCACTTTCACAGAATATCATTTTTATGTGTGTCTAATGGCTATATAGAAGTACCATACTGAGAAGTATTTAAATGTCCCTTACTGTTGGTATTGTAATTAAAGTATACTGTTCAATTACTGGTTCAGAGATTTAGATAAATAGGTTAAAAATTGATTCCTGTCTTCACAGTTAAAATAAAGAACATGATATAACAATTGGAAAATATTCAGCTTTACAGATTTTTTTTCTTAATGTTTTAGGTTAAAACCTTTTTTAGTTGAATGCTTTGCATGTATTTTTCATAAACCTCAGAGATACACTATCATAAAAAGATAAAGAATCATGGATTCAGATAAATATCAGAGCCTCTATTTATTTTTCTCTTTGTAAATAAATTTTCTTAGAATTTTTCTATTACAAGGGTAATACATCCTTATTGGAGAAAAATAATGGAAAAATTGAGATAAGCAGAAAAAGGAAAATAAAAGGCATTTATATCCTCACCACCTGTAGATACTAAATTTTCATGTGAACATGAAAATTGGATAACGCTGCCTCAGACTTAGTGAAGATATTTATCAGTGAACAAACTTTCTTTTAGAACTTTGTTTTGTAATAATTATTTAGAACTTGTAGTTCTGTATTTAATAAAATGAATGAATAAGAAAACTAGCTACCTGAGGTTACTTGTTGGCAGGAATATGCTGTTATACTAAAATATCAACCTAAAGTTATAGTGTCAAGGCTTTTTCAAAGGACAAAAACAATATGATTTTTGTATTTAATTAAAATTCAAGTTGTATTTGTCACTGTATGCTAATTCTGATAAAAATAGACAAATCAAACATTGATTGGTGAGTATTCCTTCTGTGAAATATGTGTGAGTACATTTATGGCTTTCTACACAGTGTATGTCTTTGATTCGCTCATCAGGATCCTCATTGCTGGCCAATGAAAAGTTCTTGAGGCTTCCACAATTTTGTTGCTTTATTTGAAGCCTCTAGTGAATCATCACCAATTATTTGCAGTTGTTATGGCTCAGATTCTATAGATCTTTATTTGTCACCCACTTTGTATATGATTGGGAGGTTCTCCTATATTACTTTTGTAGACTTGAAAAAAGTCCTACATCTTCTAGAGAGGTTATAATTTGGTTTTGCAAAATGATTTTTTACTATTATTAAGCTGAAAACATTTATAACAAATTATTTAAGCACCTGAAAATCTATAAAGGAATGAAAAATTACTTGAAAATATGAAAGATGTTAGTGCTAATAGATTGGGGTTGATTTTTCAAGTGATTAGTTTATTAGGGAATATTCTCTGGTTAGAATATTCCTACATTTNAGTCCTACATCTTCTAGAGAGGTTATAATTTGGTTTTGCAAAATGATTTTTTACTATTATTAAGCTGAAAACATTTATAACAAATTATTTAAGCACCTGAAAATCTATAAAGGAATGAAAAATTACTTGAAAATATGAAAGATGTTAGTGCTAATAGATTGGGGTTGATTTTTCAAGTGATTAGTTTATTAGGGAATATTCTCTGGTTAGAATATTCCTACATTTTCATTACATTCTATTATATCTGTACAAGTAAGGCCTTCTTCACCATGAATTTCTAAATTCATCTCTATTATTTGACACTTAGATTCATATATTATAAAATGTATTTTTTTGCTGCTTAAAAAGGTAAAATATATTACATATAAGATATTAAGCTAAATTCCTAAAATAAAGGAATTGTTTACACATTCTTTCTGAAAAGAGACAAAGTACAATGCAAAGATTTTTTTTAATGTCATTAAAAAAATGTGTATAAATAATACATTCTTTTGAGGATAGCAGATCCTATACTCCCAGTTCATTTGGGTCTGTTATATAGTACTGATCTCTTTTGATAATCTAGCTTACCAGTCATGTATGTCTTCAGTTACCTATTAGTACCAATTTAGCTATAGAGGAATCTGAGTTTTTGCCTTAGAATCTGTAAACACAGAAAGAAATTGCCTCCTCTTAAATATCACATCCTCACAGAATTTCCTGACCTTCATATTTAAATTGATACAATCCTGTATCTCTGCAGGCTCTTTCCTTTGTTTCAGTTATTGCAATGTACAAATCTGATTTTTATATTGTGTTTATTGTCTGCTTTCCCCTCTAGTCTGTGAGCAACATGAGGACAGAAAACATGTTTAGTCATCAATTTATTCCTTGATCTTACTACCGTGACTTGCTCATGGCAGGCACTTAATAAACTATTAAAATTGCTGGATCAGTGAATGGTGAATGACTGTATAATCTGAAAAGTAGTCACAATGTAGTAGATTTGACTGATATTTTTCCTTGAGAGTTAAGCTTAAGGAATTCTTATTTTATCCTGCTTTCATAAAGACTAAACCATCTTCTATTCTAATGAGGTATAACTGTTTAGTCCCGTCCCTGATATTAGTTGGAGGAGGTTGGATGGAAGCCCATTGCCGGGGAAAGTCAAATACAGCAAATCCCAAGCTACCCTTGAAATCCCGAACTTTCAACAGGAAGATGAAGGCTTCTATGAGTGTATTGCAAGTAACCTTCGAGGAAGAAACCTTGCAAAGGGTCAACTCATTTTCTATGGTGAGCTAATAGAATTTCAAAAAGTGTATGAAATATTTCGTGATATCCTTCATAGTAAATAGTGAAAGTGTTTAGCATGTTGTGGGCAAGTGTCATAGGAGAAATAGAGAAGACACATTTCCAGGTAAAGATGCTAAATTCAATGATTAGCCAATGGGAATGACCATTTTTAAAATATGGCTTTAATTTCAGCATAGTCTATGCATGTTATTGTTTATTATAATTTCCTTTGACAGATGAGCAGTGTCATGTTAAAAGCCATTGAAGTTTATAACACAAAGTAAAATGGAATTCAATATATTTCCCTTAAGAACTTCAGCAGCAGCCTGTGACAATCTTAATGATAATCCCAAGCAGAAACTACAAAAGAAGGAGAAAATGACAGGAGAAGCATAATACTTATGGTAGTTTTCAGTAGTTGTTTATGTTTCCCAAGATTGTCTACATATATGTAGACAAGAGAAAAATAAACTCATTATTTCATTTAAAAATATAGTTGTCTCAGTTATCAGAGTCTCTCATGGACTTAAGAGAGATGATAAAAAANGAGCCCCCCAAAATAAAGTCTGACACTGTTTCCGCTGTTTTCCCATCTATTTCCCCTGAAGTGATGGGACCAGATGCCATGATCTTAGTTTTCTAAATGTTGAGCTTTAAGCCAACTTTTTCACTTTCCTCTTTCAATTTCATCAAGAGGCTTTTTAGTTCCTTTTCACTTTCTGCCATAAGGGTGGTGTCATCTGCATATCTGAGGTTATTGATATTTCTCCCGGCAATCTTGATTCCAGCCTGTGCTTCTTCCAGTCCAGCATTTCTCATGATGTACTCTGCATAGAAGTTAAATAAGCAGAGTGACAATATACAGCCTTGACGTACTCCTTTTCCTATTTGGAACCAGTCTGTTGTTCCATGTCCTCTGTACTAGAGGACTTTAAAAACTGTATTTATTTATGGCCAAAAGTCATTTTCTGTGTGACATGTTTCTATGTGACACATTTATAATCAGTAATAAAGTAAATGGAAACAAAACTATTTATTTCAATAAATAAAATTTCTAAGGTATTGTAGTTATCTAGAAGGAATGCTAATTAAGTTTATACGTGTTCTCAGTCACCCAGTCTTGTCCACCTCTTTGTAATCCCATGGAAGGTAGCCTGCCTGGCTCTTCTGTCCACGGAGTTCTCCAGGAAGAATACTGGAGTGGGTTGTCATTTCCTCCTCACAGCGTCTTCCTGATCCAGGGATCGAATCATTCTCTCTTGCATTTCCTGCATCAGCCTGCAGATTCTTTACCACTGGGCCACTTCAGAAGCTGTCAATTGAGTTTATACACATATTCTTTTGATAGCTCCTATTTTTTAATCCAAAGTCTCTGGACTCTGGCATTCTTTTATAAATAAAATTGTGAGGATGTAACTGGGAGTTTTTTTTAGGAGCAGCACAATATTACACAGGCTTCGGCTAATAGGTATGTCATTTTTCTACTAAACTGACAAATATATAGATAAGAAAAAACTTAACCATAAAATTGAGGTCTCTATAAACTGGAAATCAATAATAAAGTACTTTCTGTCACATTAATAAAGCAACTGCTAGCTAACATAGAACATTTTACAAATATTAATTCAGATAATTTTATAGTAATAAAGTATATAAATAATTTTCAGTGATATTATAGGCAATTAACCTTTGATGAATTGAACAAGATCTCAAATAATGTTTGCTAGATCTGAGATTAGAACCTTGAACAATCTTCTGAAACGAGATTCTGCCCAGTTTACCATAGCTCTTCAACCTGGTCATCTAAGTCTATTCATAAGACTGATGGAAGTGAAAGTGAAAGTCGTTCCATTGTGTCCAACTCTTTGCTATCCCATGGACGACTATACAGTCCATGGAATTCTCCAGGCCAGAATACTGGAGTGGGTAGTCATTCCCTTCTCCAGGGGATCTTCCCAAACCAAGAATCAAACCCAGGTCTCCCACATTTCAGGTGGATTCTTTATCAGCTGAGCCATGAGGGAGTCCCAGGAATACTGGAGTGGGTTCCTTCTCCAGCAGGTCGTCCCAACTCAGGAATCAAACCAGGGTCTCCTGCAGTGCAGGCAGATTCTTTACAACTGAGTTACCAGGGAAGCCCCACATGACCTATTATCACAATCAAATTAGCCATTTAAGAAGTACAAATGGTCTTTGTGGGAGAATAATGGGTAATTGGTCAATAAGACAAAATAATGCTTCTTGTTCACCTATTTAGTTGTCAATATGCTCCCAAAGGGCTTCCTAGGTGGTGCTAGTGGAAAAGAATCTGCCTGCCAATGCAGGAGATATAAGAGACCCCGGTTCAATTTCTGAGTAGGGAAGATCTCCTGGAGGAGGGTATGGCAACCCACTCCAATATTCTGGCCTGGAGAATCCCATCAACAGAGAAGCCTGGTGGGCTACAGTCCATTAGTGTTGCAAAGAATCAGACATAACTGAAGCAACATAGCACACACACATGCACACATATTTCCAAAGGAGAAGAGAATTGATCCAATTTCTTGAGAATCGAAAAATACCTGAAGATTTCAAGAGTCTCTCAGTCCATTATGTTGCTATGCTTAAGTTATACTTCAGAATTCTATCCATTTATATTAAGTCCTCCTCTGGCAACCCACTCCAGTATTCTTGCCTGGAAAATTCCATGGATGGCGTAGCTTGGCAGGCTAGGGTCCATGGGGTCACAAAGAGTTGGACATGACTGAGTGACTGAGCACAAATACACAACCTCCAAAATATGTTTCAGTTCAGTTCAGTTCAGTTCAGTCGCTCAGTCATGTCCACCTCTTTGCGACCCCATGAATCACAGCATGCCAGGCCTCCCTCTTCATCACCAACTCCAGGAGTTCACCCAGATTCACGTCCATTGAGTCAGTGATGCCATCCAGCCATCTCATCCTCGGTCGTCCCCTTCTCCTCCTGCCCCCAATCCCTCCCAGCATCAGAGTCTTTTCCAATCAGTCAACTCTTCGCATGAGGTAGCCAAAGTACTGGAGTTTCAGCTTTAGCATCATTCCTTCCAAAGAAATCCCAGGGCTGATCTCCTCCAGAATGGACTGGTTGGATCTCCTTGCAGTCCAAGGGACTCTCAAGAGTCTTCTCCAACACGACAGCTCAAAAGCATCAATTCTTCGGCACTCAGCCTTCTTCACAGTCCAACTCTCACATCCATACATGACCACTGGAAAAACTATAGCCTTGACTAGACGGACCTTAGTCGGCAAAGTAATGTCTCTGCTTTTGAATATGCTATCTAGGTTGGTCATAACTTTTTTCCCAAGGAGTAAGTGTCTTTTAATTTCATGGCTGCAATCACCATCTGCAGTGATTTTGGAGCCCCCCAAAATAAAGTCTGACACTGTTTCCACTGTTTCCCCATCTATTTCCCATATAAAGTATTATTTTCATTATAAATAATGGAGCACATTCAGAGGAGTTAAGTCAATTACACAACCACTGAAAGGGGGAAATAAGTAACAATACCCAAGCCTATATGGTAGACTTGAAATACTGTTGTTGTTGTTGTTGTTTTTTTCAGGTAGTTCTGACTTAGTTGGACCAACATGTAATTGAAGACTTAAAAGTTTATTCTTTGGAATCCTAAGCATCCAAAAAATGTACACATTAAAAAAACAAAGCTTAAAGTTACAGCTATTGCATTAAGCAACAAACCATATATAATATATATATATCTGAAACTCCTGTAAGCTATATGGATTTTATGTGTGTGTTCATTTTTCCTCCCAGATCAAATGTATAATAGGGCAATTTCTAAACAAGTATCTACAAACCTTAAATTTTAAAAATATTAAATAGAAACATGATTCAATTTAATCAGTACACTCAGTTCTTCTAAGTGTTGCCATCCATTATCCCTCAAGGTTGTGAAAAGCGTGTCATGTAACTGGAGGTTGCCCTGATTTCCATAGGAGTTCATCTTGGCTTACTTTTCACAATGGGATATCATGATTCCTTCTTCTCCTTGTCTAGCTCCCCGAAGGAACTTCTCTTTTAGTGCAAGAAGTTACAGTGGAAAAACCTTGAAAGTCAGATATACTTGTATCATTTCAAAGACTCTCAGCACCACTTACTCCAACCACTGCTGCAGTGACCTCCTCTGCCACTGTATTTTGCAGGTGTAGCCTGTCAGAGTCTTATCTCAGGTGGCACAACAGGCCATCTTGTTTCCTGCTCCAGTTTTCTTTGGCCCCTTCTAGAACCTACTCAAAATTTAAGTACACACGACCTGAATGTGCTACTAGTTAATACCTGCTGCTGCTGCTGCTGCTAAGTCATGTCAGTCGGGCCTGACTCTGTGTGACCCCATAGACAGCAGCCATCAGTCCCGTCCCGGACTCTCCAGGCAAGAATACTGGGGGACTCTCCAGGCAAGAATACTGGAGTGGCTTGCCATTTCCTTTTCCAGTGCACGAAAGTGAAAAGTGAAAGTGAAATCGCTCAGTCTTTTCCGACTCTTCACGACCCCATGGACTGTATGTAGCCTACTAGGCTCCTCCGTCCGTGAGATTTTCCAGGCAAGAGTACTGGAGTGGGTTGCCATTGCTTTCTCCAGTTAATACCTGCACTGTCGTTGAATGACTGTGGACAAGAGCCAATGAATAAATGTTTCCTCTTTCTTTCCTGGGCAGGCAGTTATAGAGATTCCTTATACATTCACAGATGATGGGTAACAGTCATCTCTGCGTTCTCAGTTGTGTCTGACCCTTTGTCAACCTATGGACCCTAGCCCACCAGGCTCCTCTGATCATGGAATTCTCCAGGCAAGAATACTGAGTGGGTTGTCATGCCCTCCTCCGAGGAATCTTCCCAACCCAGGGATCGAACCCACATCTCACGTCTCCTGCATTGGTAGGCAGGTTCTTAACCACTAGCGCCACTTGGTGGTCAACTCAA
>SJYX01015758.1:25947-109129 GCA_006410675.1 Oreotragus oreotragus | reverse complement strand
CGACCCCATGGACTGTATGTAGCCTACTAGGCTCCTCCGTCCGTGAGATTTTCCAGGCAAGAGTACTGGAGTGGGTTGCCATTGCTTTCTCCAGTTAATACCTGCACTGTCGTTGAATGACTGTGGACAAGAGCCAATGAATAAATGTTTCCTCTTTCTTTCCTGGGCAGGCAGTTATAGAGATTCCTTATACATTCACAGATGATGGGTAACAGTCATCTCTGCGTTCTCAGTTGTGTCTGACCCTTTGTCAGCCTATGGACCCTAGCCCACCAGGCTCCTCTGATCATGGAATTCTCCAGGCAAGAATACTGAGTGGGTTGTCATGCCCTCCTCCGAGGAATCTTCCCAACCCAGGGATCGAACCCACATCTCAGGTCTCCTGCATTGGTAGGCAGGTTCTTAACCACTAGCGCCACTTGGTGGTCAACTCAATAACTCATCTTGCATTGACTCTCTCCTTCCCTGTTGATTCTCCCTTTTCCTGAGAACTTACCCTTGGCCAGCATTCCTAAACAAACACAAACATGTGACTACTTTCTGTGTACAAAATCAGGTTTCTCTATTTTCTAACTATGTCTCATTGTAAGCTGGGAAAGACTGAAGGCAGAAGGAGAAGAAGGCATCAGAGGATGAGATGAGTAGATAGCATCACCAACTCAATGGACATGAATTTGAGTAAACTCTGGGAGCTAGTGAAGGACAGGGAAGTGTGGAGTGCTGTAGTCCATGGAGTCTCAAAGAGATAGACAAAACCAAGCAACTAAACAGCAACTTCTTGATAAGGTTACCTAACACGTATATAAAAAATCCTCTACAAAAGTTTGGAGGGAGAATTAAGTACAATTATACAGGAAGCTCATCCACTCCAACCTATCTAGAACAGACCTAAACAGAGGAGAGGGATTAAATGGCAAATCCAGAGAGTTTTCTATCATTATAGAAGAAATAATAATTTGAAATAATTTATTTTATACACACTTGTTTCCATGAATGGAAAGGATAATACTACCTTATACTTAATATATAAGGATAATATAAGGATAATACTACCTTATACTTAAATAGCATTTCAGCATCAATTATATCAGTTGCTTTTTGCTTCAGAACTATGTTGAACTTTCTCAGATTAGAAAATAAGGTTTGGAAAACTCATGCCTAGAATTAAAGTTATATGCTTAACCTACATACAACTCTAAAAGTTATCATTCCCTGTCAAGACTCAAACGTAGGGAAAAACAACTTGATTAAAACCTACTAAAATATGATGAGGCTGATATCTGATTTATGCTTCAAACTATTGAATTGTAATTATATTGGATATAGATAACAATTATTTTAGTTAGTTCAATCTAAATATAGTTAATGGCCTTTTGCCCACAGAGGGTTCAGATTTGATATACGTTTTCTAACTTGACCTATATACTAACATCTAATATGGAATTATCCTTTAGCCTGTTCCCACAGCTCCAAAATTGTTATACAGGTGAAGCAAAGTGATAGATGGCAAATATCAGTCTTATGCAAAAGGTCCACTGATATTTACAACAGAGTTTCTATTGTCCCACTTTGGGGGTCCTGCATTTCCCCTCCCTCAAATCATGAGTACAGTCTTACTAGACCCAGGTAACTTTGTCCTTCTGATTTCTATAGTCCTTGAAATGCAGCATAATGTTTTGGCTAACTGATTTGGTAAATAGTTGCTCTTGCCTCTTTTTGAAACAGCCCCTCCAGAATGGGAACAAAAAATCCAAAATACATACTTGTCTATCTATGACAGCTTATTTTGGGAATGCAAAGCCAGTGGAAAGCCAGATCCTTGGTACACCTGGTTAAAGAATGGTGAACGCCTCAATCCAGAGGTAAGTAGCTATTGTGTTATTAAACTTCCACCTACTCTGCTAGGGAAATTTTATTACTAACAGCAACAATGAATGTTTCTGGAATGTTTAGTAGGTGCCAGGAAATGTATAATCTTTACATATCCTAATTTATTTAATACTTAAACTCAAAGTGACTATTACAATTATTCCCATTATTCAAATGAGAAATTTATGGGTAGAAAACACAACCTGTACAAAGTTGCACTTAAACAGTGATTGATCCATATTCAGATGATATCATTATCATCAACAACATTCATTGAACTCTCATATGAGCCAGGCCCTTTGTTAAATATTTTCCACACATTATCTAATGGCATCCTTATGATAATTTTATGACAAAGATATGATTATTATTTGTATAGTGAACAAAATTATTTCAGAGGGCTTAAGTCTATTTGTCCAAGGTCATAAAGCAGCTTGTAAGTGTTAGCATTGGTATTCTAAGCATAATCTGCCTGATTTCAGAACCCAAGCTCTCAGTCATCATCCAGAAATTTGGTTTCTATGAAAGCTAATAGCTGTCTCTAAACCTAGACAAGTGGAAAACTGAGGCAGTTATCCACATTTTTCAAATTAAAGCACACTTTACAATGTACAGAAAATGAGACAAGTTTATTTTTCCCATCAAATTATCCTAGTCGTGTCAGCTCACCACTCTACTTTGCACTTACAGGCTCAGTTAGAGACACAAAGAACATCTGTTGTTTAGAACCTGAATAGAATGCTGTTCTTTGTTTCAGCTTTATTGGACTTTAATTTCTTCATCCCTTTTGCAAACATTCCCATGTGTCTTCTAGACTACTTTTACTATCTTTGGAGGATGGTGATAGGTACCCTGAAATATTTAAAGTTATATTTACCCTGTTAAACTATTTTATTCTATACACTCAAAATTGTACTCAAAATGGGAGTCTGCAACAGACTTTGTGTGTTTAAGTATGTTTAAACATACTTCATAGTACACCGCAGAAAAGAATTTAGCTCCTTCACTGACGTACTCAATTAGAAAATTATTGAATCATCATATTTTAATTTTTTAAGACTTTATGATAGAAAACCATGGAAATTTGCTGGTCACTCTATCCATGTGTAACATTACTGTTGACTATGCTTTCTGAAAAGAACTGAAATGGTAGTGTATTCCAAATTATTTTATATACCACATAAAAGAAACATAGTTCACTTGCTCAGTTGTGTCTGACTCTTTAAGACTCCATGGACTGCAGCAGGCAGGCCTCCCTGTCCATCACCAACTCCCAGAATTTACTCATATTCATGTCCATTGAGTCAGTGCTCCCATCCAACCATCTCATACCGTCTATGCAGAAAACTGCCAATTTTAAAAGAAATGGGGTAACATAAAATAAACTAACCACTAAAATTATGTTAAGAACATTTCCATTGTTTTTTAAAGTCCAGAAAACTGCCCGGAATCTTGAAGTATATTAATTTCAGTTTCATAAGCAACAGGTCTCATACCCCAACAGCTAATAGATATGCACAAATGTTAAGAGCATGCTTACATTAACACAGTAGCATTTTATGTGACTTTTCTTTTATTAGGAAAGAATTCAAATAGAAAATGGGACACTCATCATAACTATGCTGAATGTGTCAGATTCTGGTATCTACCAATGTGCTGCAGAAAACAAATATCAGATAATTTATGCAAATGCAGAATTGAGAGTATTAGGTAAGTCATTTATTTATAGCCAAAAAATTCAAACTGACATTTAAGCAAGCTATGATTATATGTAATATGAATCCAATTTTTCTGTAAATTAGAAGTTGCTTTTCCTTGAAATAATGAGAAATGTCTAAATTAGCTTCTAAAATATGCAAAGTGAGAATTATTACTCAGTTTTGGGTGATGTGGTAACACATCAGGGCTTGGAGGAACCCACTATTGGGTGAAACCAAACCAGAGGGGGCTCCCCCAAAGTTGATCCCAGCATGAGATTTTGAATACAACTCAAAAAGCATCTATTAGAAATGTTTTCAGCTACAAATAAGAAAAGAAAATCTCAATTTACAGACTTAAACAAGGAGGTGTTTTATTTCAACAAGAACTTCAGACTTTCTAGGTGGCTTAGTGTTAAAGAATCTCTCTGCCAATGCGGGTTCAATCCAAGGGTCAGGAGGAATCCCTAGAGGAGGGCATGGCAAACCCTCCAGTATTCTTGCCTGGAGAATCCCATAGACTGAGAAGCCTGGCAGGCTACAGTCCATGGGGTCCCAAAGGGTCAGACATGACTGAAGTGACTTTTAGCACACACACATGCAAAAGAACTTCGTGGGGGGTGGGTGGTGGGTGGGTAGCTGAGCAAGAACAATGTGACTTGATGATCTTTAAACTTTTTCCTCATGGTTGTAGCCTTCTGGATCCTGGATGAGTGCTGTAGCTACAGAAATCAAGTCCATACTGAAACCCAAAGAAGACAGAGGGGACAGCCCCTATCATTAGAAAAGCAAAATTTCCCTGCGTCCTTACATCAAACTCCTTTTATGTAATTAGCTAGAACCCTGTCACGTGCCCACTCAGACCTCAAGGGAAGCTGGGAAGTACGCCCCTATAGTGGAAAATGTTGAGACAGAGCAGTTTGAGGATGATACTCTGAGACAGTCAGCCAGTGGAGTTGTCACCATAAATGACTCAGCGATGTCTTTAATCCTGAGACTTCCTTAACAGTATAAACACAGGAGATGAGTGGAAGAATCAAGTAACACAGCCAAGTTTCATAAGTCTGTGGGTGATGGACATTGATTCATTTTTTTCTTCATTCAATCATCATTTATTGAATACTTATTGTGTATTAAACCCTGAAAACAGAACTATCAATATCAAAGTGATCTTTATAGAACCTATAGTTCCACAGAGGGGAAAAAAAAGCGCTGAACTTTAAAATATTGTGACTATTACAGTCAAGAACTGAGTAGGTGCTCTCAGCTGAATATAACCTAAAGTGAAGGCCTTCTCTTTAAACATGTATAAGAGTAAAAAGCACGTATAGGTCAGTGGAGGGGCAGAGAAGCCATAAAGACGACATGGCGCATCTGAGAGAAATTCATACGGACTTCATGCTAGGGATGGGAGCTGCACACGCAGGCGTCACAGGCAGGCAGCTAGGAAGGCCTGGCTGTATCCCCAGGCAGTCTAATTATTTATTACCCTTATGAACTGGTATTTGTTCAAGATTTATTTAGTGAGGACCGAGCTGAAACTGACAAAGACTGTTTTCTGTTTTTTTTTTTTTCTCTGTTGTTGTTAAAGTTTCTACTCAGCTTGCCTGCTTCAACTGAAGGCAGACTATTTCCATTTTTCCAGTTAATGGTATGCCTAAAGAAACCTGAAATAATAATATACTGCTTTTGATTTATTGAAAAGGTATTTCATTGTGTGCGTGCTCTCTCTCCCTCTCTCTCTCTCTCTCTCTCGTGAAACCATCTTCACCTTCTTTATTATAAATACTATCAAAAATGTGACCTTTTGTAACTTGCTTCCTCCCTAACTCTAGCTTGCTTTTGTTATCTCAATGACCATTACCAAAACAAAAACAATTTGTGCCAGTTGGTACTTAACCTTCTTTACTGAATGTTACCTCGTTCAAGACCCAGACTAACTGACTGAGGTAATACCTATTGCCATCTTCATTTTACAAATGGAAACAGAGACTCCAAAATGCCAAGTCCACAACTAGCTCCAAAACACCTTGAGCAAAGTAGCTTCAAAAAGAGGTTTTTTTTTTGTTGTTGTTACAGATATTAGATTCTATCTAGGATACTGCCATCAGATCTTCGGTTACAACATGTTGATTAGATGAGTAATTGAATAATTCTGTGATTTTGTTTTTAGCCTCAGCTCCTGATTTCTCCAAAAATCCCCTTAAAAAATATTCAGTTGTTCAAGTTGGTGGGGATATTGTGATCGAATGCAAACCAAATGCTTTCCCCAGGGCCACTATTTCCTGGAAAAAAGGAATAGAGAGCCTCAGACAAAGCAAAAGGTAAAAAAATTTCTTTTGTTTTAATATTTTAAATATTTATAATATAATATCTTCCAGATTTTAGAGTTTACTAGGTTTTCTAAAATTCTCTCTCTTACTACTGCAACAGCTTGCAACTAAGTATCTGTAGATCTGAACATTTTCACATGATGGTATAAACAAAAGGAATTTACAAGGCTATGAACTGTTTGTATAATTTGACTGCAATATTTTCAGTGCATGTGCTTGTAATAGATATATTTTAAGAAATCCTTTAAGACCTTTTTCTATATTCAGTTTGAAGCCTTTTTCCTGACCCAGCCTGCTGAGAAATCAGTGAGAAGAGCATTACACAAAGGAGAGACATTCATAGTCACACACCTGGTGTTGTGGTTTTTTAAATAGTCACACAGGTGTTCACTCCATGACAAAATGAATTCACCACATGAAAAAAAAATGTAGAGAGGTTCCCGTGGAGAAAGAAGAGAGGTTTTCTCCTATTATGGACGTGATTGAGAAATCCCAGATCAGCACTGGCAAGTTCTCTGGGAAAGTTTTGACAGCACAAAACAGGTGTTTTTCTTTACTTATAACAGATTTCATTCCATTGTGCTGTAGAACCTTGTATATTTAGAGTTGATTTGACTGAAGTTCCAACTCTAATGTAAGGACCCACGTGTGTTTCTATGTGGTCAGATACACAATAGGGTGCTACTATGAAACAGCCACATGCTGATGGTATGAAAATGGTTTCATGGGAACTTCTTTAGCATCATGCTATGCTATGGTAAGTCACTTCAGTCGTGTCCGACTCTGTGCATCCCCATAGACGGCAGCTCACCAGGCCTCCCGTCCCTGGGATTCTCCAGGCAAGAACACTGGAGTGGGTTGCCATTTCCATATGTGCCACAAACTCATATACATACCGGGCAGGTAACATAGATAACAAGATACACCAGGTAAAAGAAAAGACAGCTCAATTGTCATGACAAAACACAGCAATCTGTCAATCTTAAAAGCCTGTGAAGGAGTGGAGAGTGAGTTCTACACCTAAAAGGTATAGTCACAAATCTGAATTCAGTCAAATGTTGTTTTATGGGTAGAACTTTTAACATTTCAGGAAAAGCTAGAAATCTAAATTTTGGCATTGAAACTTCTGGGCCAGAAAAAATATCCATGTGTTGGTTAAAGGGACACCATTTTGTCATTTCTGATCTCAGACTGCATTTGTGGTCAGGAAGAGAGAAAAGTAGGTCCAGTTCAGTTCAGTCGCTCAGTCGTGTCTGACTCTGTAACCCCATGAATCACAGCATGCCAGACCTCCCTGTCCATCACCAACTCCCGGAGTCCACCCAAACTCATGTCCATCGAGTCGGTGATACCATCCAGCCATCTCATCCTCTGTTGTCCCCTTCTCCTCCTGCCCCTAATCGTTCCCAGCATCAGAGTCTTCTCCAATGAGTTGACTCTTCGCATGAGTTGCCCAAAGTATTGGAGTTTCAGCTTCAGCATCAGTCCTTCCAATGAACACCCAGGACCAATCTCCTTTAAAATGGACTGGTTGGATCTCCTTGCAGTCCAAAGGACTCTCAAGAGTCTTCTCCAACACCACAGTTTAGAAGCATCGGTTCTTCGGCGCTCAGCTTTCTTTAGGAGAAGGCAATGGCACCCCACTCTAATACTCTTGCCTGGAGAATCCCATGGACGCAGGAGCCTGGAGTGCTGCAGTCCATGGGGTCCCTGAGGGTTGGACACGACTGAGCGACTTCACTTTCACGCATTGGAAAGGGAAATGGCAACCCACTCCAGTGTTCTTGCCTGGAGAATCCCAGGGATGGGGCAGCCTGGTGGGCTGCCGTCTATGGGGTCGCACAGAGTCAGACATGACTGAAGTACTTAGCATAGCATAGCAGCTTTCTTTATAGTCCAACTCTCACATTCATACATGACCACTGGAAAAACCATAGCCTTGACTAGACGGACCTTTGTTGGCAAAGTAATGTCTCTGCTTTTTAATATGTTATCTAGGCTGGTTATAACTTTCCTTCTAAGGAGTAAGCATCTTTTAATTTCATGGCTGCAATCACCATCTGCAGTGATTTTGGAGCTCCCCAGAATAAAGTCTGACACGGTTCCCACTGTTTCCCCATCTATTTCCCATGAAGTGATGGGACCGGATGCCATGATTTTAGTTTCCTGAATATTGAGCTTTAAGCCAACTTTTTCACTCTCCTCTTTGGTTAAAACAAGCAAATAAGCAGTGTTGATTGTGTAGAATGTTCTCACTGTTATATCTCTCACTGAGGCCTTGCACACTCTCTCCTGATAAGAAAGAGAAAGCTCTTTCAAAGGCATTCTTTCTTTTCCTCTTCTGTCTCCCAGGGACTCTGTAGCCCAGAATGGAAGCTTTTTCCAAAATAGGGATCCTGTCAAATTTATTCTTGTATGCCCTATGCCTTGGCATAGAATCTAAACTCAGTAAATATCTGCAGAATTAATGAATGTTTCCAAAAGGATGAATATGTGAGGCATTACCAGCTTCACAGAATGGCTATTCTGGGAGGAAATGCCTCAACACATAATAACAGATGCTATGAAAAGAAAGGTGAAAAAGATGAAAGTAAAGCTGGTGCCTGCCCCAGTTGGTCTCCTTCCCTTCTAGAGTACCTGGGAGACTGCTACAAGCACTCCCAACAAATCTGGATGTGCATCCTCTTTAAATGTTTTCTCTTTCACTTCTCAATCCTAATCAAGGTTTAAATGCACTGCTATAGAACAGGAAAACTCAAGAGACTCCCATGGCCTCAAACACAGGCTCTGTACTGACCATTGGGATAAACTGATTAGCTCTGCTTCATTTACTAAAGTGACTGTAAGTTTTCACCTAAAGAGCAAGAATGACTACTATTTACCCTCCATAACCTTTAAAGATCTGAATGCAAATAAGGGTGTTGGAAAGTGAGAAAAAAAAAAAAAGGGAGAAGATTTGGATGAAGGTAAGAAAATGAGAGAGAGAAAGCTTTGTAGGGTATAAGGGAAACTGCTTTTTAAAACAGCTTTTCAGATTTATGTTTTATTTGTATAGAGGATGAATCTGGAAGCTTTTTGACCCCAGAACAGTTACTAATAGTTAAATCAGATTCATTCTTGTCTCACTGGGATTAAAAGAATGGTCCAAGTGATTTTTATGTACATCTTTCATGATTGTATTCACTCGCTGCTTTAGAATTTCATTACATGTTTCAACAAAAGAAAACAAACAAAATTATCTTCTGAATATGCATCCTAAAAAGTTGAAAAAAATCAAGTCCCAGTAGAGTACAACAATTACAGATGTGTATCTCTGCCAGGTATAGATGACCTTAAGCAGTATTTTGCAAAGGTCACACACAGCCAGCTCTGTGAGACTTTGTGTCTCTTCAGGCTTCCTATCCTGTCCTTACTTCTACTGTCTTCTGAGAAGACTGATTTCATTAAGACCAAGACTTCATGTAGCTTATTGAGAAATGTAGCACCTATGCGTCTATTGGTGTTGACTTGATGGCCTTTCTGTAGTCTTATCATGGGAATTTTCAAGCAGGCTGCAGGTAAAAATTAGAATGAAGTCACAAAAAGAACAATGAACATCGTATATTAATGCATACATGCGGAATCTATAAAAATTGGTACAGATGGTACAGATGAAGCAACTTCCAGAGAAGAAA
This sequence comes from Oreotragus oreotragus, assembly GCA_006410675.1. Taxonomy (NCBI): domain Eukaryota; kingdom Metazoa; phylum Chordata; class Mammalia; order Artiodactyla; family Bovidae; genus Oreotragus; species Oreotragus oreotragus. Next base: position 99,556 of record SJYX01015758.1, on the reverse strand, counting down.
GGGAGATGCAGACATAGAGAATGGACTGTGGACACTGCAGGGGAAGAGAGGGGGGCTGGATTCCGAGAGGAGCAGTGGCATAGATATGCTACCGTGTGTAAAACAGGCAAGCGTAGCACAGGGAGCCTAGTTCGGGTGGAATGTGGGGGTGGGAGGGAGGTCAAGAAGGAGGGGATATATGTTTACTTATGGCTGATTCACACTCATACTGCTGTACAGCGGAAACTAACACAACACAGGAAAGCAATTATATTCCAATAGAAAAAATATTTTTTAAAAAAGAAAGGAAAGAAGGAAGGGAGGAAGGAAAGGAGGAGGGAGGAAAGAAAGGGCATTAACTATTTACTACTGTAGAGGTGGTATGGTACAATGAAGACATAGCTCAGCCTCTACTCAGTCCTAATTGTACCATAATTTGGAGTAAGTCACATGTCCTTGTTAGGCTTCTATATGTAAAACGGATTAGAAGCATCACATCTTCCTAAAAGACAACAGAGAGCAAAGTGGTCTCTTCAAGCCCATTCAGGTCTAAGCTTGATTTTTACTTCTATAGGTTTGATCTGAGCCATTAGAGGGTAAATGAATCTTTTCCCCGTGATCTTTTCTCCTTCTCAAATCAGCGATGCCAGGACAAATCCTGGGTCTTAGCAAAGTAACTGCATTTAGCTTGTAAATAGCTACCACAGTGCAAGAATACTTTGGTGAGGAGAATATTAAAAGAGTATCTAATGCCACACACTATTTCTTATAACATTTGCAATATATGAATAAAAGTTATTTGACTTACAGTCGGTGTATACATTTGAACATTGAGTGTGTTCACACATGTGTGTATATATTAATATGTGTGTACCACAGGGTTAGCCATAATTTCCAAACCTAATGAAATTAATTACACTAGGAGATAGAGACCTAGTCTATTTTCCAAATTTTATAGGACCGGATCACAAACTCAAACACAGAATAATGAATCTTAGTATACACTTTTTAAATGCCACATCAGCTTGAATATTATATCTAAATAATATACATAATTCCTATCTTTTCATACTTTTGTTAAAGCATGATATAACTGTATACACAGGAAGTCTAGATGTGTATAAGAGACAGCGTGTCTGACTCTGTAACCCCATGAATCACAGCATGCCAGACCTCCCTGTCCATCACCAACTCCCGGAGTCCACCCAAACTCATGTCCATCGAGTCGGTGATACCATCCAGCCATCTCATCCTCTGTTGTCCCCTTCTCCTCCTGCCCCTAATCGTTCCCAGCATCAGAGTCTTCTCCAATGAGTTGACTCTTCGCATGAGTTGCCCAAAGTATTGGAGTTTCAGCTTCAGCATCAGTCCTTCCAATGAACACCCAGGACCAATCTCCTTTAAAATGGACTGGTTGGATCTCCTTGCAGTCCAAAGGACTCTCAAGAGTCTTCTCCAACACCACAGTTTAGAAGCATCGGTTCTTCGGCGCTCAGCTTTCTTTAGGAGAAGGCAATGGCACCCCACTCTAATACTCTTGCCTGGAGAATCCCATGGACGCAGGAGCCTGGAGTGCTGCAGTCCATGGGGTCCCTGAGGGTTGGACACGACTGAGCGACTTCACTTTCACGCATTGGAAAGGGAAATGGCAACCCACTCCAGTGTTCTTGCCTGGAGAATCCCAGGGATGGGGCAGCCTGGTGGGCTGCCGTCTATGGGGTCGCACAGAGTCAGACATGACTGAAGTACTTAGCATAGCATAGCAGCTTTCTTTATAGTCCAACTCTCACATTCATACATGACCACTGGAAAAACCATAGCCTTGACTAGACGGACCTTTGTTGGCAAAGTAATGTCTCTGCTTTTTAATATGTTATCTAGGCTGGTTATAACTTTCCTTCTAAGGAGTAAGCATCTTTTAATTTCATGGCTGCAATCACCATCTGCAGTGATTTTGGAGCTCCCCAGAATAAAGTCTGACACGGTTCCCACTGTTTCCCCATCTATTTCCCATGAAGTGATGGGACCGGATGCCATGATTTTAGTTTTCTGAATATTGAGCTTTAAGCCAACTTTTTCACTCTCCTCTTTGGTTAAAACAAGCAAATAAGCAGTGTTGATTGTGTAGAATGTTCTCACTGTTATATCTCTCACTGAGGCCTTGCACACTCTCTCCTGATAAGAAAGAGAAAGCTCTTTCAAAGGCATTCTTTCTTTTCCTCTTCTGTCTCCCAGGGACTCTGTAGCCCAGAATGGAAGCTTTTTCCAAAATAGGGATCCTGTCAAATTTATTCTTGTATGCCCTATGCCTTGGCATAGAATCTAAACTCAGTAAATATCTGCAGAATTAATGAATGTTTCCAAAAGGATGAATATGTGAGGCATTACCAGCTTCACAGAATGGCTATTCTGGGAGGAAATGCCTCAACACATAATAACAGATGCTATGAAAAGAAAGGTGAAAAAGATGAAAGTAAAGCTGGTGCCTGCCCCAGTTGGTCTCCTTCCCTTCTAGAGTACCTGGGAGACTGCTACAAGCACTCCCAACAAATCTGGATGTGCATCCTCTTTAAACGTTTTCTCTTTCACTTCTCAATCCTAATCAAGGTTTAAATGCACTGCTATAGAACAGGAAAACTCAAGAGACTCCCATGGCCTCAAACACAGGCTCTGTACTGACCATTGGGATAAACTGATTAGCTCTGCTTCATTTACTAAAGTGACTGTAAGTTTTCACCTAAAGAGCAAGAATGACTACTATTTACCCTCCATAACCTTTAAAGATCTGAATGCAAATAAGGGTGTTGGAAAGTGAGAAAAAAAAAAAAAGGGAGAAGATTTGGATGAAGGTAAGAAAATGAGAGAGAGAAAGCTTTGTAGGGTATAAGGGAAACTGCTTTTTTAAAACAGCTTTTCAGATTTATGTTTTATTTGTATAGAGGATGAATCTGGAAGCTTTTTGACCCCAGAACAGTTACTAATAGTTAAATCAGATTCATTCTTGTCTCACTGGGATTAAAAGAATGGTCCAAGTGATTTTTATGTACATCTTTCATGATTGTATTCACTCGCTGCTTTAGAATTTCATTACATGTTTCAACAAAAGAAAACAAACAAAATTATCTTCTGAATATGCATCCTAAAAAGTTGAAAAAAAATCAAGTCCCAGTAGAGTACAACAATTACAGATGTGTATCTCTGCCAGGTATAGATGACCTTAAGCAGTATTTTGCAAAGGTCACACACAGCCAGCTCTGTGAGACTTTGTGTCTCTTCAGGCTTCCTATCCTGTCCTTACTTCTACTGTCTTCTGAGAAGACTGATTTCATTAAGACCAAGACTTCATGTAGCTTATTGAGAAATGTAGCACCTATGCGTCTATTGGTGTTGACTTGATGGCCTTTCTGTAGTCTTATCATGGGAATTTTCAAGCAGGCTGCAGGTAAAAATTAGAATGAAGTCACAAAAAGAACAATGAACATCGTATATTAATGCATACATGCGGAATCTATAAAAATTGGTACAGATGGTACAGATGAAGCAACTTCCAGAGAAGAAAGGGAGATGCAGACATAGAGAATGGACTGTGGACACTGCAGGGGAAGAGAGGGGGCTGGATTCCGAGAGGAGCAGTGGCACAGATATGCTACCGTGTGTAAAACAGGCAAGCGTAGCACAGGGAGCCTAGTTCGGGTGGAATGTGGGGGTGGGAGGGAGGTCAAGAAGGAGGGGATATATGTTTACTTATGGCTGATTCACACTCATACTGCTGTACAGCGGAAACTAACACAACACAGGAAAGCAATTATATTCCAATAGAAAAAATATTTTTTAAAAAAGAAAGGAAAGAAGGAAGGGAGGAAGGAAAGGAGGAGGGAGGAAAGAAAGGGCATTAACTATTTACTACTGTAGAGGTGGTATGGTACAATGAAGACATAGCTCAGCCTCTACTCAGTCCTAATTGTACCATAATTTGGAGTAAGTCACATGTCCTTGTTAGGCTTCTATATGTAAAACGGATTAGAAGCATCACATCTTCCTAAAAGACAACAGAGAGCAAAGTGGTCTCTTCAAGCCCATTCAGGTCTAAGCTTGATTTTTACTTCTATAGGTTTGATCTGAGCCATTAGAGGGTAAATGAATCTTTTCCCCGTGATCTTTTCTCCTTCTCAAATCAGCGATGCCAGGACAAATCCTGGGTCTTAGCAAAGTAACTGCATTTAGCTTGTAAATAGCTACCACAGTGCAAGAATACTTTGGTGAGGAGAATATTAAAAGAGTATCTAATGCCACACACTATTTCTTATAACATTTGCAATATATGAATAAAAGTTATTTGACTTACAGTCGGTGTATACATTTGAACATTGAGTGTGTTCACACATGTGTGTATATATTAATATGTGTGTACCACAGGGTTAGCCATAATTTCCAAACCTAATGAAATTAATTACACTAGGAGATAGAGACCTAGTCTATTTTCCAAATTTTATAGGACCGGATCACAAACTCAAACACAGAATAATGAATCTTAGTATACACTTTTTAAATGCCACATCAGCTTGAATATTATATCTAAATAATATACATAATTCCTATCTTTTCATACTTTTGTTAAAGCATGATATAACTGTATACACAGGAAGATTAAAAGAGTCAGATATAGAAGATAGTTTAAATGACTTCAAGTAGGAACAGTTTTTAGTTCTTGACCTTGGAAATACCTATACGGGGAAATGCATGTTTTTAGTCTGTTTTAAAACTTCTATACCATCCTGTCTACGCTGAAATTTCATTGTCGCTACACTTGCTTCCAATAAAGTGTAGCTATCTGTCTAGAGATGACTGAAAAGATTCTAAAGAAATCTATCCAAAGTAACCTTATTCTGTGGCTTACTTTAAAAGAAAATGGAATACATATTTTTTGAAAATTTCTTCCAGTATTACATGAATCAAAACACCATACAGCTTACAGCTAATGTAAAGCTTAGACCTGATGCCCAATGTGCCTTCTCTGTTTCCAGAACTTTTCCTTTCTACAAATAATGGAGAACACACTCAAACTCTTTATTTTTTGAAGCCTACTATCACATGATTTTTACTGAATTTCATGTGTTGATAATTCAGATCAAGCAACATTTCTGAATATGGTTTTTATTTCTTATTGGCCTATGTGTCACATTTGAAGTCTTGACTATTTTAAGAGTTCCATCTTTACCAGTGTCTCTATTTATGGCTGTCAGAGAAGAAAAGTTTTCTTCCAACTAAAAATAGGCAGAACCCTAAGGCTGCCTGATTTGCTGCTAGAAATGTATAGTCATACTCTACAATCATTTACAAACAGCATTAAAACTGAAGAGAAGCAATGGTATATTCCTCAGCAAGAAACTGGGGTGTATTATTAAGAGCCCCTTGCCCTTGCTGGGAATCAAAAAATAGGGTTCCAGTTCTATTATCGATAAGGGGCCTGACCTTGAGTAAAATCACTAGCATACTCTTTTTTTTTTTAAATTAAGGTCACTGTTCTTATATTTATTTAAAATGCAATAATTAAAAAAAAACTAACAGAAATACTTGACATGCTACCCACATAGTGACTGCCAGAATAGAGATTATATTTTAGAAATCAATGTAAAACATTAACCTGGAAGGTTGAAATTGCAGATTCTATCATACTGAAAATTTCGTACATGCTTTCCTTATTTGTTCAGGTGACCGAATGATTGTGCCAAACATGGTGATTGCTGTGAGTTGTCAAATTAGCTAAAGTGACCTGGTTGGATGGATTCAGAGATTATAGAGGTCCCTGGTATCTAGACTTAAGCATCACTGAGTACTAGGCACCATTCATTAACTCACCATTATGGACCTAGCACCTAGCACAAACCTGGAACACAACAGATGTCCAATGCATATTTTCTACTTTGCTAAATGAATGAAAGCTAAAATTCACTTTGTTTTGTGTCTACCTGAATTAAGAGATTTTTACAGTTAAACCAAAAATGTATTTAATAATTAATAGACCCAAAATGTGTCATTCATTCATCCTGTAAGTATTTAATGAGCAACAATTATACCTCAAACTCTATGCTAGGTGCTGTGGATAAGTTTTAAGTAGCTGACTACATGATGCATAATATCCCTCCTTAAGAAAGTGTTTTCCTTTTCAATTATTTGGAGTCAGAACATCTGATTTCTGTTCTGAACTCTACTTCTCACTTAGCTGATAATTCTAGTAAGTCCTTTAATTTAACTGGTCCTCAGTTAATTCATTTAAAAAAAATGGAGAAAATAATAGTTGTCTCACTCTTGGAGCTGTGTGACTCAAATGACACAGAATGAGTGAAAAGGATGGATGATCTGTCTATACTCTGTTACCACTGGCTGCATGTGTTGCTGTTATTCCAACCTTTATGCAAATCCAAGTTACACATTCTTACCTCCACCAGTCAAGGGAAAAACCAGAGACTTCACCACAGGAAGTCAAGATGAATACAGATGAAGCTTATCTCTGCAAGGCATTCTGAGGCAACTGAGGGAATCAATTCCACATCTGCTAAGTTTGATTAATCACTTCTTTTTTGCCTTGTGGATCCACTTAGCAAGTGAACTGACAGAAATCAAAGGCCTAGATTTATCTCCTTATCCCCAGTGACTGCTGGCTACCTGTGCAGGGATCACCTCTTGAATTTAATAGAAGACGTAGGAAATGTGAACTTTCTGGACCAATAGCTCAAAGTTGTTCTCTGAGAGGCAGCATACAAAAAGATGCCTAAATCACCTGAGATTTTTGTCAGAGTGGATATACACTCTCTGAGCAACAAAAACAAAGTGATGGACCGATTTTTTCCCCTATTATCAAAAGAATAATAATTGATTAACAAGTTACACACCATCCTTTTTCTTCATTTTCCTAAAAACATCTACCATATTTCTCTCTCATTTCATAAGATGAAGTAAAATCCAGCTATATGTTAAATTGCCATTATAATGAAAATAACTATTTTAAGCATGTCCATAAGCCAGTCAGTATACATGCTTTTCATACTGTTCAAAAAAACAAAGCACAGTTTTTTTTTTCATATTCAGATACATTTCTAAGGTGTATCTGAATATACCTTCAGCCACAGAGTATACAGTTACGTTTGTACTAGTTTTACCCTGATAATCTCAAAAAGCTGAATACAAAGGACACTTTGAAATTCAGAGGGAATCAAACTCATTCAGACTTAGAGATTCTGCCCCTATCCCCAAACAACTGGTTTCAGGATGTGGTCACAGGCCATAGACTTAAAACAAGAGGACTGTTGGGACTTTTGGAACCAATCTCATGACCTCTTTCCACTCAGATACATATGTGTGTGTATGCATGTATGTATATGTGTGTGTGTATATATATACACATACACACACACACAAACGCACACATACACATACTTCAAAAAGATCTTATGAGATCATGGATATTGTGATTTCTCCAACACTAATGACATCATTAAAACCTTCATGGCTCTGAGCATTTCACAAAATGCCTGCATCCCGTGATAAGGTATGAACCCCCATAAGTTGGTATGGAATCTGGTAGTAATGTTTATTCAATAGTTTTGCTGCAATCTGGTAAGTTCACTCCATTTTCATCTGTATAACACTTCAACTCCTAAGACCTCTTTCCTAGACACAATAGAGATTTTTAGGAGTCTGAGGAGAGCTGAAAGAGGTCAAGGAAGGAGTGAGAGGGGAAGCAGAAATGAGAGAAAGGAGATGAAGAGGAAGAAGGATGAGATGACATTCTCTATGCCAAGAGAGAATTGATGATTATTGAGCAAGTCACTTGATCTTTCTTCTCTTCATGGATAATAAGGTGCCCTTGGGAAAACCTATTTGAAAGTCCTTAGCATAGTGACATAGAAAAGGAACAGAATTAAAAGTGAATCTGTTTTCATTCTTTTTCTTGCTAAGCCACCAGGAAGGACAAAATAGTTCCAGAGTTTAAAAAAAAGTGACAGAACCTGTTGCCCAACACTTTGTTATCACTCCACTTTCTCCTTGGAGCCTTGTCACAAGCATCTTACCTTGTAAATCAGCCTGTGGGAGTCTGCCTGCCTGACTGTAAGGAAGCCACTTATATGATGCTCCCTTCCTTTTTGACCCTTTTCTATATATCGTCTCCAGTGGCACATTGTTAAAAATTTGTCTGCTTATGCGGGAGATGCAAGAGACATGGGTTTGATCTCTGGGTGAGGAAGATTCCCTGGAAAAAGGAATGGCTACCTACTCCAATATTCATGTCTGGAAAATTCCATGGACAGAGAAGCCTGGCAGGTTACAGTCCATGGGATGACAAAGAGTTGGAAATGGCTGAGTGATTGAGCACATAGTATGCATGTATCTTTCAGTAACTGCTTTCTAAATCACCATTATTTCTCCTTTCTTTTAAACTTTTATTCCCAATCTTTCATTCTTAAGATATCCCCTCCACACACACTTTTTAAAATACAACTTTAGCCAAAATGTAGCAACTGGTAAGTAGGCTTTCCTATCCCTTACTCCTTGCAGAGCTTCCCAATGGAACAAGCAAACACATCTAATTTTATTTTGTATCATCAACTACTTAATGTAATACTGCTTAGTACATCAGGTAACATGAGTATCAAATAGGCAAATGAACCATATGTTCCCATGTTTAAGGAAGAATGACAGTCTGCATAATGCCAGGCTTATTACAATCTCCCTTCTGTGTGCTTCTTTGTAATAAAATTTTAAACTGTTCATACTCAACTCCTGAGAGCCTTGTTAAGGTGAGCCTTTCCAAGGGAATACATGCTGAAGATGTCAAGAGCCATCTGATACTCTTGCCTATGTCACGCAACGATGTAACAACCTAAAATCCTCTGTGTGCCCGCGTCACTCTTGCCCTATTTTTTCCCTCTTGCCATCCAGTCTTCTTTCCTTCGTCCCCACTGGCCTCCACTGGCCTGGAGCACTGACCCTTTAGCACAATGCTTATAGAACCACCTGCCTGCCGTGGTCTGAAAAAGCTCCAGGTCATTAAAGATGTAAAGCTTGCCTTTATACCCAACCTGTCCAGCTGGGTATGCACTGTTTTATTTTACACTACTGTCTTGCTTAGACTACCGTTGCTTTAGTTCTCTATTTAAAACATTTTAATGATGGGTAATAACATCATGTGGATTTAAGCCAAGAGTAAATATGGCAAAGAAGTTCCAGAAATAAATAGCATCCTATAAATTCTTGTATGAGAAGCTATCACTGAAAATGCATATAAGCTTCATTGTAGAGTTGCTAAGAATTCATAGGCTAGATCAGTAGCTTTCACTATCATGCATAAAATTATTGTGCCTAAGATTTCAAGATCATGCATGATTATTCACCTAAGAACGTTGTGGAAAAATGCAGAATCCCAGTGTTGCATTCAAGATTTTGAGTCGAAGCAGGCTTGAGCAATCTGCATTTTTGAAAATTCAGTCTGTTCCCAAGTAAAGCTGAGACTGTTCAATAGCATCAGAGAAACTCTGCTTTGGAGCAAACCAATCATTTAAAAAACAGAAATTTTGTCTCATTTTCTTTCTTCTAAGAACTCTGCTTTCTATACCAACATGCTCAGCTCCTCATCTTATCTCAATGCTCAGCTCAATTGGTTTTGAAAATATGAATACAATTAGCCTTCAAAAAGTGTCACCTTACTTATGTGCTTGCTTCTAATTTCTGAGTGACATTTATATCTTCCAAAGTTTTCATAAATATTCAGCAGCAATAATTTTAAAGACAGAATAGGTCAGTTATTAGCACAATGTATACAAATCACCTTTTGTTCTTGGTTTGACTTTGGAAGAAAGAAGTGCTGACTTGATAGGCTTAAAGTATAATGCTCCTTAGGTAAAGAAAATGGTTGCTTGACTGGTTTGTTAAGCTGTTTGTTACAGCTACACCTTCTTAGAGATATCAGTGGGCACAAGGAAAGTACATAAATAGAAAGAAACAGAATTTTTGTCTTGGTAGAAATTATGATCCAGTTGAAGAAAGAAAAAACAAGTTAATTAAATGGCAGTTAGTCTCATTAATATTTTCAAAATGAAGAGTGCGGCTGTCAGAGCATTTTTNTTGCTTGACTGGTTTGTTAAGCTGTTTGTTACAGCTACACCTTCTTAGAGATATCAGTGGGCACAAGGAAAGTACATAAATAGAAAGAAACAGAATTTTTGTCTTGGTAGAAATTATGATCCAGTTGAAGAAAGAAAAAACAAGTTAATTAAATGGCAGTTAGTCTCATTAATATTTTCAAAATGAAGAGTGCGGCTGTCAGAGCATTTTTAAAAATCTCTATTTCCCTATTTCCTTTATTTAAAAAAAAATTTTCCACTATAGAATTTTAAAAAATTTCCAAATGAAATTTACACACAAGCTCATTTAATAAAACAGGTAAAACTGAACAAGTCCAGATAATGTCCTGGAGAGAGAAGCAGAGCACCCCTCAACACCCTCCCCACTTTCAGACACAAGCAACCCAAGGAGTGCCCTAAAAATCTCCTGGATCTCTTGAGAGCAGAGTTGGAGAATTCCTGATTTAGACTGACAAATCTGATTCTCAAGTGTGACTTGTCAAGCTACTCATTTATTTATAAGCACAGTTGCAAACCAATTTGACAGGCCATGTGAAAGTTTCTAGGTTTATAAATCTGAATGAGTTCAGAGTCTCATGAGGGAAGCAGGCAGGTCAACAGCTCCAGTGCAGTGGGGCGTGTGTCACCACAGACAGGATGGGGTGGAGACACAAATGCAGCTCACAGGAGTAAAGAAAGGCCTCAGCAGGTTGGAGGTAACTGACCTGGCACTTGAAGGGTAGATGGAAAATTTCCTAGATGAGGAATGTGGGAGGAGCAGCTTTTCTGTGTGGCTATCATAACCCCTGGTTAGCTTCGTACTTGATGCCATTTTGAAGATATAGATATAGACTTTCCTTCCTCAATACGGGGTGTATTTCATCCATGATTTCTCTAAGTAGAGAATCAAATTATTTTATGAGTCATCCAACAGTCGGTTCTTTGAGTATTCCAGGGATTCTTCAGTATACTTAATAACATAGTTTCATTCCTTCTCAGATTAAATTAACCAATTCAGTCAGCAATATACCCTTGCCGTAGTTGAACCTGAGTCTTATCATACCTAATTATAATAATATCCAGTAATACCCTACCTACAATTGACAGATGATGTGTTGAGATGTTAGATACAATACCACTTAATTTTCACATGATGCTTATGGGGGGGTATCATTTATTCATATTTTTTAGATGGTTAAAGCTAAGGTTTAGAGAAGTTAGGCATCACGTTCACAGTCACAGAGACAGTAAATGATAGAAAAGTATTCCAGGAAGCTCTGATTGCAAAGCCATGTGTAATCTTAAACACCACGCTATAGGTTTTTAATTAGCTTTCTGATGTAATATAGTGTCCATCTGTGGCTTTAAAGCCAGACTGTCATACTGTACATGTTATTTGTTCCTCATTTTTTTTCCAGTTAGAAAAAAGCTCTTCTGAAAACAGTGACATGTACAAATTCCATCTTTATATCTATAAAAGGTATTAGAATAAATCCATTTGTTGTCAACATACTGAAAGATGGAGTCTTAATTCACATCAATATAATAAAATAAATCAGTTCTCTTAATGGCTTAGCATCCTGCATCCACAATGTTCAAATGACTATTTTCTTTTCTTTTCGAAAAAATTATTAATTTATTTATTTAGGGCTGAGCTAGGTCTTCATTGCTGTGCCTGGGTTTCCTCTAGTTGCAGCAAGCAGGAGCTACTCTCCAGTCATGGTGCATGGGCTTCTCATTTCAGTAGCTTCTCTTGTTGCAGAACATGGTACTAGGGAACACAGGCTTCAGCAGTTACGGTGTGCAGGCTTTAGGATGTAGGCTCACTAGTTGTGATGCCTGGGCTTAGTTATCCCATGGACTGTGGGGTCTTCCCAGTCCAGGAATCAAACCCATGTTCCCTGCATTGGCAGGCGGATTCCTAATCACTGAACCACCAGGAAGCCCTTGGATTGTCAATGTAACATGAACTATAATTTTTGTTGACATATAGTCAGGGATATGAAAATTCAACACATAAGGATAAACTTCCTAAACTCCATAAAAGACTTGATCTAGTCATGAAATTATGTTACAATTAAGGAGAAATTAAGAGTCAGCAGACAATGAGGCATGTCCAGTTGACCCTCCCCCTGCTCAGTCAGTTTGTAAACCTAGTATTGTAAAGTTTCTGAGGAATACAATAATTCAGTAGCCAAAAGGGTTCTAAAATTGGAAATCCCACTAGCATCCACCACTTTCAAAACTTCCCATGTTTAAGATAGCGAGGGGAAGACTTTCCCAGATACACATATTCTGTAATCCCTGAATTATAAAGCTGGAGTGAAAAAGGTAATAATCATGAATGTTTCAGCCCAATTCTCTTACTTTTTATATCTGAGGGAAACCAAGGACCTCAGGAATAAACTTACTAGTTTAAGTTCATCTGGCTGTGTTTGAATCTCATCTATCTATCTCAAAGTAGGCTACAGATATAACTTTACATTTGCAAAATTTTAAAGCCCGAGAAAAATCACACAATAGGCTCATCATCATAAATGTAATGAAAGTGTAGCCAAAATGTCCTCGCAATGTTCAAACTTCTCCATTCTGTTCTGCACAACTCTTTGTCCCACTGTCCTTTCAATCCGTTCTCCTCTAGTTATTTGGGGAGCATCCTTTTTAAAACATTTCTTTTAAGTCCTATTTTCACAACTTTTTTGTCCTTTGCCAACTTTATAATTTCCTGTCTTTTCTTTTGATTTGCTTGGGCTGTAAGGCATGTTAGCATATGAATCTGTATTAATTCCCTTCTGTGTCTCAGGCATCCTAAAATACTGCAGCAAATGGAGACACTTTTCTTTATCTTTCCCTCCTTCTACTGAACAGCTAAATATTCCTTAGGCCTCTTTCATTGGATTAATTTAGCTAAGCTTTCCATCTGATGCTATTTTGCTAATTTTAAATCACATTTCCTTCACATTTTATGAGAATCAGCCTAGCAGCACACTCTTTGGCATGCCATCGAAATAAAGACACATTATGACTCCAAATAATTACATTATTTAGCAAAGACTATCTGCCGTCTCCTAATTTATATCACAATTCAGTCACCCTAAATCTGTATTTGTGTTGTCTGTGAGCCACTGCAAAGTTGTTGCTTACATTATTTCTATATATTAAACATGGAGTCACATTTTGTTGAATTCTAAGGTCTGAATACATGATGCCTGATTTCTGCTTTGGAGTTTAGAACAATTGAACCAAACATTTAACTTTGAAACATTTGGCTCTTCACACCAGTAATTAGGCATTAGGCATAAAATGCAACTACAGAAATCAGGAATTAAAAAAAAAAAACTTAGACACTGGTGGCAGTGATGTTTTTATTTCTATGCAAATTAAAATGTGTTTGATTTCACTTTTAATCTCCCTAGGTAACACCTCTAAATAATCTTTTGGCTAGTTGAATGCTTTCAGTTAGCTCTATAGTGACACTTAAATCATCTTTGATTAATCAGTTCATGAGAAACATATCTTTAGCTACTTAATCTGTTTAAAATATATATTCCTCCTGTCCATTAAGAGTGGTTAAAAAATTAAATGGCATGCTTGACCTGTTTTTCCCCTAGGCACCTGAGAAAAATGTATTTTCTGAAAAAATATATTTAATTTATTTATGTTACCAATTCTGATGCTATGCTNTGTTGAACCGCACGGTTCCGCCCTGGAGTCCGTCGCCCAAGACCACCAAGACACAGGATCGATGCAAATAGCAAGAGGATTTATTGAACCGGCGCGCCGGGGTTCTGCCCTCCTTAAGCAAGGAGCGAACCCCGATGACAGTTATAGAACAGTTTTTAAGCACAAAAAACCATATTGGGCGGGGAGGTATAGATATATCATGATTGGTCACAATACTGCTGACCTTTACAAGGATAGGCTTGTGAGGGTTTGGCGACATAATTCTGCGGATAACACACAGTTTACACAACTTGTTTTTCTGACTCTCTGGAAAGTTAAACCTTCCAGGTCAGGGTCTGTAAGCCTCCAGGTCAGGGTCTGTAAGCCTCCAGGTCAGGGTCTGTGAGTCACAAATAACAGAGATAACCTTTCAGTTGGCCTGGAAAATCCCTAAATCTTACAGGTTACTTCCTCACAATGCCATGTAGGTTTTTATTTTTGTTTACTTGTCTTGCTCCACTCACATTCCATTATATATAAATTTAAACACACTGTGTATGATGTTAATCAATACAAGAGATCAAAGAAACACTAATATTTGTCTGGAGATAGGAAAGAGACTAATAAAATGCAAAGAATATTATCACAGCATTTTCTGTAAATAAACTAAAGAATTAGAAACCCCTCAATAGGGTCCATATTAACATAATAATTTTTGTATGAAATATTTTATTAAAACTTCGGTTTCATGATTGGAACTATATTAAATAATGATTAAAATCTGCTCTCTCCGTATATATGCATCCCTGGTGGCTCAGAGGGTGAAGCATCTGCCTGCAATGCGGGAGACTTGGGTTCGATTCCTGGGTTGGGAAATCCTCTGGAGAAGGAAATGGCAACCCACTCCAGTACTCTTGCCTGGAAAATCCCATGGACGGAGGAGTCTGGTAGGCTACAGTCCATAGGGTCGCAAAGAGTCATTCACATACACTCGGTAAGATTGATTTGAATATATTTCTTTACCTCAAGTTTTGTCCTAGTTTATATGGTATCAATAAACTAACTTGAAAGTTATTTAGCTAAATAAGCCCTATGTTTATACCTATACTAGCTTTTCTTTTAAACTAAGAAATTATTTGCCTAAGTGACTTTTATTGGTAATGATAATAAATACACATCTGCTCCTAGAAAGAGACTACAGGTTCTGGTGTATACACAATCAGAAAACACATATTTATGTAATATCTATGGACTTTCCTGGTGGCTCAGATGGTAAAGTGTCTGCCTACAATGCGGGAGACCCGGGTTCAGTCCCTGGGTGGGGAAGATTCCCTGGAGAAGGAAATGGCAACCCACTTCAGTACTCTTGCCTGGAAAATCCCTTGGACCGAGGAGCCTGGTAGCCTCCTCCTGATAGTCCATGGGGAAGCAAAGATTAGGACATGACTGAGCGACTTCACTTTCACTTTTCTTTCTATGAATTATAGGACTTCTTGAAAAATACACACACAAAAAGAATAACAGCTACATTTTGTGTTAGTCATTATCTTCTAGGCTTAATTCAGCATTTAAAAAAATGCACTTAAAAATTTTAATTCACAAAACAAACTGATGTTGTAACTACTGTTATTCCCATTTACATATAAATTTTCATAGAAAACAAGTGCTTCCACAGTAACAAAGCCAACAGGAGAGAGTCAGAACACAAAGGAAAACTAAGCTGATTTTAGAGGTCATGGTCTTAAAACCTCTCTGTCACTTGAAGCAAAAAACTTAGCTTTAACTAACACAACATTATAAAGCAATTATACTTCAATTTAAAAAAAGCTTACTTTTACAATCTATTTAGAGAGTGAAAGCTTGTCTAAAAAGAAAATTATGACAAAGGAGCAGAAGCAGTGAAATAAAGATATTATTTTCAACAAATGGTGCTGAAGCAATTGGACAACCACATGCAAAAAAATTTAGACACAGAACTTATACCCTTCACAAAGGGAAAAAAAAAAAAACTCAGAATAAATCACAGACTTAAATGTAGAAAAAAAACTGTAAAATTCTTAGAAGACATCATAGGGGAAAATCTAGATGACCTTGGGAAAGGCCATGACTTTTTAGATACAATATCAAAGGCAGATCCACGAAGGAAAGACATAATAATTTGGACTTCATTAAAATAAAAAAAGGAAAAAAGCTTCTATTCTGTGAAAGACAATGCCAACATAATGAGAAGTCCAGCTACAGTCTGGGAAAAAATATTTCAGAATATACATCTAATAAAAGATTTTTATCTAAAATTTGCAAAGAACTCTTTAAACTCAAGGATAGGAAAGTAACTCTATTATAAAATGGGCAAAAGACCTTAACATACTCCTCAGCATACAAGATACACAGATGGTAGATACACATTTGAAAAGATGTCCCATAGCATATGTCATCAGGAAAATGTAAATTAAAACAAGATACCACTACACACCTATTAGAATGACCAAAATTTGGAACACTAACACCAAATGCTGGCAAGGATATGGAGGAATGGGAACTGTCATTCACTGTTGATGGGAATGCAACATAGTACAGCCACTCTGAAAGATAGTTTGGCAGTTTCTTACAAAATTAAAATTACTCTTATTATACAATTCAGATATTGTACTCCTTAATGCTTACTCAAAGGATTTGAAAATATGTCCACACAAAATCCTCCACACTATATAATTTATGGCATCTTTATTCATAATTGCCCAAATTGGAAGCAACCAAGATATTCTTAAGTAAGGAAATGGCTAATAAATTGTGGTATATCCAGGCAATGGAATATTATTCAGTGTTAAAAAGAAATGAGCTAACAAGTCATGGAAACACATGGAAGGATCTTAAACATATATTATCTAGGGAGAAAGCCAATCTGAAAATTTATATACTGTGTGATAATAACTATTTGACATTCTGGAAAAGGCAAAACTTTGGAGGCAGTACAAAAATCCGTGGTTGCCAAGGAGGGATGAACAAATAGGTGGAGGAGGGAAAACAAATAGGTAAAATACAAAGAATTTTTAGCTCAGTGGAAATATTCTGTATTATATTATAATGTGTGTGTGCGGGTGCTCAGCCATGTCCAATTCTTCTGCGACCCCATAGACTGTAGGCCTCCAGGCTCCTCTGTTCATGGAATTATCCTGGCAAGAATACTGGAGTGCGTTGCCATTTCCTTCTCCAGGGGATCTTCCTGACCCAGGAATTAACTTGTATCTACCCATATCTCCTACATTCAGACAGATTCTTTAATTCTGAGCCATGAGGAAAGCTCATTATAATAATGGATACATGTTATTATATAATGCTTCTAAACAAACAGAATGTACAACACCAAGGGTGAACTCTAAGGTAAACTATGGTCTTTGGGTGACTATATCAGTTGTAACAAATGTACCCCTCAGGTGGAGAATGTTGATAATGAGGGAGACTAGGCATTTGTTGGTAGGATGAAGGATATAGATTCCTATGTAGGAAGTCTACCTTTCTCTCAATTTTAAATAAAGGAAAATTCAAAATACAAGGTAATATAATGATTCAGATAATGATTCGGTAGAAATCAGGATGCAAAGACCTGCATCCTGGCAATGGCTAAGTAAGTTATTTATTTTTTAGTTTTTAAATAAGATATCTTAGTTTCTGTCTGACCAAAGACCAAACTGAACCTGTGCCCCTTAAGTGGAAGTGCAGAATCCTAACCACTGGACTACCATGGAATTCCCCATATCATTTTATTTATTTGGGACAAAATTGCTAATCTTTAACATTTGGCAAGGCAGAGTACTGTGAAATGTAGTGAATAAGAGGAGGGGTATGATGGAGAAAGTTACATATTTTACTTCAGATTCCCTAGGATACAAAAGTAAGAGTGAAGCAAATAATATAGGCAGCAATGCAGGCCAGTGGCTCACTTTAAGCCACATAAATACACAACAGGCAGGCTGGCATCAGCTGGCTTACATAGACTGTCTCCATACAGAAATTACTTGGGGATGAAAAGTTTTTGTAAGGAAAGAAAATGGGATTTATGTGCTAGCTGCCCCTTTGCTGGTGGGGTTGCATTATCTGGACTTTTGGCAGCCAATGGTGCTAAGAGACCCTGGGGAGATGCATAAGCTGTGTCTGAAACAGTGAAAATCAAAGTAGGCTTGGGAAGATAAATGGGATTCAGACAAGGCGTTGTGGTTGTTGTTCAGGCCCTCAGTCATGTCTAATTCTTTGAGACCCCATGTACTGTAATGCGACAGGTTCCTCTGTCCATGGGGTTTTTTTCAGGCAAGAATACTGGAGTGGGTTGCCATTTCCTTCTCCAGGGGATCTTCTCAGATCAGGGATGGAATCCATGTTTCCTGCATGGCAGGCAGATTATTTCCACTGAGCCACCAGGAAGGAAGCAATGGAGTACAAATCTTCTACTCGATACTTGGAGAAGAGACCTCTAGGCTTTCATCTGGCAAGTCTCTAAAGGATGTACTCTAAGAAAGATTTGTGGGAACTCTGTGATCTCACTGCTGAGGGCCCAGGTTCAGTCTTTGGTTGGGTAACTAAGATCCCACAAGCCATGTGAGGTGTCCAAAAATAAGTAAAGCAATTAATTTTTAAAAAACAGAAATATCTGCAAATTGTTTTCTCTTTTGAACTTAACTCTGTACTGAAAAGAATATTTGTGCTCTTACCTAAAAGGCAGAAAAAATAAAAGATATGATAACATATTTAAGAATTCCTTCCACAAATTTTGCTGAATTATCTGGTATGTATTTTCCCTTGTTTAGAATTGATTAATGATAATAAGTGTGTTGTGCTTCACAGACTATGATCTATGCCATTTAGTAGAGAGACTATATTTTCTGTGCCTATTTGATCATCTCTGTTTGCATGTAGTACTACATTTTTATTCTGTCTCTATTCTTTTATCTCTTTTTTCAGGTTACCTGTTGGGTTTTTTACTACTCTGATGATTTTATAAGAATCATAAAATACATTTTAATAATCCATTGATTAAACCATTAAATTTATGCTGGACAGAGGTGTGAGATATTTTCTGTGTATAAATACCGTTAGAGATGTTCAAAGTTACTGACATAAAAAAGATGAAAAAGAAAACATTTATTTTGATTTAAATGAGGAAGCATTGGTATTTACTTGTTGGTATATTACTTTTTGTAGCTTGTTAAGATAAGTAATTTTTAAAAGATAACTTATTAAATGACCGCAAGATTAACATAGATATTGCACTTTAACTATGCTAATCAGGTGCTAAAATTATTAAAACTAATATCAATATTTGATCTTAAATGGATTCCAGTGGGACATTTTACCTAAAACCTAAATTGTGCAGAGTCAAAATTTATACATTCTTTTCTACTTATCTCATTTTAATCCAATCTATTTTACATTTTCTACATATCAGTAAAATTAGACAGTCAATTAAAATTTCATGGTCTACNCAATATTTGATCTTAAATGGATTCCAGTGGGACATTTTACCTAAAACCTAAATTGTGCAGAGTCAAAATTTATACATTCTTTTCTACTTATCTCATTTTAATCCAATCTATTTTACATTTTCTACATATCAGTAAAATTAGACAGTCAATTAAAATTTCATGGTCTACAGTATTATCTTTAGACAGAACTGGAAGCAATACTCCAGTTAATAATCTAACTATAAAAATAACAGCATTGCTCTAGTTTCAGCAATATGAAATTGTAATTGCCCAATGTCCTAATTTCTTTGAGTTTAAGAAATTTAGCTATTACTAGTCTTCAGTGTCCTAAAATTTTGTGATAGACTATGGTTAATACTAAAAAAAAAAAAAAAAAAAAAACAGAGACTTCCTCATTTTCTATGCATACGATGTCTACATAATATAGATCTGTTTTTTTCTACATGTAGGTAAATCAAAGATTGGGCATGCTTTAGATTTGATGTAGTGATAAACTGGATGTGAATGCTAATATCTATTGTATTTATGAAGTTTATAATGAACAAGTTTTGAACTGTGGTGTTGGAGATGACTCTTGAGAGTTCCTTGGACTGCAAGGAGATCCAACCAGTCCATTCTAAAGAGATCAGTGCTGGGTGTTCATTGGAAGGACTGATGCTAAAGCTGAAACTCCAATACTTTGGCCACCTCATGCAAAGAGTTGACTCACTGGAAAAGACTCTGATGCTGGGAGGGGTTGGGGGCAGGAGGAGAAGGGGACGACAGAGGATGACATGGCTGGATGACATCACTGACTCGATGGACATGAGTTTGAGTGAATTCCGGGAGTTGGTGATGGACAGGGAGGCCTGGCGGCTGCAATTCATGGGGTCACAAAGAGTCAAATACGACTGAGCGACCGAACTGAACTGATCTCATATAATTTGGAAAAGCAAGAGGAAAAACATTCAACGCTAGTTTTTAGACTAATTTCTTAGAATAACACAACATTTGACACATGTTTCAGGTTAAAGACTCCTACGTGTTCACGTGACATCACAGTCTATGTTCATGATGTTTCATTCACAATAACTCAAAAGTAGACTGCAAAGGATATAAAAGCAGAAGGCAACAAGTTAAGGCATCTATTACTTTTGTTTTCCCTTTGTGCTACTAACACCCCATGATGTGGGAAGATTGAAATGTTGGGCGTCTATCACACTATATAGTCTGCCTTCTCTGTATCAGTTAACCTTAAAGTGTTTGCAAATGTTGGTGGCTCAGTTTTTCTACATTTTCTATTTTTGTATGCCAATATAAAATCCCCCAATGTCATCTGACTGTCAGATACAGCTTGTAGTTCTGAATTTCCACCTTTTTATTAATGTCCTAATGCAATTAGAAGAATAGTGTGATGTATTACACATTATAACTATTAATTATTCTATTGTTGAATGATCATAATATATCTATACATGTAAATGTCTTTAAATTCTAATTATTACAGAGCATTTTAAATGTAAATGCCTTAATTTGTGATTTACATCTAAATAGGCTACTAAGCTTTGGTAATTTGGGGGAAATTTTTCAATTTGATTGCATGAACAGGTGAAATATTCTAATTAAGTGGATATTTGAGAATACACACTGGAGAGGCACAGTGTTATCACTGAACTGTGAAATGATCACAGAGAAAGAGTTAAGGAGGAAACATACATACACCATCAGTTAAGTATTAGAACTTGGTGATGCCAAAACCAAGATAATCCAGGGACCGATAAATATCTCTTAGTTAAAGTCACAAACCATACCACTGAGTCAGTCAGAGGAAAGGTTTTTTTTTTGTTTGTTTTGTTTTGAAGATGTCAGGCAGGAGTAAGAACCAAAATGAGATTCAAAAACACTGGTCTGAGTCATGTAGGAAAGCAAAGACCAAAACTGGTATCAGCGAAAAATAAGATTGATAGGTAGCACTTAATTAATCCAGTTCTTACAAGAAGTCTATGTCCATACGCAAAATAAAAATTAGAACACTGCAGATCAGAAAAAATGATTTCACAAGTACAGACAGGAAGTGGTATGAATTCAGTGTAGAGTCTTAGTGAAATGCTGGGGACAATCTGTCATTAGTTTCCTTTTAAAAAGTCTATCATATACCTCTCAGGTCTCTTTGTTGAACTGTGACAAAACACTTTGTCCTTTCCCTGCTGTTCCTGTTCATGGAATTGCAAAAGTGCTTACACTGTTTAAAAGAATGAAAAATTAGTTCATTATAGACCTACTGATGGCTAACTAGGAGTAGGGCATATTGCTAAGCATGCTAAACGCTTTACCTGATTTTTACCTCAATATTCAGTGACACAGATAATATTAATATTCCCATGTTACAGATGAGAAAGCTGACAACTTTCACAGTTGAGTAAATTGGACTCAGTAATACAAATATTAAATATGATTGCTCAGATTCAGCCACTTTCACTGTATAATCATAAGGGATTTGATTTAGGTCATACATGAATGGTCCAGTGATTTTCCCTACTTTCTTCAGTTTAAGTCTGAATTTGGCAATAAGGAGTTCATGATCTGAGCCACAATCACCCCCTGGTCTTGTTTTTGCTGACTGTATAGAGCTTCTTCATCTTTGGCTGCAAAGAATATAATCAATCTGATTTCGATGCTGACCATCTGGAAGTCCATGTGTAGAGTTTCTTTTGTATTGCTGGAAGAGGGTGTTTGCTATAACCAGTGTGTTCTCTTGGCAAAACTCTATTAGCCTTTGCCCTGCTTCATTCTGTACTCCAAGGCCAAATTTGCCTGTTACTCCAGGTGTTTCTTGACTTCCTACTTTTGCATTCCAGTCCCCTATAATGAAAAGGTTAGAGTTTCTTTTGTATTGCTGGAAGAGGGTGTTTGCTATAACCAGTGTGTTCTCTTGGCAAAACTCTATTAGCCTTTGCCCTGCTTCATTCTGTACTCCAAGGCCAAATTTGCCTGTTACTCCAGGTGTTTCTTGACTTCCTACTTTTGCATTCCAGTCCCCGATAATGAAAAGGACATCTTTTGAGGGTGTTAGTTTTAGAAGATCTTGTAGGTCTTCATAGAACTGTTCAAATTTAGTTTCTTCAGCATTACTGGTCGGGGCATAGATTTGGATTACCGTGATATGAAATAGTTTGCCTTGGAAAAGAATAGAGAGAGTTCTGTCATTTTTGAGATTGTATCCAAGTACTGCATTTCAGAATCTTTTGTTGACTATCATAGCTACTCCATTTAGTCTAAAGGATTCTTGCCCACAGTAGTAGATATAATGGTCATCTGAGTTAAATTCAGTGAAAGTGAGAAATAGACTTAAGGGACTAGATCTGATAGACAGAGTGCCTGATGAACTATAGACAGAGGTTTGTGACATTATACAGGAGACAGGGATCAAGACCATTCCCAAGAAAAAGGAATGCAAAAAATTTAAAAGGCTGCCTGAGGACGCCTTACAAATAACTGAGAAAAGAAGAGAAGTGAAAGCAAAGGAGAAAAGGAAAGATGAACTCTGCATTCATTTGAAAGCAGAGTTCCAAAGGATAGCAAGGAGAGATAAGAAAGCCTTCCTCAGTGGTCAATGCAAAGAAATAGAGGAAAACAATAGAATGGGAAAGACTAGAGATCTCTTCAAGAAAATTAGAGATACCAAGGGAACATTTCATGCAAAGATGGGCTCAAAAAAGGACAGCAATGGTATGGACCTAAAAGAAGCAGAAGATATTAAGAAGAGGTAGCAAGAATACACAGAACTGTATAAAAAAGATCTTCACGACCCAGATAATCACGATGGTGTGATCACTCACCTAGAGCCAGACATTCTGGAATGTGAAGTCAAGTGGGCCTAAGGAAGCATCACTATGAATAAAGCTAGTGGAGGCAATGGAATTCCAGTTGAGCTATTCCAAATCCTGAAAGATGATGCTGTGAAAGTGCTCTATTCAATGTGCCACCAAGTTTGGAAAACTCAGCAGTGGCCACAGGACTGGAAAAAGTCAGTTTTCATTCCAGTCCTGAAGAAAGACAATGCCAAAGAATGCTCAAACTACCACACAATTGCATTCATCTCACAAGCTAGTAAAGTAATGCTCAAAATTCTCCAAGCCAGGCTTCAACAGTACATGAATCATGATCTTGCAGATGTTCAAGTTGGTTTTAGAAAAGACAGAGGAACCAGAGATCAAATTGCCAACATCTGCTGGATCATCAAAAATACAAGAGCGTTTCAGAAAAACATCTATTTCTTTTTTATTGACTATGCTGAAGCCTTTGACTGTGTGGATCACAATAAACTGTGGAAAATTCTTCAAGAGATGGGAATACCACACCACCTGACCTGCCTCCTGAGAAATCTGTATGCAGGTCAAGAAGCAACAGTTAGAACTGAACATGGAACAACAGACTGGTTCCAAATAGGGAAAGCAGTACATCAAGGCTGCAATTGCTGCTTATTTAAATTATATGCAGAGTATATCATGAGAAACAGTGGGCTGGATGAAGCACAAGCTGGAATCAAGTTTGCCAGGAGAAATATCAGTAACCACAGATATGCAGATGACACCACCCTTATGGTAGAAAGGGAAGAAAAACTAAAGAGCCCCTTGATGAAAGTGAAAGAGGAGACTGAAAAAGTTGGCTTAAGGCTCAACATTCAGAAAACTAAGATCATGGCATCCGGTCTTATCACTTGGTGACAAATAGATGGGGAAATAGTGGAAACAGTGACAGATTTTTGGAGGGGGCTCCAAAATCACTGCAGATGGTTACTGCAGCCATGAAATTAAAAGAAGCTTACACTTTGGAAGAAAAGCTATGAACAACCTAGACAACATATTAAAAAGAAAAGACTACTTTGGCAACAAAGTTTTGTCTAGTCAAAGCTGTGTTTTTTTCAGTAGTCATGTATGGTTGTGAGAGTTGGACTATAAATAAAGCTGAGCATCAAAGAATCTATCCTTTGGAACTGTGGTGTTGAAGAAGACTCTTGAGAGTTTCTTGAACTGCAAGAAGGTCCAGCCAGTCCATCCTAAAGGAAATCAGTCTTCAATATTCATTGGAAGGACTGATGTTGAAGCTGAAACTCCAATACTTTGGCCACCTGATGGGAGGAGCTTACTCATTTGAAAAGACTTATGCTGGAATGATTAAAGGCAGGAGGAGAAGGGGAAGACAGAGGATGACATGGTTGGATGGCATCACCTACTCAAGGACATGAGTTTGGGTAAACTCTGGGAGTTGGTGATGGACAGGGAGGCTTGGCATGCTGCAGTATGGGGTCGCAAAGAGTGGGATATGAGTGAGTGACTGAACTGAACTGAAATTCAGTCGTAAGCCTTAACCCCCACTCCACGTTTTCTAAATAATACTACTACTGATAACAACATTATTTCATAGGACAGTGTGAGAGAAGAAAACTAATCTTTAGTATTAGTATTGCCATCATCATTACCTTATGTTTTTGGTTAAAACTCTCCCATGGTAAGGGATATCAAACTTGCTTTTACTATTTCAGAAAAGATTAGAGTCCTGAGAAAATGTGCATATATGCACACACATTAAATGTCCCATTACATTTGGAGAGTCAAATCGAAAACCTCCAATATTAAAGAGAATGTTATGAAAATACTATATGTAGCATCATGCACTGTGGACCACCAGGCTACTGTCCCCTTGGAATTTTTCATACAAGAATATGGACTCTGAGGGAGAAGGAGAGGGAGAGGGAGAGGGAGGGATGATTTGGGAGAATAGCATTGAAATATGTATACTATCATGTAAGAAATGAATTGCCAGTCTATGTTCAATGCAGGATGCAGGATGCTTGGGGCTGGTGTATGGGGATGATCTGGAGGGAAGATGTGGGTGGGGAGGTGGGAGGGGGGTTCATGTTAGGGAGTTCGTGTAAAAAAATAAATAAATGCAAAAAAAAAAAGAAAGAAAANCATTGGCAGGCAGGTTCATTACCATTAGCACCACCTGGGAAGCCTGTGTATATGTGTATGTATTTACCTGCTTCACTCTTACTTTTGTTTCCTAAGGTATCTGGAGTAAACTATGTAACTTTCTCTATCATTCCCCCCCTCTTATTCACTACATTTCACAATATTTGCGCTGTCTCTCCAAATACTAAAGATTAGTGTGTGTGTGTGTGTGTGTGTGTGTGTGTGTGTGTGTGTGTGTGTCAGTGTATCTACTCAAATTTGTACTCTGAGAAACTATTAGGTTGGCCAGGATTTTCCATAAGATGTTACAGAAAAACCTAAACATTTGGCCTCATTAGTAACTATACTTTGTAAACTTAAAATGAAAGAGCACTTGTTAAAATAAGTGCTTCCTAGTCTAGAGAGACAGACATGGTTGGAATCTATACTACCTAGCAGGTACATTGATGTACCCCCTTCTTGCCATGCCTCCCTTTCCTGACTTGTAAAATGGGGATGATGCAAATAGTGAGCACAGAGGTTTACTTAATGATTCAATAAGCTGACATTTTTAGGGCTTCCCAAGTGGCACTAGTGGTTAAAGAATCTGCCTGCAAGTGCAGGAGACTTAAGAGACATGTGTCCGATCCTTTGGTTGGGAAGAACCCCTGGAGGAGGAAATGGAAAACTGCTTCAATATTCTTGCCTGAGAAATCCCACGGACAGAGGAGCCTAGTGGGCTACAGTCCATGGGGTTGCAAAGAGTTGGACATGACTGAGCACAGAATGCATACATATGCTTAGTAGAGGACTTGTGCAGACACCATGCAATAATAGTTCACAATCTGTTTGTGTTTTGACCAATGAGTTTAGTTCTGCAAAATAATATCCTTGATATTGACATTATCTATTTTTCACATACCTATTGTAATATTTAACACAGTACCTGGAACACAATAGATGTTTAATGAATATTTGCTGAATAAATTTAGAAGCAAAACAATCTCTATAAATGCTCTATAAATTGCTACTAAATTTTTAGAAGCCTTACCATATTCCATGGTACTTTGGTATTTTCATACATGCTTTTATAATCTATTATCTGTTAGCAACGTAACCTTAGCCTTAAGTTCTAATTTAAATATATACCTGTATTATATGTAATCAATCACTTCAATGTCTTTTGCTTTCTTCTCTGTGGCTTATATTCTCTTTGATAATTATTTATGCAAATTTCCATTTTTATCATCAGAATGTTTTCTGTAGATGTGTTTTGTTTTTAAATGCCAGAGAGGCTTATGTAAATAAAGATAGAATATTTTAATGTATTTTATTAATATGTTCTTTACAACCCTCCAGAGCATTTTGAAGTATCTTTTAGAATAACCCAAAAGGATAGAAAGTCAGCCTTTATCTTTATCAATGTTACCAAAACCATCAATTAAAATGTTCCAGTTAATTTTGACATGTGCATCCTTCCTTATCTGAAAATGTCAATTGTTCAGTTTGCTTAATACAGTTTGACATCAACTGGGTGTTCTTTCTTTTTTTTAATCATTTATACTAAGCCATGTTTTGATATGTGACAGATTGGAAATTCTCACTTTTCTTTAATAGCTTTTTAAAAATTATTCTGCATAAATTTAGGGCTATGATTAGGTAGTTTGAGTCTATCTACATTATTAAAGATTGAATTTTCTTACTGTATTTCAGTTTGCTTAATACAGTTTGACATCAACTGGGTGTTCTTTCTTTTTTTTAATCATTTATACTAAGCCATGTTTTGATATGTGACAGATTGGAAATTCTCACTTTTCTTTAATAGCTTTTTAAAAATTATTCTGCATAAATTTAGGGCTATGATTAGGTAGTTTGAGTCTATCTACATTATTAAAGATTGAATTTTCTTACTGTATTTTAAATCTCTTATTAATGAAAAATAATCTGAAATATTCATACCACCTATTTATCACATTAAAATCTCAAATTATGGTAAATGTCTGACTTTCTATGTCCTATTAGGGAGAATTACACTCTTATATATATATTTTATAAATGATAAGTTGGTTTGTTTACTATTTTGGTTTTATAAAACTAAGTGTGGTTTCATAAAAACTAGGTTGTTTCATAAAATGTTTTTATAAAACATTTAAATCTAAAATTTGTTATTCTTTTGTACATTTTTGCATATTGTGTGTGTGTGTTAGTCCCTCAGTTGTGTCCAACTCATTGTGATCCCATGAACTATAGCCTGCAAGGCTCTTCTGTCCATGGAATTCTCCAGGCAAAAATACCGGAGTGGGTAGCCATTCTCTTCTGCAGGGGATCTTCCCTATNCTTTTTCACTCTCCTCTTTCACTTTCATCAACAGGCTATTTAGTTCTTCTTCACTTTCTGCCATAAAGGTGGTGTCATCTGCCTATCTGAGGTTATTGATCTTTCTCCCAGCAGCCTTGATTCCAGCTTGTGCTTCTTCCAGTCCAGCGTTTCTCATGATGTACTCTGCATATAAATTAAACAAGCAGGGTGACAATATACAGCCTTGACGTACTCCTTTTCCTATTTGGAACCAGTCTGTTGTTCCATGTCTAGTTCTAACTGTTGCTTTCTGACCTGCATACAAGTTTCTCAAGAGGCAGGTCAGGTGGTCTGGTATTCCCATCTCTTTCAGAATTCTCCACTGTTTATTGTGATCCACACAGTCAAAGCCTTTGGCATAGTCAATAATACAGACTGAAGTCTTACTTATAATGACTTGAACAATGTTCTCAAGCGTTATTGTGCATATAAATTACTGAAAATCATGTTAATATGCAAAGTTTGATTCAGTAGGTCTGGGATGAGACCACATTTTGAGGCATAAACACCTAAGATTACCTTAAGGGCATCTAATGATGACTCAACAGTTATTTCTTGAATGTCATAGTCAACATGCACAATTATGTACTGCAAGTGAGGCAGAGAAATGATTTTTGAAACAGCATGAGCACTCAGTTGCAACGTTCAATCACTCTTTGATGCTTATTAGTTGCTTAGATTTGGACAGATTTTAACTTTTCCAAGTCTTAGTATGCCTTCTTATTATCTCAAGCTTGAGAAATGTCTATTGATTGACTAAGATTTCCAAAGAAATAATCTGTTTCAATAATGACAATTTCAGTTCAATTTAACAAACTACTGAACATATACAATGAGTTAAAAGAATGGTATACTCAGGTAATAATAAACCACAGTTTATATGAATTTCCCTTTTCTGCAAGTTAAGTGAAACATTATATGACGTACAAGCATTGACATTACTAGTTGGGAAGTTTGATGGCCTTTAGCTATCCGCCGCCGCCGCCGCCAAGTCGCTTCAGTTGTGTCCGACTCTGTGCGACCCCATAGACGGCAGCCCATTGGGCTCCGCCATCCCTGGGATTCTCCAGGCAAGAACACTGGAGTGGGTTGCCATTTCCTTCTCCAGTACGTGAAAGTGAAAAGTGAAAGTGAAGTCGCTCAGTCGTGTCTGACTCTTTGCGACCCCATGGACTGCAGCCTACCAGGCTCCTCCGTCCATGGGAGTTTCCAGGCAAGAGTACTGGAGTGGGATGCCATTGCCTTCTCCACCTTTAGCTATCAGCAGGTATATATTTTTAACATTTAAAATTATTTCGGCAAAAATTTAATGTTTCTATGTTGCTTAAAATTCTTAGTTTTTCCTAAATTATAGAGGTAAACGATGCTCCCATATGTATCTCACATCAATTTCTTCTAATTGAATCAGATAAGGAATTGTTTGGGGCCAGACCCTTGCTACATCCTAGAATATTTCTGTTACTGTTCATTAACAGTATGATTCAACTGCTAGTATAACTTGGGATCAAGAAATGTAGACATTTCAGAAATTAAATAAGATGTCAAATGTTTGCTAATGGGGAATACTCCAAGATAATGACTTAAAAACTGTATCATGGAACATTCTAAACTCAGAAGTGGCTACTTTCATTCACTTGGCAATAGACTATGGGACTCATCACTAATAATAAACCAACATCAGAAGCTGGTTTGGTACAAATTGTAGTTGGCTAATATTCTCTGTGTTTCACATTGGGTAATTAATTATATTAGCTACATTTCCTGTAATAAACATATTAGAAACACTGGTATGTTTGCAATGAAACAAATATGATTTTGCTATTTTTAATAGATGTGATATGCATGTCACATTCCTTTCTTTCCTTTAAAACCATCGTCATTACAATGGAATTTTCTCTAATTTTTATGTAATACTGACTACCTAGCTAGTGCTTTTACAGTTTTGTTTTGTTTTTTTACAAACTTTCAACTTTTTATTTTGTATTTGGGCAGAGCCAATTAACAATGTTGTGGTAATTTCAGGTGACACAAACTCCCCTCCTATTCAGGCTGGCATATAACAATGGATAGAGTTCCATGTACTATACAATATGCCCTTCCTTGTTGGTTATCATAATACATCCTTCCTTGTTGGTTATCCATTTTGAATATAGCAGTCTGTGTTTTTAAAAGATCATAAATTAAATTTATAAGACAAAATTGGGTACATGTTCTTTTGTTTCATTTTGTCTCCTTATTAAAACACTTGATGATGCTTTTGCCAAGAAACCAATCTTAGGGTTTCCCTTGATTACAACAGTGTTCTGATGTTTGCTTTTGACTATTTCTGAGTTTCAGAGAAAATTTCATAGGAACCATTTTATGAAAGGCTGAAAGTTCTTAAATAGCTATCCTTCCATTGGGTAATATATGACTACATGTATTTTAGGAATATTTAATTTGGTCTGATTTTTTGAAGTCTTCATTCATTTTACTCATTTCTCCTTTTGATGGACTAGTCCACATAACAAGATGGGCCTGAGCCCTTTAGCTATGGGACCATGTGGATAGTTCCTTTAGCTCACTGGCACAGGCAAATATTGTCATGGTTGAGAACCTATTGTTTGGTAGCTGAAAGTCCTAAGTAAAAACTGGTTTATAAAGCCACAGAGTTAACAGTGTGAAAATCAGCTTTCATGTCTCTAACACCAACTTCAGTTTTCAACAGAGAGTTGACTTTTCAAAATGCACAGTGAATAGTTGCATTTGTTTTTACTCAAGCAAATGGGCATTGCAGCATCAAGCACTCATTTGATTTTTAACGTGCATTGGTATCACCAATGATAATTCAAGTGACAGCATAAATAATTGTCAATACTGTGTCAGAATAAAAGCAACTGTCATTTTTTCTACCATGCAGTCAGAGATTACTCACAATTAAAAGCAGAATAATAGGAAAGGGATATATTCATATTATCAAATACAGCTATGGTTTTAGAAATGTCTGGGTCAGGAAGATCCCCTGGAGAAGGAAATGGCAACCCACTCCAGTTTTCTTGCCTGGAGAATCCCANAAAGCAACTGTCATTTTTTCTACCATGCAGTCAGAGATTACTCACAATTAAAAGCAGAATAATAGGAAAGGGATATATTCATATTATCAAATACAGCTATGGTTTTAGAAATGTCTGGGTCAGGAAGATCCCCTGGAGAAGGAAATGGCAACCCACTCCAGTTTTCTTGCCTGGAGAATCCCATGGACGGAGGCACCTGGAGGGCTACAGTCCACGGGGTCGCAAAGAGTTGGACACAACTGAGCGACTTCATTTTAAAATGAAAGTAAGAGGTTAAAACTTACCAGTTTTACAGAATCTTACTTATATTAATTATAAATTTTCTTTTTAGAGTGTTTCTCTTGGAGGACGGCAGCCTCAAAATATATAATGTTACCAGGTTGGATGCCGGATTATATACTTGCATAGCTACAAATCAGTTTGGTGTTGCAAAGAACACTGGCAGCCTCATCATAAAAGGTATTTTACTATCTTTGTTTGTACTTGATAAACACTGGAGATACATATGCATACCCAACCTCTATCACTGTCAACCTTGCATCATATTGCATATGTGAAATATTTGATTTCACAACTTATTTGAGTAGTGGCCTTATATTTATTAATAGCATGCTCACTTTGCCAGTGGAACAACACTGTAGATGTGAATAGCTTAATAGTTCAAAAGCTGTCCAGTGGGTAATAAGACAAAACTAAAACCTGCACTTAAAATATGCGGATTTCCACAAATGCCTCCATGAGAGGAATTTATGAATACTTTGATGATGTTAGTGAGGTTTCTTTCAGAAACTCTCAATTTGTGTAAAAATTTTACCTGGATGTAAGGCTGGATGTTAAGTACATAGTAGATTCATTTGTTTCTATAACTCTGGGTACTTAACTATAGCGAAATGCAGACTTTCTTGTGTTCGCCTTAACAAGCAGTTCTCTAAAAAGAGAAAAAAATAAAATATTGGTGACATGTAAATAATTATTAGATTCCCGTCACAGTAAATGGATATGTTCACTCAATTTCAGATGGTAAAAGTGCACACTCTATTCTTGAAACTTTTAAATTAGTATCAGTCCAAATGTAACTATATATATTACCAAGGGACATAACTAGGATTAGACACTTCTAGTCTCCATCTCTGCTACTTTATTGAATCTCAGCTCATAGAACTAGTATGTTTAGGGGAAGCCAGGTCACTTTTTCATTTCATTGCCTCCTGGATGATCAAAATAACTGTCTTAATAGAGGAGTCTGAGCAGGTTATTAAGCCCAAATGATTAAATTCAGCAATTGGTGTTTTATCATTATTTCTATTTGAAATAAATAAGTTCAATAAAAAGTAGTTAGCTACTACCCACCAGTTATCCTTTAAAATGTCTAAAGGAAAACAAACACCCACTTTTATCCCTAGAAGATTTCTGCCAACTTTATCTCAAGCCTATTATACTATGCCAACAATTATCCGAAACACTCAGGGGAAATGTAAATGATAGAACTTGTGTAAAAATCCAACCAGTGTGGCATATTTTGAAAAATTTCACTTCTTTAATACTGTATTGTCATGGGGTTTTTAAGACTGATATGGACTAAATATTTCAAGGAATGTGCTATAATTATATTTAATGATAGGGAATTTTCCCACCAGCTTTTTGGTAATACTCATGTACTAAAAAGTGTGAATGCTTTATTTTTGAAGAAATAACATGTCCATCAAGGGAAGAAAAAGAGATTACCTTATTTCCAATTTAGACGCTATGGGTGGTAATCATTCACTATATTACAATAGAAGATTAATATATGCTGGAAAGACATGCAGTTAATTTTTCTAGGTATGGAGAAATCCAGTAGGAATTAAAACGTGAAATATTAAAGACAGAACACATCGGTAGTGAAAATGTAGTTTCTCAAAAGTTTTGGTGGACTACCAGTGATGGGTAAGCTGGACCAACGGTTTGCTACTAAAATACAATGACGAGATACTTTCACCCCAAAGACTAATGAAAAAAATTATAAATAGATTAAGCAACACAGATAGTTTCTCTTCCTCAATATTTTCTCTTGCCTTTGGCATCATAATGATTGTACATTACTAATCAATGGAAGAAAAGTAAGAAGATTCACATAAATATGAGAAACTCAGAAACATCTGCTTAGTTCTAAAGATAGCATGTGGATACTTTAGAAGTGAAACATAGCCATGTAGGCTCCTGATTCTTAGGACAGAAACAAGTTGATAGGTATTTTAGGATTTTCCATAAAACACACTATAATCCCCAGATACTCTAATCTCTGTGAGTAAGAAAATAATTAAGTAAGATTGCTCAGTTAAAAAGCTGACATAGTTTTACTTACTTCTAATGTCCTTTGCTGGAGATACTAAAACAAAATTATCTCTACCTGCATTCCTGGTCATTTTCATATTTTCCATTTTTCCTTCTTCTGTAGCATATTTCATCTTCCTACAAACGATATGATTCATTTATTCACATGTATTTTCTCCGTATTTTTCCCTTCTTCTAGAAAAGAAATGAAAAAGGCAAGGTTATCACAGCCCTGGGAACTGTATGTGTTCACTAAATATTTATTGATTGAGTGAAAGGATCTCACCTTATCCCCCTTTGTTCTCAGAGATAATTTCTATCTTGACTTCTCTGCTCTAAAATCTGAAAGTTTTCAATTTTTCAGGATTTATACTTTTTAGACTACTTCACAGTAGAGCACTTCAAAGGCAAATAATAAACTTCTAAATGCTTTCACTTTTCCAATTTTAGTGTTTGTAGTTACATGATTTTAATGCACAGAGAACTCCACACTCTGCAAGGGAGGACAAATAGGAAGGTACATGAAAATCTAAAATATTTCATGGACAGAACTCACTGTTCTTGTATTTTCAGTACAATTCCAGATGATTTACATATGCAAAAGGANAAATGTAAATGATAGAACTTGTGTAAAAATCCAACCAGTGTGGCATATTTTGAAAATTTTCACTTCTTTAATACTGTATTGTCATGGGGTTTTTAAGACTGATATGGACTAAATATTTCAAGGAATGTGCTATAATTATATTTAATGATAGGGAATTTTCCCACCAGCTTTTTGGTAATACTCATGTACTAAAAAGTGTGAATGCTTTATTTTTGAAGAAATAACATGTCCATCAAGGGAAGAAAAAGAGATTACCTTATTTCCAATTTAGACGCTATGGGTGGTAATCATTCACTATATTACAATAGAAGATTAATATATGCTGGAAAGACATGCAGTTAATTTTTCTAGGTATGGAGAAATCCAGTAGGAATTAAAACGTGAAATATTAAAGACAGAACATATCGGTAGTGAAAATGTAGTTTCTCAAAAGTTTTGGTGGACTACCAGTGATGGGTAAGCTGGACCAACGGTTTGCTACTAAAATACAATGACGAGATACTTTCACCCCAAAGACTAATGAAAAAAATTATAAATAGATTAAGCAACACAGATAGTTTCTCTTCCTCAATATTTTCTCTTGCCTTTGGCATCATAATGATTGTACATTACTAATCAATGGAAGAAAAGTAAGAAGATTCACATAAATATGAGAAACTCAGAAACATCTGCTTAGTTCTAAAGATAGCATGTGGATACTTTAGAAGTGAAACATAGCCATGTAGGCTCCTGATTCTTAGGACAGAAACAAGTTGATAGGTATTTTAGGATTTTCCGTAAAACACACTATAATCCCCAGATACTCTAATCTCTGTGAGTAAGAAAATAATTAAGTAAGATTGCTCAGTTAAAAAGCTGACAT
The DNA here is from genome assembly GCA_006410675.1 of Oreotragus oreotragus. Classification (NCBI taxonomy): domain Eukaryota; kingdom Metazoa; phylum Chordata; class Mammalia; order Artiodactyla; family Bovidae; genus Oreotragus; species Oreotragus oreotragus. The sequence continues at coordinate 65,190 of SJYX01015758.1, read as the reverse complement.
AGTTTTACTTACTTCTAATGTCCTTTGCTGGAGATACTAAAACAAAATTATCTCTACCTGCATTCCTGGTCATCTTCATATTTTCCATTTTTCCTTCTTCTGTAGCATATTTCATCTTCCTACAAACGATATGATTCATTTATTCACATGTATTTTCTCCGTATTTTTCCCTTCTTCTAGAAAAGAAATGAAAAAGGCAAGGTTATCACAGCCCTGGGAACTGTATGTGTTCACTAAATATTTATTGATTGAGTGAAAGGATCTCACCTTATCCCCCTTTGTTCTCAGAGATAATTTCTATCTTGACTTCTCTGCTCTAAAATCTGAAAGTTTTCAATTTTTCAGGATTTATACTTTTTAGACTACTTCACAGTAGAGCACTTCAAAGGCAAATAATAAACTTCTAAATGCTTTCACTTTTCCAATTTTAGTGTTTGTAGTTACATGATTTTAATGCACAGAGAACTCCACACTCTGCAAGGGAGGACAAATAGGAAGGTACATGAAAATCTAAAATATTTCATGGACAGAACTCACTGTTCTTGTATTTTCAGTACAATTCCAGATGATTTACATATGCAAAAGGACATATCAATATGCATGAATATCATTATTTCCAGTCATTTATATCCCATGATGGGAAGGAATGTGTGTTTGTTATTTTTAGCTTTCATGAAATATCCACATCCCATTTCAAGAGGATTTGGAGATTTTTTGCTTCTTTGCCATTGACATTAGCCATTAACATAATAAAAATAAACACATATACATAACACATTTTAAAAAGCTACATAAACACAAAATATAAAAGCATATTTAGAAACTTTGCTTTATAACTGATCTGTAATGCATACACTGTGGGATTCTTATACAAAATAGTTCTAAGATAAGTCTATCATTGGCATATCCTCTTAATGAGACTGCTATCTCTAATTCCCTTTCATGTAGGAATGTTGAAGGTATCATTGCCAAAAATTATTATTTCACATCCTATAGAATTGAAGGTGTAATCTGAGAAGTAAACGTAACAGTATGCATTGATTCAGTCATTTTCTTGACTATTAAGAGCAGCCATCTGGCTGTTTGTGATGACGATTTAATATTTCTCTGTGTGCTTGCATATGTGTGTGTGTGTGTGTGTGTGTGCCTGTATATGTGTATGTGTTTGTATTTTCCTGTCTATAGTGTTCACTTATTGTCATCACAGCATCAAATATAATTTTGTCTCCCAAATCAAGATCAGCTTTACAGTGACCTTTCTGGTAATATGGTGGTAAAGAGCAAATGAGAAATTTCAGTAAAACTGATAAAACAATCATCTTTCTTTGAATTTACTTATCAGCCTCAGTCATGCAAGAAATGTTGTTGCTAGATAACATGTAAAAAGATAATAGTTACAAGAGTAAGATATTTTTCAGTTTAGTTTTTAGCTGATATGGCTTATCTGTGTTAAGAGGATTCTGAAGTTATCTGCACTGTATGTTGGAAATTTCTATTTCACTAATGCAGCAGGATAAAGCAATTTGCCATTCAAACATTGGAAGTGCAATTAGCACCAGCCTTGCCAGAGCCTCAGAAGATGCCCAGGGTAATTTGAGGACATGTTCCATGGGCACAAACAGGAAACTGAAAGGAAAGAGAGTTTAAATGTCTTCGTTTGGAGGACTTGTAAAATTACAATGTGTACATACACTAAGAGGTATATGAAAGTCACATAAAAGGGAACATTATTTTATCTGGCATTTGGAAAATTATTAAAAAGCACAGAAACAGCAGGCTCTAGAAATGATCTTGTTTGCAGGCAACATTTGTTTTTGTTTCCCCACTGGAGAAGTTTTGGATGTTCAATTATAGGCCTCATTGCTTCAGCATTATTTTCAACTGAAATGTCGGAACTTGGAAAAGCATATCTAATGTGCAAATTAAGTTTATTGCTGCTCATTTAGTTGTTTATTCTTTGTGATAGAAGTCTTTATTATACCAGCATGGAGAGTGGCCTATCCATTTTCTCTAGCAGAAGAGGGTGTTCACTAATGTGATTTTACATTTACGAAGAGAAATACTAAGATAGGCAGATAATTGGAGGCTTTGTGGCTTTCCATGGCAGTTTAAAGGATTTGAGGTGTTTAACTCAGCTGTTAAATCTAGAAGCCCAGCTTTCCTGGGTAAACCAAAAATACAAATTCACAGAGGTGACAAGACACAGTGGAATATATGCATTATTTTGTAGTGGTTGAATTCTCCAAGTACTGCTAATGTCTCCCTAAATGTTTAATTCTACATCCCAATTTTATGCAAAGCATGAATTAAAAGATTTAATATAAAGAAGACTTTGACTTAAAATTTTTTAATGGAAGTATTTTTAAGGTGAAAAAATATATAGTGAATTTTTACACTGTCTAGATATAAAATTTTCATTCCCCCTCCAACATTGAAAATAATGCCGAGTAAGTTCTTGAGACTTTAATTTCTTCAAGAATAAAGGAGAAAAAAACAAAACAAAACAAAAAGCATTCATGTAAGGAAGCCTAAAATGTCAATAATATTTTGGCCTTCATAACAATTTAGTTCATAGTCTTTTAAAAATGTAGCACATATCACTCAAATAAAATTTCCAGGTATGTTAAGCAGCTTTTTTTCTTTTAAATTTATATTATACATTATAGGATGGACATTGTATATTATTTATAATTAATGAATTATAAGTTTGCACATTTTTTGATTATTCAAGAAAATTGTCACCAAACCTACTATTTGTTAAAATTTTGCATTGTTTTGTTTAATAAAAATAGGGGATGTATAGCTTGTGGTTTGTGCCAATTAAAGAGGTCAAATAGATGAGTATATACCACTTCTTAAGTTGGTGAAAAGCAGAGACTTGGAAATTAGATTTATTAGTTCAATTAAGAACTAGCATGAGATCCTAAAGAGTTTGTTTTTGCTATTATTAATGTTGTATTATTTATTATCATCATTAATATTTTTTATCAAGTACGTACTCTGCTCCAGGCATTGTCACAGGTCCTTTATGTATGTCATCTCACTGAACCCTCAGAACAACACTTTGAAGCAAGTGATCATTAGAGACTGAGGTATAGAGGGCTAAATTACTTGACAAGATCCTTGTGTTATTAAGTGGCAGAACTCTTTTTATCCTTCTTTTTTACACTCCAGTAAAGTTATGTAATATAATTACATGAGATAATTTCACATGGTATTGTTTAAAATTTAGAAAAAGATATAGTAATTTGCAGGTATTAGTACTTCCCTCTAAATACTTCATTTTAATTAATTAAATGTAGTTCAATATTTGATAACTTTACATATGTAAAGAAAGTCTTAAGTATACATTTGCTGAATTTTGGCAAGTGCATACACCCCTGTAACCCCGAAGTCTACCAAAATACATTATTAGCTTGCCTGGTGGCTCAGACAGTAGAGAATCTGCCTGCAATACTGGAGACCTGGATTCAATCTCTGGGTTGGGAAGATCCCCTGGAGAAAGGAATGGCAACCCACCTCAGTATTTTGCCTGCAGAATTCCATGGACAGAGGCATCTGGCAGGCTACATACAGCCCATGGGGTCGCAAAGAGTAGAACACAGCTGAATTACTAACATTTCACTTTCACATATTGTTCCCTCATGCCCCTCCCTGGCCCCACCCTATTCCTAGAAGCAACAACTGTCATGATTTTTTTCTGCCATACATGTCATACAAATGCAATCATACAGTACATACTCACTCTTTGGTATCTGACTTCTCTCACTTGACTTAAACCACTAGCCATCAACCTTCTGTTTATTAAAAATGAGCAAAACTAAGCAAAACTTTACCAACAGTGGGTTTAGTCTGTGCAGTTAAAAAAAAAAATCTTGAGTTTTAAATATCTTTGCCTCCCCTCCATTTTCCCTCTCAAATTAATCACACTGTGCCCAAAGTATTTGGTTAACAATTGGAAGTTCATTTTTTTTTTTTTTTTTCAGTGATTCCATTCTGAGGCTAAAGTAGTGAATAAACTTCTCTGTTCCTTGGATATTCTATTTCTAAACTAGTACAGTGGTCACTCAAGCTCTAGTGCCTTTTTTTTTTTTTAAGGAAAAATGTGTGGCACTACAACATTAAAAAAAAAAAAAAAAAACAGATGCAAGCTTTTCAGTCTATGGATCCTGAATACTCAAAGAAAGAGTTATTAGCAAATTCATTCAAGTCAAGAAAAGGAATAGGGTAGGAAAGTGGGTAAGGGAATGCAGAGGGGAAAAATAATCAACAGAATCAATTGACTCTAATTTTCTTCTTCTAGATTTTATTTTACTTCATCTTCCCTAAATCTAACATAGGGCTTCCCAGGTGGCACTAATGGTAAAGAACCTACCTGCCAGTATAAGAGACAGAGATTCAATCTCTGGGTGGGGAGGATGCCCTGGAGGAGGGCATGGCAACACCCTCCAGTATTCTTGCCTGGAGAATTCCATGGACAGAGGAGCCTGGTGGGCTATGGTCTATAGGGTCACAGAGTTGGACACAACTGAAGCGACTTAGCATGCACGCATGCAAACCTAACATAAACATTCAGCAGGAAACATTTTCTATTAGGTCCTGTAGCCAGGCAAAATTAAAATTTTCTAATTTCATCTCTTATAAAGCTACAGAACACTTCAACCTGGTGTTTAACTACAACTCAGAATAAAGTTACATTTGGAGGACTGAGTGAACATTATCTATTTATAGGAAATATAAATATGATCCCATAAATAGTCATTGCCTATTATGTATTAACTGCTTTGAAAGTGAGTTGTTGGCATATTTAATTCATTAAGCAGAATCTACAGTGCATGCTCTTTTTAAACAGATGTAAGGCCCTGTTTTGATTACTTGTTAATACAGAAGATCTGTGTTTACATTTTATATTACTTGGTAGGGAATTTTTCAGTGTTACCTTACATGATACTTAGACCTGTTTTTTCATTCAGACAACTTAAATTTAAGACAATTACTTTATCCAGAAGGTTCTTCATTTGTTTCATTTACTCAGGGGTTCAGGGTAGTCTTTTAATATTTGCTCCAAATCATTTAATACTGAAGTGGAAGATAAACAGGTAATGGTAACTGCAGGGAAACTATAATATATTGACCATGGTTACTTTGTTCATTGGAATTAAATTATACTCTGCCTGTGGTAGAATACAATATAAATATGAAATGTTGCAAATAGACTTTAATCTGAAAAACACATGCCTGAGCAGATCATTTTGCACTGGCTAAGAGGATATAAAGCAACCAAGCCTACTGCAAGTATTGGTACAAAGAGGAAAAGTATATTAAACAAAGATTAAAAACTCCTCCATTTCTGTCTTGCTAGAGGTAGGGAATTACACTCCATTACACCAATTTTCTTGTTTGTTAGTTTTCTCTGTAGGGTTTATTTCAGAGTATTAGCTTTCATTTCCCTGTGTTTGCTTTCCCTAAAGTTAGTAATTTTCTTATTTGTTTGCTTAGTTTTCTATGGACCTGAAAACAATTCATTCCTCAATTCTATCTCTACTCTCTTCCTTTGATATTTATCTGCCTTTCTGTCAGGGAGCCTGGTTGCCTAAGCACCATGCCTTTCTCTTGACACACTTTCTCGTTTGAATAGACTGCATCTTCCAATGGATTTTTGAGAAATAAATCAATAAAAATGTTTGTTTTTGTTTTTGTTTTTTGAGATCTTTCACGTTTAAAAAGGTCTTTACACTAAGCTTACTTTTGATTGATGCTTCAATTGGAAACAGAATCCTGGGTTGGAAATCATGATTTTTCATAAATTTGGAAATCTTACTCTGCTCTAAAAGCTGAAACCATTTTGACTTCTGACCTGTTGTTTGTGACATCTTTTCTCTCTCTCTCTCTGTCTAGAAGTCTTTTTTTCCCCAAGTGTCCCACAATTACATGATGATTGGTGTAAATCTATTTTCAGCCTTTTTTTCAGGGCATTTGGTGCACTTTGTCATTCTGGAAACTCATAGCTCTTTGGGCCTGGGATATCTGTCTGAGTAATTACTGCATTTCTTTTTCTGAAATATCCATTTATAATAGATTTCCTAGACTGGTATTCAAGTTTATGAGTATAGGTATGCATGTGTGTATGTATCTACTCATCTATGTATAGAATTTATTATATATATATATATTTAGATAGGTATAGTCTATCTACATGTTTATATGTTTTATATATACATATTATATATAATGTTTCTATATCCTCACATCCATTTTATAGCTGTTTCGCTCTACCTTCTAGGATATTTTCTCAGCTTTACCTTCCAGATTTTCTTTTGTATTTTTGCATTTTTTAAAAAAAATATTTTTCTAAGTGTCTTTTTATTTTCTGGCTATTCTTTTAGATAATATCTTGGTCTTTTTTTCCTTTCCTCTGGAAGTATTGCTTGTAGTTTTTTCTCTTTTCTAATTTGTTTTTTTCTGCAAGGTCTCTCTTTTCCCAAACTACTTTTCTCTTTGTTTTAAGTCCTATCCTTTATGTAGAGGTGTTTGAAGATACATCGTGGAACTGTTGTTTGTTCATATTTAGATCACTAAAAATCTTACAGAAAGCTCTAATCAAGAGTGGGATTTTGAATGATTCAACTTCATATTTAGATGATCTGGTCAGGATATTTCTTTGGCGAACCCTAAGAAAAATATTGGAGTATTTTCTCTTTAGGATTATCCGATTCCTAGGACAACTGTCCCTCACTTCCCTCCCAGGTTTCCTGTCCGGAGAGCAAAGGCCAAGCAGATAGCACTCTCAGAGCTGAATAGGGTTACAGAACACAAATCTCAGCACTCACTGTGTACATATTTCCTTAATTCCCTTATTTTCAGTATCATAAATTTGGAAATCTTACTCTGCTCTAAAAGCTGAAACCATTTTGACTTCTGACCTGTTGTTTGTGATATCTTTTCTCTCTCTCTCTCTGTCTAGAAGTCTTTTTATCCCCAAGTGTCCCACAATTACATGATGATTGGCATAAATCTATTTTCAGCCTTTTTTTCAGGGCATTTGGTGCACTTTGTCATCCTGGAAACTCATAGCTCTTTGGGCCTGGGATATCTTTCTGAGTAATTACTGCATTTCTTTTTCTGAAATATCCATTTATAATAGATTTCCTAGACTGGTATTCAAGTTTATGAGTATAGGTATGCATGTGTGTATGTATCTACTCATCTATGTATAGAATTTATTATATATATATATATTTAGATAGGTATAGTCTATCTACATGTTTATATGTTTTATATATACATATTATATATAATGTTTCTATATCCTCACATCCATTTTATAGCTGTTTCGCTCTACCTTCTAGGATATTTTCTCAGCTTTACCTTCCAGATTTTCTTTTGTATTTTTGCATTTTTTAAAAAAAATATTTTTCTAAGTGTCTTTTTATTTTCTGGCTATTCTTTTAGATAATATCTTGGTCTTTTTTTCCTTTCCTCTGGAAGTATTGCTTGTAGTTTTTTCTCTTTTCTAATTTGTTTTTTTCTGCAAGGTCTCTCTTTTCCCAAACTACTTTTCTCTTTGTTTTAAGGCCTATCCTTTATGTAGAGGTGTTTGAAGATACATCGTGGAACTGTTGTTTGTTCATATTTAGATCACTAAAAATCTTACAGAAAGCTCTAATCAAGAGTGGGATTTTGAATGATTCAACTTCATATTTAGATGATCTGGTCAGGATATTTCTTTGGCGAACCCTAAGAAAAATATTGGAGTATTTTCTCTTTAGGATTATCCGATTCCTAGGACAACTGTCCCTCACTTCCCTCCCAGGTTTCCTGTCCAGAGAGCAAAGGCCAAGCAGATAGCACTCTCAGAGCTGAATAGGGTTACAGAACACAAATCTCAGCACTCACTGTGTACATATTTCCTTAATTCCCTTATTTTCAGTAGGATTTTCCTGACCCTCAACTGGGCTTGGTGATAGGCAGCTCAAAGACCCTCTGCTTTATATTCTCTCAGCAAAGTAATTTGCTGGTCTTCTTAGATGGGAAACTACTCTAGAGACCAAATAACATCCTATTCATAAATTCCCAAATGAATGAATACATAAGAAATGCTAAATAAGTTTTCTCCTCTGTCTTCCCACTGCCAGCCTGTGACTGAATTTTATAGTAAGTCAATTAGAAATCATTCAACTTCATTACAATTTCTCAAAAATTGTCTCCACTCTTGATCTCTGTTTTGGTGGATTTGTATCTTAGAAAATAAAGTTTTTGGCATCATTTATTAGTTGGTGATGGACAGTGAGGCCTGGCGTGCTGCGATTCATGGGGTCACAAAGAGTCGGACACGACTGATTGCCTGAACTGAACTGAACCAATTAGATGTTTATGAAGAACTTGAAATAAATACTATATAATCAATTAGCATTACCAGTATGTTGTACATCATATTTTTACTGTGATTTTATTTTTCTCATCTAATATTTAGAAGAAGTCAAGTTTTAGCTACATTTTACTTAAAATTTATCGAGTAAACTGGAAAGCACAGTTCGGGAGATATGGGTCATGAACTCACCTCTTCCACTTGTACAATAGATTAATTCCTATACTCACGTTCAGGGATATTCTCTCTCCCTCTCGTTCTCCCTTTCTCCTTCAACCTCTCTCTTTCAAACCTCCCTCCATCTCTCTCCCTCTTCTTCTCCCTCTCCACCCCTTTCTTGTCCCTCTCGCTCACTTTGTCTTTTTCATCTCTATTATCCCCTCTGAGGTATCATTCACACCACCATACTCACATAATTTTAAAAATAGTCATTTTCTGACCATGATTCCCCCTATGGCTATTGCCATATTGGACTTTTCTCCTTTATACCAAAGCTCTTTTAAAAATTTGTCTGTATGAGCTTGTGTTTTTCAATCATTCTTGTCCATTCTGTTTTGAATACATGCAAACAGGCATCAAAATTGCTCTTAACAGGGTGACTAGTAGCTGCCACACTGTTTAGCCCAGTGGTCAGTTCTCAGTCTTCATCTTTCTTATTTTATCAGACTACTAATCACATTCTTCTTCATATATACTTCTCACTTTGTTGCCAAGACACAGTATTTGTCAGATTTTCCTTTAACATCTTGAGTCACTTTTTAAATTTTCTCTTATCAATTTTCTTAACTATATGCTAAGGAGCTGTCCTTGAATTTATTTTCTGCCATAGCTACTACCATTCACTTGGTAGCTCATCTAGTCTCATCATCTAAAATAACATCGATAAGCTAATTACCAAAATGATAAACCAATTTAAGCATTTTTCTTAATTCCAAAATCCAATGAGCAATTTATCATGTTCACTTATCAATTTGCTACATCCTAATACTGACCCCTAATTCTCACTGCCTAGAATATTCAGAAGCAGAGACATTACTTTGCCGACTAACGTCCATCTAGTCAAGGCTATGGTTTTTCCAGTAGTCAGGTATGGATGTAAGAGTTAGACTGTGAAGAAGGCTGAGCACCGAAGAATTGATGCTTTTGAACTGTGGTGTTGGAGAACACTCTTGAGAGTCCCTTGGACTGCAAGGAGATCCAACCAGTCCATTCTGAAGGAGATCAGCCCTGGGATTTCTTTGGAAGGAACGATGCTAAAGCTGAAGCTCCAGTACTTTGGCCACCTCATGTGAAGAGTTGACTCATTGGAAAAGACTCTGATGCTGGGAGGGATTGGGGGCAGGAGGAGAAAGGGAGGACAGAGTATGAGATGGCTGGATGGCATCACTGACTCGATGGACATGAATCTGAGTGAACTCCGGGAGTTGCTGATGAACAGGGAGGCCTGGCGTGCTGCAACTCATGGGGTCGCAAAGAGTCAGACACGACTGAGCAACTGAACTGAACTGAACGGAAACCTGCTTCTCCTACCACTTTATGAATGACAACTTATGATGACAGTTGCTCAAGCCAAATTCTTGTAGTCATTCTAACTCATTTTCCGAAAATGGCCTCAACAATCAAGATATGCAAAGAATCTAACCACTTTCCACCACTTCAATTATCAAATATTAGTTAAACCATTATTGTCACTTTCTCAAAGTATCTCTCTAGAATAGTGACAACCAACCAAGTTCATTTTGCCTGCTGGGGACATAGGACAATGTGAAGAGACACTTCTGATAGTCACATCTAGTACATAGAGGCCAAAGATGCTGCTAGATATTCTATAATGCACAGAACAGTCTCCCCACTTCCCTCTGAATCAGCTGACACATACATGCAACAAAAAATTATTTGGGCCAAAATGATGACAACATTGATGTTAAGGGATGCACCATAGTCTCAAAAACATGAGTCTAAATTCAATCTTTGTCTCCCTTCTAGAAATTTGAATATTCATATTAAATTGTAGATGAGATTTTTGCATCTTTTATGGAGATCCTAGGACTTCCCTGATGGCTCAGATGGTAAAGCGTCTGCCTACAATGTAGGAGACCTAGGTTCGATCCCTGGGGCAGGAAAAGCCTCTGGAGAAAGGGAAACCCATTCCAGTACTCTTGCTTGGAAAATCTCATGGACAGAGGAGCATGATAGGTTACAGTCCAAGGGGTCACAAAGAGTCGGACACGACTGAGCGACTTCATACTTCTAAAGGCTCCTCAGTTCAGTGTTATTTGCTCAGTCCCATTCTGATGTATATCTGGAAGAATGCATGGGCTCTGTACTAATTTAATGGTTTTGAATTAAATGTTGAATAAACAATTAGTATAGTTTTATACTCATTAAGAGTTTCTACATCTGTCCTAAGGAGCACTCCTTTCTCCAAATGACATGAATCATCATACTGCTCAAGCTGTTAAATGGCCTAAATATTCCCAACACTACACATAATCTATTATAAAACATTAATAACATGGATAAACTTCTGTCCTGACTAGTTGAAACAGCTTTGTCACACCAATATCAATCACAAATATTGTAAAAAATATTTTTTTAAATAAAAATCTCAAACAGAAATTTTGGTAGTCTCACACTGCCAGAAAGATAAAAAGCTGAGCTCAGAATCAACCAAACAGAATGAGGTCAGCTAAGCAATTCAGTCTTAAATCAAGTCACCTAAGTGACCATGCTCTAGTAATAAAAACAGAACAGAATTGTCCAGGACTTAAAGTCACTGACTGCAGACTCAATTTGATCAATTCCTGACCAGATTCTGCTCTTTTTCCAGATGCCTGCTTAAAAAGTAAGTCTTCTTGGGAAAAATGTAACAAAATGAAAATATTTACATTTTGAGCCACAGTGCCTGATATTTCATAAAACATTATTATCAATAGCTGGAGCCAGGACCAAATGACCCAAACCCAGAGAGATATCAGAAAATAATAAGACACCACAACTGATAGAAAGGTAGAGTTGTTACACGAAGATTTTCAAATAATTGTGATTATCTGTCATTTTAGTTATTAAGTCTTGTCCAATGCTTTGTGACCCCATGTACTCTAGCCCACCAAGCTCCTCTGTCCATGGGATTTCCCTGACAAGAACTCTGGAGTGGGTTGCCATTTTCTTCTCAAAGGGGATCTTCCATACCGAGGGATCAAACCTGTGTCTCCTGCATTGGCAGACAGATTCTTTACGGCTGAGCCACCAGGGAAGCCCAGTTGTGATTAGTATATTTTTCAAAAAAAGAACCAGATGGAGAATTTCAGAAGAGAAATGGTATGTATTTAAAATTAATTGGAAGTTCTAGAAGTGAAAAGTACAAAGGCTAAAATTAAGAACAAAATAGATCAACTTAACAGCCAAATAGATATTTCAAAGAAGATTAGTAAAGAGGAGGATATATGCATAGAAAATATCCAGAATGGGGAAAAAATGCAATAGGAAAGACAAAAAAAGAACATAAGAAACATATTCTTTACAGTGAATAGCTCTAACATACATGAAATCTTGGTTCCAAAAGGAGCAGAGAGGGGAGAAATAAAATGAGGGATGGAGAATGTGAAGAAATATTTGCCAGAGATTAAAAAAAAAAAACAAAAACTTTAAATGACAGCAGTCATCTGTCATATGAGCCTTACTAGGATAAACACAAAGGAAAAGTTAAATAAGCACATAGTAGTGAAACCAAAGGCGAGGAAAAATCATTCCAATTAAAAAAAAATACAAATAGCAAAGACATTGACAGTTATCATAACAAGAGAATTAAAGGACTCAAGAGGATAGCAGAAATACCTTTCTAACCGTCTTTCAGATGATACAATAAAATTCTATTCCAAGATACACTTTTTTAATGAAGACAAAACAGAGATGTTTTCACACAAACAAAATCACAGAAAATTCATCACTAAATTGTTCAGAAAAGAACATAAATGGAAGAAGAAATTAAAAGCAATGGGAAGAGTTAATATGTTCATATGAGACTAATTGAGATTCTGAGGAATTAGAAAGAGGATTCAAATTTAAACTTTTAATTTCTAGTCTTCACAAGTTAACTAATAAGAGAAAATACCAGAGAATTTCATCACATGTTTTAAGTGCTATTTATATGCTAGTTTCCTTTATATTGGTATCTTAGCAACATTTTCAATAATGTCATAGACAAGTAAAGGCAGAATCACATGTTTACAGAGGGAGAAAGATTTGGTGATTTTCTTAAGATATGTCAGTGTTTTGAGAGAAGTTGATAATTTCAGAATCACCTGAGCCATTATTATTCTGAACAATGTCACTGAAAGACTATTATTCACAGACAGAAATTTTCACTGAGTTAAAACTACAAAGGAAACAAATAGTGACCCAAAGTAGTATTTCCTAGATGCTCAAAAGACCAATACTTGATGGATTGCCATCCCTGGCTTGTAAAAATATACCTGAGGATCATGATATGTAATAGTATGTTTTGCCATTCCTATAGGAACAAGCCACACTTATATTTAAAGAAATCATGCTAAACAATTCTGAAGTACTTTGATGACAGTTTTCATGTCTCCCGAGGTGTTCTTAACTAAAGATGTGTTCTGAAAATATCACTGTCTGTTTTGACAATGTGAATTTGAGTAAAGTTCATCAAAAGCAATATGGATTTTATAATATCTTTTTTTACACTTCTTAAGGGTAGGATGAAAGAGGAGAGTGAAAAAGTTGGCTTAATGCTCAACATTCAGAAAACTAAGATTATGGCATCTGGTCCCATCACTTCATGGGAAATAGATGGGGAAACAGTGGTAACAGTGTCAGACTTTATTTTGGGGGCCTCCAAAATCACTGCAGATGGTGATTGCAGCCATGAAATTAAAAGACGCTTACTCCTTGGAAGGAAAGTTATGACCAACCTAGATAGCATATTCAAAAGCAGAGACATTACTTTGCCAGCAAAGGTCCATCTAGGCAAGGCTATGGTTTTTCCAGTAGTCAGGTATGGATGTGAGAGTTGGACTGTGAAGAAAGCTGAGTGCTGAAGAATTGATGCTTTTGAACTGTGGTGTTGGAGAAGACTCTTGAGAGTCCCTTGGACTGCAAGGAGATCCAACGAGTTCATTCTAAAGGATATCGGTCCTGGGAGTTCTTTGGAAAGAATGATGCTAAAGCTGAAGCTCCAGTACTTTGACCACCTCATGCAAAGAGTTGACTCATTGGAAAAGACTCTGATGCTGGGAGGGATTGGAGGCAGGAGGAGAAGGGGACGACAGAGGATGAGATGGCTGGATGGCATCAGCAACTCGATGGACGTGAGTTTGAGTGAACTCCGGGAGTTGGTGATGGACAGGGAGACCTGGCTCCCTGGCCAGGGACGATTCATGGGGTCGCAAAGAGTTGGACACGACTGAGCGACTGAAATGAACTCAAGGGTAGGATTGTTATATCAAGCTACTTTCATATGATACAAATCTCACTGAAATAGATTGAAAAGAGTAAATATTAAAATTCTGTTATTTTATGAACTCTTCATTAACTCTTGCCATTCATACTTAAAATAACTTTCAAAAAATGGTCAGTCATCACTCTAAAAGCTGAATGGAAAAGGTGCCTCTCTATTCTGTATGTAAATATTCATTATCCCCATCATTTTCATTCTGTCTTTCTTTTATTGTTACTAAAATTTAGAAACATGCAAAAAAGTAAAGAAGGTAGTATAAGGAACACAATGTACTTGTGAATCAGGGTTGATCATGATCAACTCATAACCAACTTTGTTTCACCTATACCCTCACCTGCTTTCCCCAAATCCACCCAAATATCTCAAGGCAAATCATAAACATTATAATTCCATTTATAAATATTACAGAATATATTTTAAATGATAAGAAGATCTTTTTAGCATAATAATAAACCAATTTTCTCATCTACAATTACTCCAACATTTCTCAGAGTTAAATTTTACATGATTTTCTCATAGATATATATTTATATATGCATTATGCATGCTACATATACAGGTATACATATACATGTATATGTGTGTGTATTTTAACTCTCTTTAACCATAAAGTCATATTTCCAAACTTTATTTCTTAGAATTCTTTATATTTCAAGATATATTAAGAGGTGTTACATGAATTAAAAATGTTCCATATCTAGTAAGTGCAAGAAATCTAGAATTATATAAATTTTAAAAACATTCTTTAATGCAGGAATATTCAGAGCTTTTAATATGCTAAAATGTACTATAAAACTCTAAAAGCAAACAAAGTATACAGAATTAATTATAGTTGAATAGCCTTAGAAGTTCATCTTGGTTTATTATGTGAAGCATCACTAATCACTAGATATGACTTTTTTCCCTGAAACCAAGGCATTGGTGGCTTTAATGACAATATAGTTTACATAGCTTGGACTTTCCTAAAATAGAAAATTCAGGTTCAATTTTCAAAACTAAGGCAATATTTCTCAAAGCATGGACCTGGACTGACCACATCAAAATCAACTAAAGAAGCAACCTGTTAAAAATCCATTTCTAAAACTCCTGCAACTCTGCTGAATCAGTAATTCTTGTGGGAGCAGAGAAATTCACATTTTGAACACAGTCTCCAGGAAATTCATGCTAAATTTTTAAACTACTACAGCAGAATTTCTATAAATACTTAAGGAATAGGCAAGAAAAATATAATTATGTGAAATGAAAAGGAATTACTATCCCTCTATTTTGTTTCAGAGAAAGAGCCTTAAAGAATTTCAAAGTTTTACAAATGATAGAGTCTGGCACAGTCGACATCCTTCCTTTTTAATTCATTATAATTCAGGCCCTAATTATCTCACTTTTCCACAAATACCTAGAAGTATTTTAGTGTTAATAATGAGCTTCAGCTTATTGCACCTATTCTACCAGAATGTATGCGTTCCCAGGAAAAGCGTACACTAGAAGTGTGTATGTAAATCCCTCCATTCCACCAGAGTGATTTGAATAGCTTTAATTTTTTTTCTCCAATGTTAGTTTCTTAAGAAGCTAAAGTGTATGCAAAGGAGGAGTCTGAACTTAATGAACTAAAGCTACTCCTTGTTCTTTCCCTAAAATAGTATAAAAATTGTGTATGTTTCCTCTGCTGGAGAACCATTCTTCCATTCTCTGCAAGTGTGACTTTGTTTCTGCGGGATATTCACTTCTGGTTCAGAGATGGAACTGTGGCGGTTGCAGAAGGGAGCTCTTTAGATAGCAATTGGCAGCATTGTGGGTGTTGGAGAGCCACCTACACAGGATTAGGGCAGGTCCGCACGTGGTGTGAGGACAGAATAAAGTAGTTATAAGCGTTCTTGTCCATGCTCCTCCTCACTCCCACAGGAGGGTACTCACAGGGAAGCTGTGTTCAGATAATCATGCATTCCCTGTTTTGGATAACAAGTCTGTCTACATAGCAGCTTCTTCTTTTAAATATAATCCATTTTTTCCACCCCACAGAAACTGGTATGTCTCTATGCCATTTATTCCCTCTGCTTTGTACTTCTAAGGGTTCTCATTTTATCAGCAGTTTTTTAACAGGACGTCTGGGGCTGGTTTCAGCCTTGTGCAGCCCAGTCACACAGGATCCCATGCCGAGTTTTGCCTCATGTTTGGTCTAATGCTCTACTGTCGCTATCTTGAAATCCTTGATCACTTTGTTTCTGACCTTGTACTCTGTAAGTGAAAAATCTACAGGGACAGTGGAGCGTGCACATGAGCAGAGGAGATATGCTGGGCAGAAGCACAAACAAGTTTTTATGGCTCAGCAGCAGCTGCTTCTGCACAAACGGGTTCAGGTCTGTGCACCATGCAGGCAACACACACGCACAACAGGTGGTATCGTGTACACCCATCTGCCTCATGGGAGTGAGTGCTGAGAGCTGAGGCCAGAGGAGGGTGGCACTTCAGGACCTGGGGCCACATTGATTCAGGTGATGATGGCAGCAGATGTGGAAACATCAGAGGATGACAGCAAGGGCTTCAGGGGAGCAAGAGAATGAGAAAGTAGTCAATGTCCAGATCCACAGTGAGAGGTCAGCTACCCCATCTGTCCTCAGAGGATGTCAAATGCCATTTGTACAAATATTAACTCTTCAGCCCGAGCACCAGGACAGGATCCGTCAGGGCCAAGCCAGTAAATTTTGCCAATAAAGTATTATGAAACAAAAGCCTACATATGGACATTGCAGTAAAGCATATCATAGTTACATGAATTTTTCAATGTTTAGCATGCATGATTTTGAAAATGTGTGCAACACTAGAAAGCTAATATCCAGAGGCTTAGAAATAGATATTCAAATTTAAATATTAATTTACCCAATGGGAAAAATACTACTTTTATACTAAGCTTCAGGTAAACCAATTATTAATGAGTGTTTCTTCATAATTGGAGATACAGCAGTAGAATGGCTAAACATTTTGGATTATACATAAACCACTAAGCCACTTTCAGTTTCTTGTGAAACCTTCACAAGTTACAGGATGTGTCCAAAGAATATAAGTTTCACTGTTTAGATAAACATCTAAAATTAAATCCAGACTTAAGAATCATTATCTTTAGACATTTTAAGATTCAACATTTCAAAATAATTCATTGGAAGTTTATTCCGATACTGTCACACCTATAAAATACTCTCAAGAGTTCTATAACAAGTGCATCAACAGAAACATGACTGCAAATTTTAAAAGAAAAATTTCAAAAAGCATTTATTATTTTATATTTGCCATGAGCAATTGATGTCAAATACTCAAAAATAAAATTACTAAAAATGTAAATTCTGATGACTTAATAAATAGATTTACAGAAAAGTGAGAAAACTCTCATGATCAATCAGGATTTAACTTTATTAATAAAGTATTATTATTTAATGAATTATATAAAATTGAACTAAAATACATTTTTTTGCAATTTGTATGCTTATGTTGTTACGCATATATCACTGTTACTCTGTTACATTTTATAAGTAATACACATATTATTTTTAAAGCAAAGTTCTCCATATTTAGCAAAGTGCTTTTCCCCTATTTTTCAAAAAAAAAACATATATTATGTAGCTGTCCCTAAGAACATTTAAAGCTTACATTTTGAGTATCATAATTTTCAATTTCACTCCTTATTCACTCTCCAACACTGCTTTCTAGCAAAATGGCTGCCTTGTATTCACAAGCTGTATTTGTTTACACAGATTTCTGTAAATGCTCCTGCCTGCATAGTGAATAAAGTTACTTCTTCTGGCCAATCACGTTTAGTTAGGTAACTCCTACTTGCCTTTGTGTGTCCAGTCCTTTGTTGTCTCAAGAATACTGCAGTGTGTTGCCATTTTCTCCTTCAGGAGATCTTCCTCACACAAAGATTGAATCTTGAGCCTCCTGCATTGGCAGGCAGATTCTTTCCCACTGCACTACCTGGAAATCCATTTGCCTTTTACTGTCAACTAAAACAACTGTTTCTTTAAAAAAAAAGATCCTTCAGCATTCACTATTTTAATAGAATTATTTATTTCTAATACATGGCATTATCACAGTTACAGGGCTTTCCTGGTGGTTCAGATAGTAAAGAATCTGTCTGCAATGCAGGAGACCCCAGTTCAATCCCTGGCTTAGAAAAGTCCCCTTGAAAAGGGAATGGATACCCACACCAGTATTCTTGCCTGGAGAATCCCATGCAGAGAGGAGCCTGGTAGGCTACAGTCCATGGAGTCACAAGGAGTTGGACTCAACTCTGAGTAACTAACATTCTCTCTTTTCATCATAGTTATAGCTATGTATTTCTGAGTATGATTCGTTTAGTATCAGCTTGTTGCTTTAGATATAAACCTCTGTGAAGGCACACATTGCATCATATTTATTTGATGCTTTTATTCCATCTCCTTTCATTGTTGTTGTTCGGTCGCTCAGTCATGCCCAGCTCTTTGCAACCCCATGGACTGCAGCACACCGGCTTCCCTGTTCTTCACTATTTCCTGGAGGTTGCTCAAACTCATGTCCATTGAGTTGGTGATGCCATACAACCATCTTATCCTCTGTCGTCCCCTTCTCCTGCCTTTGATCTTTCCCAGCATCAGGCTCTTTTTAATAAGTCATGCCTTCACATCAGGTGGCCAAAGTATTGGAGCTTCAGCTTCAGTATCAGTGCTTCCAATGAATATTCAGGGCTGATTTTCTTTAGGATTGACTGGTTTGATCTTCCTGCAGACCAAGGGACTCTCAAGAATCTTCTCCAAAATCACAGTTCAAAAGCAGCATTTCTTCAGTGCTCAGCCTTCTTTATGGTCCAACTCTCACATACACACATGACTACTGGAAAAGAGTATTTGACTCTATGGATCATTGTTGGCAAAGTAATTTCTCTGCTTTTTATTATGCTATCTAGGTTTGTTATAACTTTTCTTCCAAGGAGCAAGTGTCTTTAATTCCACGGCTCTGGCCACCATCTGCAGTGATTTTGGTGCCCAAGAAAATACAGTTTCTCACTGTTTCCATTGTTTCCCCATCTATTTGCCATGAAGTGATAAGAACAGATGCCATGATCTTAGTTTTTTTAATGTTTCATTTTATTTCCTTTACTTAGCAGACAGCTGGAATTTGGTGGTTGCTCAATAAACATTACTTAATAAGTTAATTAATTAGTGAAAATATGTGAACATTGTAATAAATTATTTATCATGGAGTTTTAGTCATCATTAATATACTTCTGGTGAGCTATGATTTGTCTAATTTTGTCACTTTGTAGTGCCATAATTAGAAGGAGAGGCTTTCATTTTTAATGTTTGAAAATTATTTTTAATTGCATGATCTAAAACTTTAAATCAGAGCAGTTTTATTCTACCAGCACATTGAATTATCCACCTCATCCTCCTAAGAGTGTAAATAAGATGTTAGTGAAATATTTTTTTTAAGATGCTATAAGAAGGAAAATATTCCCTAGTTTTAAAAAGTATTATTGAAACCGTGATATTGTATATCTTTTCTTTGTTGGAGACCCGTGAAGTAGGCTTGGGATTAAGAATGGATTTATGCCTAAAAATCATTCTAGTAATGTTTCCCCAGAAATAATTAGAATAAAAAGTGCATGCATTTAACATAATAAGGGAAAGAGTATCTTCAATATATAAAAATAAGAAGATGCATCTGATGTAGATTGGGTTAGATTTCCCACCATCATATTCAGAAATATAATGTGTTTTTATTTTTCTATGATTCTTTTATTTATGTGTACCTTAAAGCTTATGATTATTTCTTCCTGCTTTTTTTATTGTTAAGAAAACAATCACAACTTTTAAAATATTAGAATAATACTTAAACATTCTATTGATAAAATACAGTGGCAAACTCATTGTATGAACATACACATTCAACTTCGGTGCTACTTTGATTTCTTGAGCAATACAGAGAAGCCAGAATGAAAGGAAAGATTTTAGCTTACCTTCTACAACGTTAAATTTTATCTTATGAGTGATCTTTAGAGAAAGAGATTTTCCAGGGTCCTAATTTCATTTTGCTTTAAAACTGTTTTGAAACTTCATGTACAATATTTTTAAAATATAATTTGCCAAAATTCCTAATTCTTAAATATTAATCCCTTAGAATATATTTTACTTTGGTAAGATAGTGCATATCTACATGCAAATGTGTGTCCAAATTTTTTTTTTCTTTATGGTTATTGAGTTGCCATATTGGTAAATTCTTAGTGCTCTAAAATAAAAACTATGTAGTTTCGTATAAAATGTATAAAAAAATGATATCACTATTAGTCTATTTTAACAACAGAAATATAGGATTTCTGAGTCTAACTAGAAATCTGTTTGTGTCCTTTCAAATTGTCCTTTGAAATTGGTCAATGACATGATAGAACTTGTAGAGCAAGAATTGATATTGTGATGCATATTTCTAGAAGCAAAATTTTTAATGATAGATGTATAACTCTAAAATTTAAAAATCTGGATAAAAATTTAAAAATTACCTGTTTCCTATTCATGTTGCACTTTTATCTAAAATAGAAATTTTTTATCACAACTATGTCAGAAATAGAATAAATATGTAGTATTCACATTGGCAAATATAAACTTATGATTATAAATTTTAATATAATATGAACTATTGTAATTCTGAACTTAGGAACACAATTTGTTTCTAGTATATGAAATTAACTGAATAATTATAGTTGTAACCATTTTGTGGGTTACAAGGTTTTGCCCTGGTTTCAGCTTATTTTAATATTAAGTATAAATGAGAATGTGTCTTGAATTTTCTTAAAAGTAATAGGTTATATTGAATAATGTAGAAATATCTGAAAAGTGGGAATATAATTTTTCTTAATGAGTATAGTAGAGCTTCATGTTGGACTTATAGAATTTCAAACAATAGCAAAATGATGCAAAATATGTATTTTATACCATATGCTAACATTTTATAAGGTTTTAAAACAATAATTTTTTTCTCAACAGAGAGGACTGTTATTACCGTTCCACCTTCCAAAATGGATGTTACAGTTGGCGAGAGTATAGTCCTACCCTGCCAGGTGTCCCATGACCCCTCCATTGAAGTTGTATTTGTATGGTCTTTCAATGGAGATGTCATAGACTTTAAAAAAGGAGTGGCTCATTTTGAGAGGATTGGAGGAGTAAGTTGCTGAAATTTTTAAGTGCTTAATAAAGTGAATCAAGCCTTTTACATGAATCAACATTGTTCATAATTATTGTCCCCATATTTATTTGCATGGATAATCACTCACCGTCTGTTTACAAAGCTGCATCTGTTTTTGTTTTATTTTGTTTTATATCTCTCATAGAAATGNCCCTTAGAATATATTTTACTTTGGTAAGATAGTGCATATCTACATGCAAATGTGTGTCCAAATTTTTTTTTTCTTTATGGTTATTGAGTTGCCATATTGGTAAATTCTTAGTGCTCTAAAATAAAAACTATGTAGTTTCGTATAAAATGTATAAAAAAATGATATCACTATTAGTCTATTTTAACCACAGAAATATAGGATTTCTGAGTCTAACTAGAAATCTGTTTGTGTCCTTTCAAATTGTCCTTTGAAATTGGTCAATGACATGATAGAACTTGTAGAGCAAGAATTGATATTGTGATGCATATTTCTAGAAGCAAAATTTTTAATGATAGATGTATAACTCTAAAATTTAAAAATCTGGATAAAAATTTAAAAATTACCTGTTTCCTATTCATGTTGCACTTTTATCTAAAATAGAAATTTTTTATCACAACTATGTCAGAAATAGAATAAATATGTAGTATTCACATTGGCAAATATAAACTTATGATTATAAATTTTAATATAATATGAACTATTGTAATTCTGAACTTAGGAACACAATTTGTTTCTAGTATATGAAATTAACTGAATAATTATAGTTGTAACCATTTTGTGGGTTACAAGGTTTTGCCCTGGTTTCAGCTTATTTTAATATTAAGTATAAATGAGAATGTGTCTTGAATTTTCTTAAAAGTAATAGGTTATATTGAATAATGTAGAAATATCTGAAAAGTGGGAATATAATTTTTCTTAATGAGTATAGTAGAGCTTCATGTTGGACTTATAGAATTTCAAACAATAGCAAAATGATGCAAAATATGTATTTTATACCATATGCTAACATTTTATAAGGTTTTAAAACAATAATTTTTTTCTCAACAGAGAGGACTGTTATTACCGTTCCACCTTCCAAAATGGATGTTACAGTTGGCGAGAGTATAGTCCTACCCTGCCAGGTGTCCCATGACCCCTCCATTGAAGTTGTATTTGTATGGTCTTTCAATGGAGATGTCATAGACTTTAAAAAAGGAGTGGCTCATTTTGAGAGGATTGGAGGAGTAAGTTGCTGAAATTTTTAAGTGCTTAATAAAGTGAATCAAGCCTTTTACATGAATCAACATTGTTCATAATTATTGTCCCCATATTTATTTGCATGGATAATCACTCACCGTCTGTTTACAAAGCTGCATCTGTTTTTGTTTTATTTTGTTTTATATCTCTCATAGAAATGTTTGTGTTCTAGATGCAATTATAATAAAGGGGGTAATGAAAGGGATCAAGTATGAAAAACTATAATGATACTGGTATATCTCCTAATTTCAGAGGTGCCTCATATTTCATATTTATCCAGCCTAAAAAAAAAATGAGACCTGCTGTGTGTCATTATGTTTTTATCCCTTTTTCCCTTTCTATCTATAGGAATCTGTTGGGGATTTAATGATAAGGAATATTCAGTTAAATCATTCAGGAAAATATCTATGCACAGTAAAAACAACTCTCGAAAGTTTATCTGCTGATGGTGATATCATTGTTAGAGGTAAGCATAAATGGTGAAAATAGATGAGAGCACTGTTTTTTCACAGTCAAAGACATTAATATGTACATGGTAGATTTTTGAGTAACCACATTATGATAAAGCAGTAAAATAAACAGCACAATTTTTTTTTTCCTAAACTCCAACACCCCAGGGTGTGACTTACAGATATGAACATTGAATTGAGTAGGTTTTGTTTCTTCATAAGGAACGATCAGACTTAGCTAGCAGTATTGGTCCCTAAAACTTAGACATGCTTTCTAGTCATAATAAACCACTCTTGTTTTTGAAGTTCTCCATATCAGTTGCATTTATTTGAGTTAGCTTCCGAGAGAGGAATGGGTGAGAATGGTTCTCAGTTTTTGAGATTAGCTCTCTATTGGATGATATTCAACCATCCCATGACTGGCATTTTCTAATCTTCAAAGGAAGCATTTCTAAATTAATCTCTCACCATGTAAGCTGAATTAATAGGGTTTTTCTCACATGTGCTAAAATACATTATGTTTATTTTCAAAGCATGACAGATCAAATATCCTCGTCCCAAATCCACAAATTTAATAATTTCTAATATAGTCATTATAAAACATATTTTTTAAGGTCCCCCAGGGCCCCCAGAGGATGTAAGAGTGAAACATATTTCCAGTGCTACTTGTCAACTAAGCTGGAGACCAGGCTCAGATAACAACAGCCCCATTCAAATATTTAGTATTCAGGCTCGGACACCATTTTCTGTGGGTTGGCAGGCTGTTTCTACAGGTAAGTGATGCATGATTTTGGATGACTTTCTAAAACAGATATTTTGTTTTGTTTTGATTAAATAGTTGATTTTTTAAAATTAGTGCCAATTTAGTTGCCTAAAGCATAACCTTCTTTTCAGTTCCAGAAATTCTCAATGGTAAGATATTCAATGCAACAGTGGTTGGTTTGAATCCTTGGGTTGAATATGAATTTCGTGTAGTTGCTGGGAACAGCATTGGGATTGGAGAACCAAGCAAGCCATCAGAATTGTTAAGAACCAAAGCATCAGGTAAGATATCAATGTCTTCTAAAGATGAAGAAGATTGTCTATGATATAGTTCCTAAAGATAATAAGTGAAAAGTCATGTAGCAGTTTTGGTCCACAATCAGAAGCAGTAAACCATTGGCTGTTATTTTCCATTTTTATGTGCACAGAGCAATGTGTATTTTCTCCCAAAAGTGAATTCAAAACAAGATGATTAAGAAGGTATGTCAAAAATAAGAATGTTTCAAAAGCTGTCCTCTCATCTATTTTCTAGCCAAAATCCAATAATCTGTAGATTTGTAAATGTAAATAAGCTACCACTTGTTTCATTAAATATTGTAGCTAAGAATTAACTACCACTCTGTTGGTTCAGTCAACCACACATTTCCATGTATTTTTCAACTCTGACCTAGCTTTGCAGCTTCAGTGAGTGATACCATGTATTTTTCCACATGCAAATGAGGTGAATGTTAAACTCATTTAATAGAAGCGCTAATTGAGCATCAAGTGTTTCGCTGAACAGCAGAATACAAGTAGAACCTGCCTTGGAAATCACACCTTCTTAAAACTCTTTTCAATGGATCCTCTTTATTCCACTCAAACTTTCACATCCCAGTTAACATTTGATCATCTCAATGAATCTAGCCAAAAAAGTTCTTATTCTTATCCCGTCACCTATGAAAGATCATGCTGCTGCTGGCTTGGTTTAATACACACAAATTACTTCAAAAAAAGTGTGCACAACTGTCAGATAATCATTTTTTAAACTAAAGGTAATATAAGTCATTTTATTATAGGACTAGGGCTGGAAAATAATATATTTGATAGNAATCTAGCCAAAAAAGTTCTTATTCTTATCCCGTCACCTATGAAAGATCATGCTGCTGCTGGCTTGGTTTAATACACACAAATTACTTCAAAAAAAGTGTGCACAACTGTCAGATAATCATTTTTTAAACTAAAGGTAATATAAGTCATTTTATTATAGGACTAGGGCTGGAAAATAATATATTTGATAGTGATATCATAAATTAAATCATTCTAAAAAAATTTAGAGCTAAGAGGTGAGTCTTTAATAGAAGAAAAGGAAGGCCAGGATGTAGCCGATGATCTTGGACAGTCAGTATTAGAAACCAAACATCCAGACTTAAGCTCCAGCATTCACCATAACAGTAGTCCATAACCTAAATGAGAAAATGCCTGACACAGTGAAATATCTAAACATAGAAATTCCCAAGCCCTATCACAGAACAACCTTATATGAATCTAGACATGTGCCTCATGACTCTGGAAACTAGCTTCAGTTTAGTTTCCTTAAAGCTGATTTGTCTTATGGTAGCTCTGGGCAGTGTTGATGCTGACTCTCAAGGTTTACAATAAAGTTTTTAATGTCACTTTCTGTTAATCACTGATACTCTCATTTCAGTAGCATAATGAAACTTGGTATTTATAATGATTTTCCTGAATCTCCAAATCATACCGAAGTGTGATTTTTTTTTGAGGGATGGTATCATCAAAAATAATTCCTCTCAATATGGTTTTAGTATTAGTATGATTCATCTGAAAACTGAATAAAAGAAGGAACTGCTATTACCCAGAATACTGAAGACTTTGAAAGAGTTAAAGCATAATTTAAAATAATTTTCTTATACATCTGAACTATTTAATTGTCCTAAAGTCTGTCACTGTAAAGCTATCATGTACTAAAAGTCCTTGCAACTATAGAATCTATTCTGATTCACACTGCACTTGGCCAAAGGCATTGGAAGACTTAGAAAATAGAGTACGGGTACAAGGCAATCATGTGAATAAATTCTGGAGATCAAAACAGGCAAAGTTAGGGTTAATGTGAATATGAAAGTGGGTAATGTTTGGTGTTACTGTTTAAAAAGGCAAGGAGATTATTATTTCCTTATATCACTTATGGAGTTAAATATGTATGAAATGGGAATAAAAAGAATAAGTAGTTTAGATTTATCTGAATGGTACCCATGGTAGGGGAAAAATTTTAAATGAGCAATTAAACATTGCATATTTTTATTTAAAATGATTGGATATAAATAATTGCATATAATTCAACCTTTAGATAGTATCCTTATCACAGATTTAGCATACATTTATTATTATTTCAGGAAAAGTGCTTTTTAATGCTTCAACGTGTATAAAGTAAAACTTCATTCTGATTGCGCACTACACTACTCCACTCATGCTCACAGTTGTCATCAGTTCTACAATTTACCTTGAAATGTTGATATTTCATTATACTAGTCCTTAAAAAGGTATAGATGAAGGACGTCTATTTTCCTAATTTGTAAACATGATCAGTCTCTGTTATTCTACCACTGAAACTTAGGGTACTGAACTTAAACCCAGGTAATTCTCTCAATTACATCCTTGATCAGAGAACATCTTCTTACATTGATTGTGAAAAATTAGAGGAAAGGTCCTATTGTGTAGTGAAAGATTTGAGATTCAAACATGAAATTTACAAACCAAGAGTATTTTAATTGATATATTTTAAGGATTCATTTTTAAACATTAAAATATCCTGATGACTAACAAAAAGAAAAATTATTTTAGTTTGTTTATTGGAAAAAATTAATTAATAGACTGCCTCAGTAACTTGTTTACAGCACAACTGTATAATTAGGCACTAAATCAGCAGTGTTGCTGTTACCATCTGAATGGAACATCATTTTGCCAATTAGTAGATGATGCATAATAATGTCAAACACATGATGTTACTCGATTTTGGAGCCAGTGTGCCTGTGTGTCAAACATTGTATCCTCTCTCTTAGAAATCTGAATATGCATAAACATAATTTATGTTCATTAAAAATGGAGACTCTCTCATAATGTGCCTGTGTGAGATTTTTTTAAGGTGAAATCCAAAAATAAAATTTTCCATGATGAAAAAATACTTTAATAATTGCCATCCTACGTTTCTCTTGGTTGCTTTTAGTCCCTGCCGTGGCACCAACAAACATCAATGGAGGAGGAGGAAGTCGGTCTGAACTCATCATTACCTGGGAGGTAATTTTCTATCCAACTCAGTTATTTTGAGGGAAAAAGATTTAGCTGGCCAAGAAGAATATTGAAAAACAAAAAGATTTATTTGATCACTATTGAGTATATAAAAATACATGGTATAAGAGACTCCTGATGATGCATAATTTAGAGGAGGTATTGGAAATTTTTTGTATTTTTCCCCCAAGTAAGAGACTATTTTCCTCCCAACAATTGTGTTGACTAACTCAATACAATTCTTTCCCAAATAAGAAACATAGCCCGATGTCTGCTGATGGTTGGTCAGTAGCATTTTTGTTACTAGTTGATGAACTAGAAATGATTTTATTTATTACCTCTAAAATATTCATGAGTTAGGCTCAACAGAATGCGGTTAAAAAATAATTCTTTCCCTATCATTCCTCTTTAAATCCTTCCAATTTGTTCTTCCCTGCATGTAGATGAAAGTTTAGGCAGACAGCATAGCTTTTGTAATCCTCATTATTAAGTATTAACAGGTAGG
This sequence comes from Oreotragus oreotragus, assembly GCA_006410675.1. Taxonomy (NCBI): domain Eukaryota; kingdom Metazoa; phylum Chordata; class Mammalia; order Artiodactyla; family Bovidae; genus Oreotragus; species Oreotragus oreotragus. Next base: position 37,932 of record SJYX01015758.1, on the reverse strand, counting down.
TTGATTTTTGTACTTTAAAATTTTTTCAACCTGTTTTATTATCATAAAATTTGGACTTTCAACCAGTCTAAAGTTTCTCATTTCCAGATGCTCAGGTCTGCCTTAGGCAAGGAATTCTATAGTGTGAAAGAGAATGCATATTCAGTTCTCCCCTTTCCTTCTTTCTGCTATTCAATTTCTCCTTTCCCAAGCTAATTCCTCCAGAGTTATAGTGAATTAGGATTGGGAGAAGAGGTAATGGACGGAAATGGTTCTGATTGATGGTCATTTGTAATTTGACTTTGGTATACTCTAACTGACATTTCAGAGAGCAGTTGTTTGTTTTGCCTTGTTTTTTGTTGGTGGTGGTGGTGGGGAAGGTCCAGGAGGTGCCCCACTGGAGCCTTCTAGCTGTCATCTCTGGGCACAGACTGTTGGAAGGTCTCCTCAGTTACTGGAGTCTGGTGGCCCATGGCCAGATTTTCAGTTATAGGTCGTCTCTCTCCTCTAGATACTGTTTGTGGATAGTCCCTTTTAATGGTGCTCACGGACAGCTTCCTACATGGGTTTCACATCTGCTCTCAGCAAACATACACCTTTGTTCCATGTTCTGTAGAGGTGCAATGAGTCCCCACTTGGCCTGTCTTTACTGTGCCACAATGCACTGTCCAGGTCTCTCTCCCCTTTGGAAGTTTCTCAGGCATTTGTCTGATGATGGACAGGGAAGCCTGATGTGCCGCAGTCCATGGGGTCGCAAAGAGTTGGACGCTACTGAGTGAATGAACTGACTGAACTGATTTTAAAGCTACTTGAGAAATACTGAGAATGGAAAAAAGTCTCAGTAGCTAAGCAGACAGATTAAATGAAGAACTGGAACACTGTCCATCACTGTTCTGAGAACAGTAGCCCTATCCTGCTATCAGCTACTCTGATAATCCAGCCCCAGTTCCGACAGTTCCTCCTGCTTGTCTTTAAGTTCTTCCCATTTACTTTACATCCAGTTTTCTACTCGACTAGCAGTTAAATTCTGTCTCTTCTCTGTATAATTTCAGCTTCAATTTTCTCTTAGCTTCCACTGCCTCAGTGTCCTGCTACTGTACATTTTCTACTTATTGCTTGCTCTAAGTTTATTTACTATTGCCCCCAAACACCTATGTATCATATTCAAATTCCATAATGGAGAGGACTTAAAGCATTCAGAGATTCTGATGGATAAAGAAGATGTGGCGACTGTGTGTGTGTGTGTGTGTGTGTGTGCATCTTCTTTGTGGGTGTGTGATATATATGTATACAAAATGAAATAATACTCAACCATAAAAGGAACAAAATAATGCCCATTGCAGCAACATGATGCAACTAGAGACTATCATACTAAGTGACGTAGTTCAAAAAGGGAAATGCAATGATCATGATGTCACTTACACGTGGAATCTAAAATATGGCACAAATAAACCTATCGACAAAACAGAAACAGACTCACAGACATAGAGATCAGACTTGTGGTTGCCAAGGTGTAGTGGCAGGGAGGGAAGGTGATAGAAGCAAGTAAAACCTGTTTTACATTTCCATTTAAAATTTTTACTTATTTATCTGAGTATCTTTAATTGGGATCATTTTTCTAATTGGCATTTCCAATAGAAATTTTTTTAAATAACTTCANAAAATAAATATCAGTGGTTTGATATTAAGTATTGTAGCTTACTGAAAATGATGTCTTTCCAAAAGACAACTGAGGGCCCTGTCTCTTATACACATCTTTGGGATCATTTTTCTAATTGGCATTTCCAATAGAAATTTTTTTAAATAACTTCATTAAGCAGTGTAAATATCCATCTTATCTCTATAAAAGAAATGACAAATAATCAATCAATATTATAATAGCTATACAAAATATTTTTGTAAATACTCAGTGACTGATCACTTCTGCCCAAGTCAATTCCAGAAGAACTACAGAATGGAGAGGACTTTGGATACATTGTCATGCTACGGCCAGTAGGCTCAACAACCTGGACCAAGGAAAGAGTACCATCTGTAGAGTCATCAAGGTTTATATACAGAAATGAAAACATCATCCCTCTCTCTCCCTTTGAAGTCAAAGTGGGTGTATATAATAAGGAAGGAGAAGGACCCCTGAGTACTGCATCCATTATCTACTCTGGGGAAGATGGTAAGTTGCAGTCAATATTGGAATGGCCCTCCTTGAGACTGTATGTATATTTTGCATTTGTTTTCCATGAACCACTCTGCTTAAGATGGTTGTGTCTTTCTCTGGATGGTAGAACCTCAACTGGCCCCAAGGGGAACTTCTGTTCAAAGCTTTTCTGCTTCAGAAATGGAGGTTTCATGGAATGCTATTGCCTGGAATAGAAACACTGGAAGAGTTCTGGGCTATGAGGTAATCCACAGTAATTTCACTCTGCACTCTGAATATGCCAGCTAGCAATAGCTCTGTTTGACAATCCTATACTACCAACCTAGTCCTTAATATAAGCTGTGCTATTCTGTGCTCAGTTGTGTCTGACTCTGTGTGACCCCATGGACTGTAGCCCACCAGGCTCATCTGTCCAAGGGACTTTCCAGGCAAGAATACTGGAGTGAGTTGCCATTTATTCCTCCAAGAGATCTTCCTGACCCAGGGAAAGAACTTGTGTCTCCTGCATCTCTTGCATTGCAGGTGGATTCTTTACCATTGAGCCAACCCAGGAAGCCCTTAATATAAGATAGTGCGTGTCTAAAACTACAGAGGGGAATTAATGAAGAGGATCTTTCCAGGTGATCCTAAGCAAGTAAATTAACAAATGATAGCACTTTAAAAGTCATCAGGTGATTATCTTATTTAATTATCCAAGCTACAGTCCTGTTTGTTTCTTGGGGAGAAGTAAGCATTTACTATTTAGCGATGTTAAACCATTGACAAAGCTTACCAGGAAATCTGATCTTGAACTGGAGCATTACTTGAAAAAAGTTAGTCATCTGGGAAAAGGCAGTTATGTGACAAGACAAAGCTTACATTCTCCTAATCTGCCTTTATAGTCTATATAGACTGAAATAAATCATTTCAAACTTACAGTCTTCCATTCTCACAAAGTTAATAGATGGGACTTATTAATCACTTATTCTTCTTTGACTTGCAAATCTAATGATTCAAAAATGAGTAACAAGGTTTACTTTGTTTTGGTGTTAGAATGAAAGTAGGATTTTGCCTTTATTCTTTGTTCTCCTTTCATATGAACCCTGTTGTCCAAACAGAAAGTTCTACTTTCTGTAGGTGTCTCTGCCTCTCCGGTCCTAGAAGGCCATACCTCTTAAGTGAACCCTATTTATTTCTCAAAGATCATCTCTACTCTCCCCTGCTCTTTGAACTCTTCTCTGATTATTTTCTGGTTTTATGTGTTTTCAAAGTCATAGCATTTATTTCCACATGATTTTCAGCAGATGCATCCTCTGCTTTCTTTTCACATATGTGCTCTAACATCTTAACTAGATTATAAGTGATGCAAAGGCATGCCTTTATGCTTTATTCTTTCTTGTCTTTTCCAATTTGCTTAAAACAATGCTAATGTATAGGAAGGGATCAGTATATGCTGAATTAATAATTCATCTGTGACTCAAAGAACTCTGGAAGAAATGCCAATAGCAAAACATCATAATGTGAGTCTTTCATTGAAAGTATGACTCTTACTTTGTTCTGACTTACTACTGTATACCTGAGGCTTCAGCTCTGATGGCTCAGACAGTAAAGAATCTGCCTGTAAAGCTGAAGACTCAGGTTCAATCCCTAGGTCAGGAAGATCTCCTGGAGAAGAGAATGGCTACCCATTCCAGTATTCTTGCCTGGAGAATCCCATGGACAGAGGNACAGTAAAGAATCTGCCTGTAAAGCTGAAGACTCAGGTTCAATCCCTAGGTCAGGAAGATCTCCTGGAGAAGAGAATGGCTACCCATTCCAGTATTCTTGCCTGGAGAATCCCATGGACAGAGGAGCCTGGTGGGCAACAGTCCATGGGGTTGCAAAGAATCAGACATGACTGGGTGACTAACACTTTCACTTTTCACTTTTTTTGGGTCGGGGGGGCAAAGCTGTTACTCTTTAAATATATCATGAAATATTTTATTGTGATAATCTAAAAAAAATAGGTTTTCTCATTTCCATTGTGATTTCATATTTTTTTATTTCTTCCATATAAATTTTGGACTTTGATTATTTTGTTGTCATTGTATAACCATTTTAATTGAAAAATATCCTCTCATTTGTGCCCTGACTTCTTCCCATATACCACTGTGGCTGGCAGTTATTAGGAAACAATAAATTGCTTGTTTTTTGTTTTTAATGAGCAGGTTTTATACTGGACAGATGATTCCAAAGAATCCATGATTGGCAAAATCAGGGTCAGTGGAAACATCACAACCAAAAATATCACAGGCCTGAAAGCTAACACCGTCTACTTTGCTTCTGTGAGAGCTTATAACACTGCTGGGACAGGGCCCTCAAGCCCTCCAGTCAACGTTACCACCAAGAAGTCCCGTAAGTATATATCACACTGCAGGGACCACAATTCACCTAGAATAAGAAGTATTTTATTGCTCAATTTCCATTTCATTCATCCCACCTCATCACTTTACTGATTGCTTTATTTGACCAGTGGATTTGGCCTATGAATCTGGATAGTTGTTGAAGCTTTCTGATAACAACCAAAATGAATTGTTCTGATCTTTCCGGAGTTGCAAAAGAGAAAATATTTTGAGTATATAGATGAAAGACAGAGAATACAATGTCTCTGATGCCCTCTTCCAATTTGGGTTCAAAATCGGACCTCCCATTCTGGGGATGTTAAGTGGTTAATTTAATCTTTTAGTTTCAATATCCTCACCTGTAAAGTGAAGAAAAAGTAGTACTGATTTTCTCACTGGGCCTTGTTCGAGATTGAAAGAGATACTTAATATAAAGTGTCCAGCACATACTTTAGTAAATGCTTATTAAATAGGTTTTGTTGTTTGTTTTTGTTTGCCTTACCATTTGAGTCTTGATGTGATTCCTGCACTGTCAGATACCTAGATCTTTCCTTCTATGATATTATATCACTGCAAATTACTGGAAAGCCTCTGAAATCCAAGAATTAACTCTTTTGCTTCTTTTTATCTCTTTTAACAATAAACTAAACATCTGTCACAAAGATAGGACCTACTGAATAAAGGATTAATAGTTGACTATTGCTGCATTTGTCCTATGAATGAGTCTGGTGCTGCACAAACATTCCATTATATGAGTCAAAGTAGTAAACAGGGAATTGTCTGATCAGATACAGCTTAGTAAGAACTGCAATTTATTCTTTTTATAAGTGAATAATACTTATGTATTTATTATATATTGTAGATGAACATAAATTATTTGTGTAAACAGGTTTTTGGAAACACACTCTTTGGTCTCTAAATTCCAGTGAAAAAGAGTAACAAATATAGTTGTTGATATTTGGAGAATGACTAAGACATGAATGCTCTGCTACTAACAAACAGGAAAAAAATAGAACAAGCCTTTAAATACTGTATTCTTTGTGTCCTGTGTATTGGGAATAAATAGGTGGTTTTAAAAGTTTGAAAATCAAAGTTCTTTTCCATATAGATACATTGGTCATGTCCAAAATGAACCTGGGAATCATCTCAGTTAATAGGTCTTTGATTATAGGATGTATTATCCACCTGTGTCCATAACACCAGCCAGTAGCTAGAGACTTGTGTTCTAATTCTATGTACTTCACTGACTGATGAGCTGGTACAGGGTAAAACATTTCATTTTTCTGCTTTAATTTTCTAAACTGTTAAATGAAAACGTCCTCTGCCCTCACTGTCTTCTCAAATTACCAGTAAGGCACAAATGAAGTTTTGATTATAGGAGCACACTGGAAAATACAAAGTGCTGTGAAACTGCTAAGCAGGAAACAAACAGATGAACAAAACCCTCCACTATCAGTCCATTTTAACGGAAGAGTTCGTGTGGATCAACAACTCTTAAACCAGTTCTTCAATCCCCTACTTTGATGTAGACGTGATGGACAGGGAGGCCTGGCGAGCTGCGAGTCATGGGGTCGCAAAGAGTCGGACACGACTGAGCAACTGAACTGAACTGAACTGAGACCCAAACAATAAACTAATTAGCAAAAAGATATAGATATACACATGGTATACATTTAAGATCATGTGCATACATCTATAAATACATACATATACAATTGTCCTTTAGTATCCAAGGGGGATTAGTTCCAGGAGCATCTACGGATGCTTATGTGCCTTGCATAAAATATCACAGAATTTGCATATTACCTACATATTAATACAGCCTTTGTATATTTAAGTCACCTAATCTAGATTACTTATATATCCATAAAACAACATAAATGTTACATAGATAATTGCAAATATTAATACAATGTAAATGCTATGTAAATTATTATTAATAGCCTACAGCAAATTAAAATTTTGCTTTTTTTTTTTTTTTAGAGCTTCCATTTTACTTTATTTTANTGTGTCTCTTTTGCTGTCTTGCATACAGGGTCCTCATTACCATCGTTCTAAATTCCATATATATGTGTTAACATACTGTATTGGTGTTTTTCTTTCTGGCTTTTTAAAACTTCCTGGAATTTTTTTCAAACATTTTCAATCTTAAATTGTTTGAATCTGCTAATATTGAACCCAAAGATACACAGATACAGAGAGCCACCTATATAAATACACACACACACACACACAGATATCAGTCAGTTCTGTGGCTCAGTCATGTTCAACTCTTTGCAACCCCATGAACCACAGCACGCCAGGCTTCCCTGTCCATTACCAACTCCTGGAGTTTACCCAAACTCATGTTCATTGAGTCAGTGATGCCATCCAACCATCTCATCCTCTGCCGTCCCCTTCTCCTCCTGCCCTCAATCTTCGCCAGTATCAGTTTGCAACCCCATGAACCACAGCACGCCAGGCTTCCCTGTCCATTACCAACTCCTGGAGTTTACCCAAACTCATGTTCATTGAGTCAGTGATGCCATCCAACCATCTCATCCTCTGCCGTCCCCTTCTCCTCCTGCCCTCAATCTTCGCCAGTATCAGGGGCTTTTCAAGTGAGTCAATTCTTCGCATCAGGTGGCCAAAGTACTGGAGTTTCAGATTCAGCATCAGTCCTTCCAATGAACACCCAGGACTGATTTCCTTTAGGATGGACTGGTTGGATCTCCTTATAGTCCAAGGGACTCTCAAGAGTCTCCTCCAACACCACAGTTCAAAAGTATCAGTTCTTCGGCACTCAGCTCTCTTTATAGTCCAACTCTCACATCCATACATGACTACTGGAAAAACCATAGCCTTGACTAGATGGACCTTTGTTGGCCAAGTAATGCCTCTGCTTTTCAATATGCTGTCTAGGTTGGTCATAAATTTCTTCCAAGGAGTAAGCGTCTTTTAATTTCATGGCTGCAGTCACCATCTGCAGTGATTTTGGAGTCCCCCCCAAAATTAAGTCTGTCACTGTTTCCCCATTTATTTGCCATTAACACACACATATATATCTGTCTCTTATACACATCTGGAGTAAGCGTCTTTTAATTTCATGGCTGCAGTCACCATCTGCAGTGATTTTGGAGTCCCCCCCAAAATTAAGTCTGTCACTGTTTCCCCATTTATTTGCCATGAAGTGATGGGATCAGATGCCATGATCTTATTTTTCTGAGTGCTGAGCTTTAAGCCAACATTTTCACTCTCCTCTTTCACTTTCATCAAGAGACTCTAGTTCTTCTTTGCTTTCTGCCATAAGTGTGGTGTCATTTGCATATGTGAGGTTTTTGATATTTCTCCCAGCAATCTTGATTCAAGCTTGTGCTTCATCCAGCCCAGCATTTCTCATGATGTACTCTGCATATAAATTAAATAAGCAGGTTGACATACTCTTTTCCCTATTTGTCCAGTTTCAACTGTTACTTCCTGACCTGCATACAGATTACACACATATATAACCTTAAAAATAAAAGGTTTTTTTTTACCTTGAATTTGATAGTTTGATTGCTCATGCATCTTAAATCAACCATATGATAGTTTATGCTAACCTACTCTATTTGTTTAAGCAGAAAACTTGTTTTAGACACAGTAGCAAGAGATGTGTTCAGTTGACCCACTTGGTCCTACAAATGGGCTTGACTGAAATTTTGATTAAATGCCAAGAACTTTATTGGTGGTTTGCCTGAGTGTTCACATGAGTTCAGCTCATCAAAGAGTGTGAGACATATCCTTTGAAACAATTTCATTAACAAGGAGTACTTTTATCCAAGTGCTATAGTGCTAGAATATATCTGATAAGAGAAGAGTGAGATGAGAATCAGAAAGTATAAAGTGAAGTTTAGCATCCCTCTTCTTTTTCATTAAAAAAATGAATAAAAACTCTTGTAATTCCTAATTTCTTTTATGAGCATCTTCTTTCAATATTTCTTAAATTTTGCTTACACTAGTCTGTTTGCATTAACTCTTTTATCAAAATATCCAACAAGGACTTGAGAGTAAGGTTCTACAAGACTCTGTTTTGTATTTGAATACCAATCAAATCCCTAATTTTATTCTTTCAACATTTTTTATTACTGTCATTGGAAAATCTAACAGAAACTACTTTAGTCTTCTGTTGTTGCTATTCGAATTACACAACCTAGTGTTTCAAAACAATATAAATTTGTCATTATGTACTTCTAAAGGTTGAATCAAAAATGAGTTTCACTGGTTGGAAAACAAGCTTTGAGTAAGCTTCTGAGCTCCTTTTGAAAGCTCTAGAAAAGCACTTGTTTCCTTGAATTTTCTGGCTTTTGGAGACAACACATACCACTTGGCTTGTGGCCCTTTCCTCTATCTTCAATACCAACAGCATGATATCTTCAAGTCTCCCTCTGACTCAGACCTTCTACTTCTGCCTTTCACATTTCCTCTGACCTGGCTCTTTCCTTCATAAGCATCATTTTGATCACAGTGAACCCACCCAGAGAATCCAGGGTTATTGCTCCATGTCAACATCCTCAACATAATTATGCATCCCCTTTTCCATATAAAGTAAGATATCCACAGGTTTGAGGAATCAGAACCTGGACATGTTTGGGAGGCCCTGATTCTGCCAATCACAGTTACAAAATACTGAGCACGGTTAAGTCCTAAGCCTAGTATTAATATTCAGTATACTTATCTTAATTACTAAAGCCCATCAAGAAGTATGTTAATTCCTAGATACAAAAAAAAAAAAAAAAGATGCTTAGAAAGGTTCTGTTGTGGCATTTGTTGGACTGGCACACAATGAATATAGACACTGAATCTCTGGATCCCATGGACATTGTGCTAATTTGTAGTGTTCATCTCTAACCATCTAAGTAGTGTCTCCCTCTCTCCAGACTCTCAGATCTTCAGTCCAAACCTCAAACTGCCTTGAGATTTTTTCCTCCTGAAACAGAATCACATCCTCTTTTAATTTCAAAATTTCATTGTCTCCTCTATTTCAGAAAACAAAGACTAGAGAAAGGTTTACAAGATCTTTCACAGTCTGTCCACAAATTACTTTCCATTCCCATTTATCCTCTAGCAGCACTGGACTTACTGATCTTCTAACATTTAAAATTTGATTATATGATTTTATACACTCTCTTAGTTTGCAGTGATCCCATCATGCCTATAAACAGACAAATAAATCTTTTCTACTCATCTATAAATGTCTTCTTTAATATGCTTGCTTTTTTTTTTTCCTGAGGGATTCCATAACTTTGGCCTATTGTGAGATACTTTTGCAAAGAACTAGAAAAAGACTTCAGAGTGAAATAACTGAATGTGAGTCTCAGCTCAGCCATGAACTATGTGAGAAGTCTATTTACTTAATGACTCAGAACCTCTTTTCTCAGCTGAAAAACAGAGATGATTGTACTTTCCTCTAGAGTTTTCTTTAAGAACTAAAGGATATAATGTACAGCAAGGTGACCCAGAGGCAGCCATACAGTGAGAGCTCAATGTGTGGTAACATATATTATTATATTTCTTCTTGAGAGGTGATTTCACTTCCTTTGCATTTCTTAAAGTAGGAAAGTTCATCTACTTTCTAGTTTCTTCTTTTCATAAATTTGTTGCAGAAATTTTCTTCAAGAGTCGTGGAAGAACATGCAAAGAAAATATGAGAAATGGCTTTCATGAAACACCAAAGATAGCTCTGGTTCTAAATGCCATCCCTGGGTCTAACCTTGATTTTCCATGCCCTTTAGATGACACCAAAATTAACTCTGAATAGTAGTAATCTACATGCATCACACATTCATATTGCCACTGCCTAAATTTTCCATCTTATATTTGGTCATCCACTGTAAATTGTGAGAAAGCGGAGCTCACGTTCAACAAAATCTTTGCCTATTCTGATTGGAGAAACAGAAAACAGAGCCTTTTTATTTTTATTTTTGGAAATACAATGAATCAGTTTTTCACTCAAGAAAGTAGTGCCATGAACAGGGTTAGGTAATTAATGGAGATTAAAACAGAAAGGATATATGCTTCAGGCAATTTCTCTTTAGTGGGGAGGCAAATTAAAATAAGAAAAAGTGAAATAAAATAATCATAAATTATGAAAAGTTACTATGAAGAAATTAAGAGGCTGAGATATACATAAGATTAAAAAAAAATAAAGAGACCTAGTGGACAAAGAGACCTCCAAATAGAAGGAACAGTATATACAAAGTTTCTGAAGTCTTTGTTAGTATTGTTGCTGGTGATGATGATAGACTTTTAAATAAAAGTCTTTTTTATTTAAATATAGGATTTTAAAAATAAATATCAGTGGTTTGATATTAAGTATTGTAGCTTACTGAAAATGATGTCTTTCCAAAAGACAACTGAGGGCCACTGCAGGTATATTGTGATTCACACAGACATCACTAAAAGAAATTTAGATTTACAACTAAAGGGAGAAAAATATTTACATCAATTCCAAGAGGAAAGGGGAGAGGAAAAGCACTGCTTATATAGACAGAAGTATCCAGACCCAGTAACAGAAAGTGTTTGCAAATTTTGCTTCAATTTGGCCCCTGATGTTGACTGACTAGCACTCTGTACTGAATTTTTCTTGTTGTAAATAATGCAATCAATTCATATTTAGACATAAAGGAAGCATTAAGCTTTTATTTCATCTTGCGCTTATGTTCTTTCTCTCTCTCCCAAATGTCAACCCCATGCTGTTACTTAGAAGTGTAACATAAGAAGTTGTTTTTGAATTGAGTTCACAGTGTGAACTACAGTTGAATATAAATGCCATCTACAGAAAAATTGATCACAGGGAAGCCATTAGAGCTGCAGAGGGCTAGTTTAATGTTGCTCTGTCATTTGATTAATAGAAAATAATTTAGTCTTTGGAAATTGCCTGCAAAATTCTTTCAAAAGATTGGAAAAATGTTTGCTGTTGAGTTTACCAGTGACCAACTAGGTATAAACATACATGGCATGTGTTTTATATTATCCATGTGACAGTAGTCTGGTTTTTCAAGGTGATAGAAATTTCGATTTTGTCACAGATATCTACAATCCAGTTTAGGTAAATGCAACAAACTCATGAAACCAGAATTGTTAAAGGCCTTCTGAAGTACCTTTTAGAAATAACAAACATTTTTTCCAACTCAATACTAGACAAAAGGCATAGACACAGAAGTCACACCCATGGACAAAATAAGGATGATCTGGAGGGAAGATGTGGTGGGGGAGGTGGGAGGAGATGTGTATAAGAGACAGGTCAACATCCTCAACATAATTATGCATCCCCTTTTCCATATAAAGTAAGATATCCACAGGTTTGAGGAATCAGAACCTGGACATGTTTGGGAGGCCCTGATTCTGCCAATCACAGTTACAAAATACTGAGCACGGTTAAGTCCTAAGCCTAGTATTAATATTCAGTATACTTATCTTAATTACTAAAGCCCATCAAGAAGTATGTTAATTCCTAGATACAAAAAAAAAAAAAAA
>SJYX01015758.1:0-23692 GCA_006410675.1 Oreotragus oreotragus | reverse complement strand
AAAAAAAAAAGAAAAAAAAAGAAAAGCTCTGGACTATGAGAACTTTCCAGATAATTGGCTGAGACTTCCCAATTTTTTTCTGCTTTTCAAAAAGTACATAAAAAAACTGAAGGAAGAAGAAAATTATGAAGGGAAAATCTTGAAAATACCCCTAATTATATTTAAGAAATGAATCATTTGCAAACTTTGGAATTGTGTTATTAGAAACAATCCACATTGAACACCATTGAAAAACTGACTATGTCATAATACCATAGTGAAGAATAGATACTATAGGAAAGAGTGTTAATAATTACTGAGCAATTTATTATGTCCCACTAACCAAGGGAGGAACATTTCTCATTTTATTTCATGGAAGCTAGAAGTCTTATAAACTAGGATATATTAGTCTCACTCCAAAATTGGAAAACCAGGCCTCTCGGAAGAGACTGTATACAGATTCAGGGTTCTCTGACTTCAAAGTCCAATTCTTTACACCTTCCAGATAGCATGAAGGGTAAAGCATTCCCAATAACCCACACAATTCACTCCCAATAATCCACAACCATTCATTCCATGAATTAATTCCTGATATAATGTTTCTCATTTTATGTCCATGGAATGCCTTACTTCTGTTATGGTAAATGAGGAAACAAATGCAAATATCCCAATCTCAGAGACACAATCACTACCATATACTTAATAGAAGTCATTTCTTCTTTCTTTCAATCTGAAGCATCATCAATGGATTCATAGTATAAAAGGAGTACTTTTTATCTAAACATGCAAACAAATAGAAAAGGCATAGCAATAGATAATACCTTCAGAATCTGTTACTGCCAGTGTTATCAAAGATGTGAATTTTTATTTTTGCTGTATTGATTATATGAAGTTGTTAAGGTTAGTACTTTGTTTTAAAGGCCAGAGATAAAAGAAATATGCCAAAGAGTATACCAGATATCAAAATTGTGGTATCTTGTGAAAATTTTTATATTCTCTCTTTCATAATTGAGAAAGATTAGAAAAGACACTGAATTAAGTTGAGGGAAAACAGTTATAAACTATAATCACTGTCATTAGTTCAGTTCAGTCGCTCAGTTGTGTCCGACTCTTTACGACCCTAAGCACTGCAGCACGCCAGGCCTCCCTGTCCATTGACAACTCCCAGAGCTTACTCAAACTCATGTCCATTGAGTCGGTGATGCCATCCAACCATCTCATCCTCTGTTGTCCCCTTCTCCTCTTGCCCTCAATCTTTTCCAGCATCAGGGTCTTTTCAAATGAGTCAGCTCTTTGTATCAGGTGGCCAAAGTATCGGTTTCAGCTTCAACATCAGTACTTCCAATGAACATTCAGGACTGATTTCCTTTAGGATGGACTGGTTGGATCTCCTCTGCAGTACAAGAGACTCTCAAGAGTCTTCTCCAATACCACAGTTCAAAAGCATTAATTCTTCAGCACTCAGCTTTCTTTATAGTCCAACATTCACATCCGAACATGACTACTGGAAAAATCATAGCCTTGACTAGATGGACCTTTGTTGGCCAAGTAATGCCTCTGCTTTTTAATATGCTGTCTAGGTTGGTCATAACTTTTCTTTCAAGGAGTAAGCGTCTTTTTATTTCATGGCTGCAGTCACCATCTGCAGTCATTTTGGAGCCCAGAAAAATAAAGTCTGCCACTGTTTTCACTGTTTCTCCATCTATTTGTTGTGAAGTGATGGGCTGGATGCCATGATCTTTGTTTTCTGAATGCTGAGCTTTAAGCCAACTTTTCACTCTCCTCTTTCACCTTCTCAAGAGGCTTTTTAATCCCTCTTCACTGAATTCTTACTACATGCAAAACTCTCAGGCTTTTAATTATTATTTGGTTTATATTGTCAAGAAATGTACTAGGACATGGTTTATTCACCTGGCATGTTCATTTTATAAATTCATATGGATTTCTGTAGGTTTGACCATGTCAGTTAGCCTCAATTGTAGGACAGCATAATGAATAGGTTTGCCACACTGTATCACCTATGGATCTGCTCACAGTCCAGTGCATAATGTACATGATCTGAAAAAATCACATTGGACCCTGAGTGGTTTTTCTTTAGCCATCTATTACACAGTCACTTATTCAACATATATGATATATATGCCTCTGCCTCCATGCCAAGCACTATGCTAGAGGCTGGTAATGTATTCTCAGTAAATTTAAAGAAACACAAAGCATGAATAACTGTAATTCAGTGGGATAAATTCATAATAAAATATATGAACTAAGCCCCATGGGAGCATGGGTGAAACATTTCTCTCTCTACTATGTGCCAGTTGAGGTGTAAGTGACTAGGTGTATGACATCCCATGGGCTTAGAGAAGGCAAGTAGATATATCATAAGGCAATGTTGGGTGACAGCCTATAATTCTTCCAGTGGCACATAAGACACTAAATAGCCATTGAGTTAAAACTCCAAAAGAAATTATTTCTATAAATGTTATAATGAGTTAATATTATGCTCATTTAGCCTCACAAATTCAAGCAAGATGCCAAAAACATATTTCTGGGTAGTTTTATCTTTGCCTCTGCTACCCAGCTGAATTATTTTTAATCTCTTCAGTTTCTTAAATCTCAAAAATAATCACATGGACTCAAATCTTTGAGAAGCAGTATGTTGTCATGCAGAAGAAAAAAAAAAAAAAAACTAGATTAAAAGTCAAGAAACCAGGATACTGACTGGGCTTAAGCACTCATTATCTATATGGTTTTGAAGAAGCAGGCTTTCAAACTGGACTCTAGTTTTCTTGTATGTAAAATCTTCCAGTTGGATGAGATCCATTACTTTAGAAGGCTAATTCTAAATATGTCTTCTTGAACTTCACACCTTCCTTCTCCCAGAAAACATTAATCTCAGGGAACTAAAACCACAGTTTGGATTCAGGGTAGACGCCTTTTGGGATGATCACGCAGTTTGTAATCACTTTCCCTATTCATGGTTCCTACTAGCTCTATCTATGTTGAGAGTCATATGTTTTTCTCACTGTCTAGCCACAATGGATTAGGGTAAAATAGAATATGGCTAAATTAAGCCAATCATTAGCTTTTACCTGGACTTTCTAGTTTGGACTATCTCTCAACAAAGGAGGTTTCAAATCTCAGATGAGGTGGGCAGTACTGATTTCTGCTGCATATACTAACAGAACAAAGAGGTGGTCCATGGCAAGCAGCAAACACTACTGTGAGAGGTATAGAGAGGAACTTCTTGGCTTTCAGACATTTTTTGTTCCTCTGAGGTTCTGCTGCATTCTGCCATGAATTCCAAGAGAATTCCCTATATCCTTCACAATCCAAACGAATCGCCAGTCTAGGTTCAATGCAGGGTGCGGGATGCTTGAGGTTATTGTTAATACTTTGTTTAAAACAACTTGAGTTGGTTGTGTTATTTATAGTCAGTGAGTCCTAATTAATACAAGATTAAAAGTAAAGGACTACTAGGATGTACAGCTCTGTATTGATATATGTAAACAGTTTGCAACCTGAGTTTGTCTGAGAGGCTCATTGATTGATGGGCAAATTAAACATTAGATAAAGGAGCCCTCCATCTATTTTCATATAGTAAAGTACACAAATTCAACAGAAATGATTACTAAATTAATACTGGAAATGCAGCATACCATTATTAATTCATGTTTGTCACAAAAACATTTCCAAATGACCAGAATTTGAATGAATTTACTTCCTCTGATTAGAATTAATACAATATTTGAAATGACACTGAAAATATTTTACCTCCTTTTATGCTAAGTATCCAGGACTTATTTTTCCTTTTCGTGTTGTCGGGTCATACAGTAACCATGAGCTAATTAATATTCATTTGGATCTTTGATTATCTTTTTAAAGCTCCAAGCCAACCACCAGCTAACATTGCCTGGAAGCTGACAAACTCTAAGTTATGCCTAAACTGGGAGCATGTAAAAACTATGGAAAATGAGTCTGAAGTGTTAGGCTACAAGGTGAGTATTCTGTTTTTCCTTTAAACAGGTCACTGAGCTGCCTAAGTAATGATATATGTTAGAACCAAATAAGAAACAAATTTTATGCATGTGGAAATATAGGAATCTTTGTTCTAATGCTTTGAAAATATTTAGCATTACTACTTTTAAGTTCTTCATGGTAAATTTTATACTGTGAGGTCAGTAATGTGTCATGAAGCATTAACAAATAAAACTTTATAGTATGCAACGTTTTTTCCTTCAAGCAACTCACCCGTATTCAAAAAATGTGATTGTGTATTTAGATATTAAAAATGTGAGATGAGAATGAGATCAAAAAGTACATTCAAGTAGAATTTCTAGAACTTAGGCAACAGAAGAATATCATCTATCAGCAATATAAAAGAAATCCAACAAAGAAATCCAATCCAATCATCAAATATCAAGACAAACCATTTCCATCAGTGGCAAAGAACATAATCTGCTGACAAATGCATATAGTATCCAGACACTTGAAATGGATCCAAACTAAAAAGTAACTTTCCATAGCAAGCTCCAGAGATAGTGGCCTCAAGCTATTTAATTAATAAAGATAAATCTATACTGATTTTAGAAGCATTGGCCAAAAAGGAAATATTTTTTCTTAACAACCAAATTTAAAGAAAAAGTGTAGACCAGATATTTCCATCCAAGGACTACAGCATGTATAAGCTCACAGTGCTAGTGTTCTGCAAGAGTTTCTGCACCTTTGAGAAGCTACATGTCCATTTAACACAGTTTATCATTTTATTCAGATTCTGTACCGGCAAAACAGACATAGTAAAACTCATATTTTGGAAACAAACAACACATCTGCTGAGCTTCTGGTTCCCTTTGAAGAGGACTACTTGATTGAAATAAGAACAGTTAGTGATGGTGGGGATGGAAGCAGCAGTGAGGAAATTAGGATTCCAAAAATGTCAGGTAAGTTGAATCACCATTGCTGTTGTGGATTTTGAATAAAGACAGCTGCCAGCATGAAATCTGGGCTCTATGAATCTTTCCAATTTCTGTTTAAATATTTGTTGAAAAAAAAAGGTCTATTTTTTCGATATTTCAATTGTGAGCAAGAGGTGATGAGTCAATTTTCTTTAATCCCTCAAATTTACAACATGTTTACATATGACAAGCAGTTTTATGTTTCCTCAATGAAACTCAAAAAAAAAAAAAAATAAAAATGTGAGATGAGAATGAGATCAAAAAGTACATTCAAGTAGAATTTCTAGAACTTAGGCAACAGAAGAATATCATCTATCAGCAATATAAAAGAAATCCAACAAAGAAATCCAATCCAATCATCAAATATCAAGACAAACCATTTCCATCAGTGGCAAAGAACATAATCTGCTGACAAATGCATATAGTATCCAGACACTTGAAATGGATCCAAACTAAAAAGTAACTTTCCATAGCAAGCTCCAGAGATAGTGGCCTCAAGCTATTTAATTAATAAAGATAAATCTATACTGATTTTAGAAGCATTGGCCAAAAAGGAAATATTTTTTCTTAACAACCAAATTTAAAGAAAAAGTGTAGACCAGATATTTCCATCCAAGGACTACAGCATGTATAAGCTCACAGTGCTAGTGTTCTGCAAGAGTTTCTGCACCTTTGAGAAGCTACATGTCCATTTAACACAGTTTATCATTTTATTCAGATTCTGTACCGGCAAAACAGACATAGTAAAACTCATATTTTGGAAACAAACAACACATCTGCTGAGCTTCTGGTTCCCTTTGAAGAGGACTACTTGATTGAAATAAGAACAGTTAGTGATGGTGGGGATGGAAGCAGCAGTGAGGAAATTAGGATTCCAAAAATGTCAGGTAAGTTGAATCACCATTGCTGTTGTGGATTTTGAATAAAGACAGCTGCCAGCATGAAATCTGGGCTCTATGAATCTTTCCAATTTCTGTTTAAATATTTGTTGAAAAAAAAAGGTCTATTTTTTCGATATTTCAATTGTGAGCAAGAGGTGATGAGTCAATTTTCTTTAATCCCTCAAATTTACAACATGTTTACATATGACAAGCAGTTTTATGTTTCCTCAATGAAACTCAAAAAAAAAAAAAAAGCAAAAAACACCTTCACAACTGTCATTGGTATGTATATGATTTATACTGTTGGCACAAAACTGGCAAGTTTTTCCATGGGTACCTGCAAGCTTCTCAAAGCAGGGAGAACAAGTGTGATGTACTTGTAGGTACATCTCCATTGCCATTTTCATTGCAGACATCACTAATCAATTATGGCATTCATACTGNTCAAAAAAAAAAAAAAAAAGCAAAAAACACCTTCACAACTGTCATTGGTATGTATATGATTTATACTGTTGGCACAAAACTGGCAAGTTTTTCCATGGGTACCTGCAAGCTTCTCAAAGCAGGGAGAACAAGTGTGATGTACTTGTAGGTACATCTCCATTGCCATTTTCATTGCAGACATCACTAATCAATTATGGCATTCATACTGAACTGAGTTAGTACTTTCAAATCTTCTCAACATGGTGTCCTAAGCAGGTAACACCAATCAGTCAGATTTAGTATATAATAATAATTTATTATTTCTGCTTTAGAAGAATAACTCTTATCTATCTGAAGCTGTGACTGAGTATAACTCACCAGCCACTACATGTTGGCCAATCCTATTCTGCCCTTTAGTCAGACTTGGCCAATTTTAGGCATTTTTCTTTTTTCGTTTTATATTCAAAACAGATCCTAAATCAGAGGGTTAAAAACACTTCCTAAAATTAAACACAATGTAAGTGAAATAAGTATAATAAATGTGATATTAAAAGAGAAATAATAGTATGTATTTGGTTCATGAAGAATTAATCTAACAAATGATTTTACTTTTTCTCAATATATTTTGTTTCATTTTTGTATTTTGCAGGTTTGAGTTCCAGAGGCATTTCAGTCTTAGAACCTAGCATCCATTTCCTGTCAGTTGTCATCACAATTTTTTTTTGTTTTGCTATTCAGCTACTTATATGATGAATAAAACCATAAATCTTTCATTTTTAAAAAAGCAAATTATTCTGTAAAAAAAAAAAAAAGAAGAAGAAGAAGAAGCCCCCGTGACAAGGTAACATTCAAAAGCAGACTTGTTTGGAAAGAAAAAATGTATATTATTAAAATCTTGTAAATATCTATGGTACATTAAATAAAGAAATTTTAAACAATTTGGAATTTTAGTGTTCACACATGATTACACATATTCAGAAGGTGCCAAATTAATGCATGGACTTGTCACTGCTGTGGCTTCTATGGAGAGTATATATAAATCTCTTGATAGTGATGGTCAATATGAAAGAAATTGCATTTTCTATAGCTAAGATGTCCATATTTTATATGCTTTAAGCAATTTAGCTCAGTAACTTAAAATCTGACCCTAGTTTTGGAAATAAAATATAATTGTTTGTTTATACTAGGGATTCTTTAAAAATGTAAACTATTGTAAAGCATGATGTGCTTTTATCTCTGAATCAACTTGGGAGAAAAATATTTGCACCCAGTAGCATAACTATATACCTGATGTTATTCACAACTCAATTTTGTATCAGGTTTGGTAATAAAAATGGCAGAAAAAATGTTTTCTGGCAAAGAAAAATTAAAGTAGGGAAAAAGTAGCCAACAAAAATAATCTAATGGCTCCAGTAAGCAATTTCTCATAGCAAAGTTTAATTTTAAAATCAATTCTGAATTACCCCAAGGAAGAGGGTGCATGAACAGTTCTCAGGTAATTATTACAAATTGTTAGCAATGTGTGTGGCCTTATTTTTATATGATAAATAAATCCAGAAACAGAATTACTTAAAGTTTTCGACATTTTGGTCAATTTTTTTTGCCAATGTTTTCTGCAACTATAAATATAATTTTATACTGTTCAAGCTTTAGAAAGATTCCTGTGGGTTGACTCTTCTCTTGATGTACCTGTTAAAGTCAGTGGTCTCAATTCCTGGGATGTACAGTCTGGAGACAGCAGTATAGGAGGAGAAAATGTTAATGACAACACCTCTGCCTTTCTAAGCAGTCATCTATTTCCTTCACAAACAGCCTTGAGGGGTTTGTCCTGCTGTCAGCCTGCTCTAGCTATCAGTCAATTAGGTTTGATGTCCAAGGGAGCTGAGGAATGGACACACTATTTTTTTGCCTTCTTAACATGGTACAACATCTCAATTACACTGAAAATATAAACTGTCCTCACAACTCTCAAATCACACAACCCCCAAAGTTGGATTTTGTCATTTTCATTTCCAAAATATTTTAGAACTGCTTAAAATACCCGATCAACAGCAGATGGGCAGTGACTTTCCACAGTTCAGAATGTGCTCCTTGCTGGAGTATGTCAAGCATGCAATAAAATCAATGAACCTTATTATTCCTGCACCTTAAGATCTGACTGTGCTTTGATGGAACAAAATAAACAAGCAACTGAAAATATCATTTGGCACAGTCACAGCTGCCTGAACAACACACATTTGTATTGATCACATACCAGTGATGGCACATGGTCTTAATGGTTTTCTCAGCTTGGTTAGAGATAAGATTTGTGTCCTGGTTCCCATAGTAGAGACTGAGATATAGTCATAATGAGCATGAGATATCCTATGATATTTTCATTTTTGCTGATTAAGAGAACTAGATGCATGGTCATTTGTGTATGAATCCAAAAGCTAAGTCAGTTCTTATCAACAACACATACATTTGCACGTGGATTTTAATTCATAATCATGGGAGTATTAAATATTTGTATTATTCAATATGTAATATATCATTTATATTTTCATCCATCCATACTACAATTTTTTTAGAATATAATTTGGCATTAATATTAAACAGTACAAGTTTTGATTAGATTGATTTGAATCTCTACTCTTGGTGTGGTGTTGGATACATCTTTTAACATTCCCATATTATTATGAAGGTTAACATAATGTACATAAGTGGTGAGTATGTTGCATGCAACACTATAAGTTGTTAACAAACAGAGCTGCTGTCATCTGCTACTATGAACTAAAGCCCCAGCAAAATAAGTTACTAATTGAAGTGTTCAATAGACTATGAAAACAGATTCAATCTGTATGTATGTCAAAATCTAAAGCAGCTTCAAAAAAATGAGTAATTCACTTACTCAACACAAAATGGTGCTAAAGAATGAAACCAGTTGTGGTTTCATCAGTCCATTCAAGGAAAATATTCTTCGTGATATACATGTGCCTTTGACATTTAGGAACGATTTCCAATGACTCTCTTTACTGACTGCGTGTACTGTTGTACACTGTTGTGAACATGGTAAATCATTTCTATACTTCTACTCTCCTACTTTTTGCTATACACTGTTATGAACATGGTAAGTTATTTCTATACTTTCTTACTTTTTTCTATTTCTTTTCTACTTTTAATGAATTGGATGAGACTTTTCCAAATTGAAAAAGGTTACCTGCTTCACTCAATCTACAGATTCAAATGCAGAAACACCCTCACAAATACACAAAGATTATTTGGGCACCTTCTGGCCCAGTCACACTGACACATAAAATTAACCATCATAGTACCCTTTTTAATTATTTTAAATAATTCAGTTCTAATCCCCAAAACTTTTGAAATGAATTTATGGAGACACCATCCTCATTTTATTCATCTGTAAAATGAGATATTGGGATTGCATGATCTCCAAGTTACTTTAAAATCCTATAATTCTATATCAAGCTGCAGAGTGGTATCATTTTTAGTACAAAACAGGTTTTAACGGCCATAACCCACACAACATGCTGCAAAGCTTTTCATGTTTCCCCTCCCTCATATTTTCATTAGCTTAAACAATTGTGTTGAGCTTTCTTAATTGGACTTTTCAAAAATAATGGGTAAATTGAATATTTTTTCCAAAGACCAAAGAACCCTTAGAAGTTCAGGTCCATCTTGACCTAGGCAAACTTACAAGCTTTTGAATAGCAAAGGAAACCATAAACAAAATGAAAAGACAACCTAGAGAATAGGAAAAAAAAAACTGCAAACTACATGACTGACAAGGACTTAATTTCCAGAATATACAAACAACTTATACAAGTCAGGAACAACACATAACCCAGTGGAAAAATGGGCAGAATACCTAGACATTTCTCCAAAGAAGAAATACAGATGGCCAATAGGAACATGAAAAGATGCTCAACATCAGTTTTTATTAGGGAAATGCAAATCAAACCTACCGTATGCTACCACCTCACACTGATCAGAATGGCCATCATTAAATAGTCTACAAAAACAAGTGCTGGAATTGATGTGGAAAAAAGGGAATCTTACACTGCTTGTGGGAATGTACATTGATTCAGCCACTATGGGAAACAATATGGAGGTGACTCAGAAAACTAAAAATAGAATTACTATATTATCCAGCAATTTTACTCCTGGGCATATAACATAACAAATCTTTAATACAAAAAGATACATGTACCGCTATGTTCATAGCAGCACTATTTACAGTGTCAAGACATGCAAACAATCCAAATGTCCATTGACAGGTGAATGGATAAATAACCTGTGGTAGAATGGAATATTACAACCATAAAAAATAATGAAATAATGCAATTTGCAGCAACCTGGATGCAACTAGAGGTTATCATACTACGTGAAGGTAAGAGAGAGAGAGAAAGAAAAAAAACCATTTGATATCATCAACGGACTCAACTGATATGAATTTAAACAAATTTCAGAAGACATGGAAGATAGAGAGCCTGGTGTGCTTCAGTCCATGGAGTCACAAAGAGTTGTACTGGTGTGCTTCAGTCCATGGAGTCACAAAGAGTTGTACTCTTAGTGACTGAACAACAACTTATGTTGAATCTAAAATATGACACAAGTGAACCTTGTCTATGAAACAGAAAAAGAATCATGAACATAGAGAACAAACAGTGGTTGCTAAGGGAGACAGGGTTGGTGGAGAGATGGAATAAAGTTTGGGGTTACTAGAAGTAAGGCTTTATATATAGAATCAATAAACAACAATGTTCTACTGAAAAGCACAGAACACTATGGTCAATACCTTATGATAAATCATTATAGAAAAAGTATTTCAAGAAAGAATGGATATATCAGTATATGTATAACTGAGTCACTTAACAGCAGAAATTAACACTACATTGTAAATCAAATATACTTCAGTGAGATTTGGACTATAAAGAAAGTTGAGCACCAAAGAACTGATGCTTTTGAACTGTGATATCGAAGAAGATCCTTGAGAGACCCTTGGACTGCAAGGAGATCCAACCAATCCATCCTAAAGGAAATCAGTCTTGAATATTTATTGTGAGGACTGATGCTGTTGATTGCCAACATCTGCTGGATCATGGAAAAAGCAAGAGAGTTCCAGAAAAACATATAATTCTACTTTATTGACTATGCCAAAACCTTTGACTGTGTGGATCACAATAAAATTCTGAGAGAGATGGGAATACCAGACCATCTGACCTGCCTCTTGAGAAATATGTATGCAGGTCAGGAAGCAACAGTTAGAACTGGACATGGAACAACAGACTGGTTCCAAATAGGAAAAGGAGTCGTCAAGGCTGTATATTGTCAACCTGCTTATTTAACTTCTATGCAGAGTACATCATGAGAAACGCTGGGCTGGAAGAAGCACAAGCTGGAATCAAGATTGCTGGGAGAAATATCAATAACCTCAGATATGCAGATGACACCACCTTTATGGCAGAAAGTGAAGAGGAACTAAAAAGCCTCTTGATGAAAGTGAAAGTGGAGAGTGAAAAAGTTGGCTTAAAGCTCAACATTCAGAAAATGAAGATCATGGCATCCGGTCCCATCACTTCATGGGAAATAGATGGGGAAACAGTGGAAACAGTGTCAGACTTTATTTTTTGGGGCTCCAAAATCACTGCACATGGTGACTGCAGCCAGGAAATTAAAAGACACTTCCTCCTTGGAAGAAAAGTTATGACCAACCTAGATAGCATATTCAAAAGCAGAGACATTACTTTGCCAACTAAGATCCATCTAGTCAAGGCTATGGTTTTTCCAGTGGTCATGTATGGATGTGAGAGTTGGACTGTGAAGAAGGCTGAGCACTGAAGAATTGATGCTTTTGTACTGTGGTGTTGGAGAAGACTCTTGAGAGTCCCTTGGACTGCAAGGAGATCTAACCAGCCCATTCTGAAGGAGATCAACCCTGGGATTTCTTTGGAAGGAATGATGCTAAAGCTGAAACTCCAGTACTTTGGCCACCTCATGCAAAGAGTTGACTCATTGGAAAAGACTCTGATGCTGGGAGGGATTGGGGGCAGGAGGAGAAGGGGCGACAGAGGATGAGATGGCTGGATGGCATCACTGACTCGATGGACGTGAGTCTGAGTGAACTCTGGGAGTTGTTGATGGACAGGGAGGCCTGGTGTGCTGCGATTCATGGGGTCACGAAGAGTCAGACACAACTGAAAGACTGAACTGAACTGAACCGATGCTGAAGCTGAAACTTCAATACTTTGGCCACCTGATGTGAAGAACTGACTCACTGGAAATGACCCTGATGCTGGGAAAGACTGAAGGTGGGAGGAGAAGGGGATGACAGAGGATGAGATGGATGGATGGCATCACCAACTCAAAGGACATGAATTTGTGTAAGGTCCGCAAGTTGGTGATGGACAGGGAATGCGAGCGTGCTGCAGTCCATGGGGTTGCAAATATCAGACGAGACTGAGCGACTGAACTATGAAATAAGTCTATGAAATATTTGGGAGATTATTATGTTTTTGGCATTTTGTGATGAAAGATTCACTCTTATAAAATGAAGTTGAGTATGAATATCAGTTTGCTTTATGTGTTTGATTTCAAAATATCTTATTTGGCACAGGAGTAGGTTACTTTATGTGAATGAATTCATTATTATTTAAGACATGTTTTGAGAAAATAAAAATCTGAAAATCATGGGTGTTCTTTATATCTTTTAAAAATATTTATATTTGTTTTATCTCACTACCATAAAATTAAGTTTAACTTGGTCTGTTGACCAAAGATTGTGTGCCAAGATCTTCATCTGTATTCCTTGAACATCAATGTTCTGAGTTCTATGGAATTATTGTTTATATACATGTGTAATTACAGGTCTAGGAAATCTGGTGGGGCTTTTAAAACAAGTTATTGAAAGAATTAACAACAAAAAATATCAAAATCCTGTATTGTTTTGTTGTCTTAACACTTGTTGATTATATGCTTCTAGTTTTCCATACTAAAATTCATTTTCTTTATGAAATTATAAATAGTAGCTATTTCTCTAATGTCTTGACACAGTAACATAATTTTTACAGAAAGGCAAAGTTGTTTCCCTCATTATTTTTAATAGTTTTGTACTTCATAGTTCTTGGTATAGTCCTCGACAGAGAGAATGAATGATGCCTGAAAAATGTAGCTTGCTTTCTGGACTGAATTAAACAGCCAACTGTCAGGGAGATTTGTTTTTTCTTAGTTTCCTCAGGAAAATAAGTGTTTTTCTTGTATAAGTCTGACTAAAATAATATGCTAAACTGAACTCCAGATTTTTGTGGGTAAATAACATATTCTTGAAAGAAATATAATCAAGTAAAATATTTGGAATATAGTAGTGCTTTATAACATATCAGAAATGTCAGATTGCTTTCCTATTTTTCAAAACATAGTTTTTAGTCTGGTAAGGCATATCTTGAGAGATATATATCTTGTCCAAGGTAAATTCAGAAGAGAAGTAAATGTGATGACTCTAAATAAAAGTAGTAAGATGGAGCTCAATGAGAGAGAAAATAAGTCTTGATGTAATAAAGTGTTTTGCTCCCCATCCCTGTCAAAGACTAGGCGGTACAATAAAGTGTTTTGCTCCCCATCCCTGTCAAAGACTAGGTGGTATGTTAAGCTGAAGTCTTTGCAAGTTTGTCATGTTATTCCTGGAACTAAATGCTATATTGTTTGTCATGTTATTCCTGGAACTAAATGCTATATTTGTTAGATATCTGTCCTGGACACTGATTAGTTAATGCTCATAAATGACTTGGAAAATAACAGCACTTCATAAGTCTAATAATTGGTTTAAGATATTTTTTTCCAAGAAATATAATGACTCTTTGCAATGACACTTTGAAAAAGCACGCATTAGTGACTGAGTCCATATCCATGCCTGGGGGAAAACAGCAATTCAGAAATATGAAAAGTAATACTTAAATTTTAGGTGCATTCTTAATAGCCTGCATGAAAAGTGAAAGTGAAAATTGCTCAGTCACAGCCAACTCTTTGTGAATTCTCCAGGCCAGAATACTAGAGTGGGTAGCCTTTCCCTTCTCCAGAGGATCTTCCCAACCCAGGGATCAAACCCAGGACTCCCACACTGTAGGCAGATTCTTCACCAGCTGAGCCACAAGGGGAGCACACGAATACTGGAGTGGGTAGACTATCCCTTCTCCAGCAGATCTTCCCGACCCAGGGATCGAACCGGGGTCTCCTACATTGCAGCCGGATTCTTTACCAACTGAGCGATATGGGAAGCCCAATAGCCTGCATGGACAAGGTAATTTTGTTTCAAACATAAGGTAATCTATATCTATTTGTGATTGAGTTGCCAGCTTGTGAAGTAAATGTCATAACAAGAAAATTTGTTCCTGATCATTTTCCTTATCTAGTTAAAAGTGAAAGTGATGTCATCCTAAATTATTATCTTTAGACTTGCAAACTCATACAAAGCTATTTTTATCCTTTTAAATTCTTAAGGGAGTACAGCCCTTAGAAGTTTCTTTTAAAAATCTCTTAAATAAATAGACATCACTCAAGTTTTTTTAGAAATGTTTGGACTCATTTATCATTCCAAGTTAGATGTGTGCAGAACTATGAGCTGTAACTTGTTAAGACAATTTGAAAAACCTACAAGCCATTGTCAATAGACAGGGGAGAAATTAATATTACTTCATATCTGTTGATAAGAATTGAGATACTGGATTTGTATGTCTGAAATTGATATCCTTCTCAGAAAACTTATAATGGTTTTTATTACATTACATCATGTTGTGTTGGGTGATGTTATTAGATGTTTTGTGTTACATTATAGTAGAGTCATCTCTCAGTATTAATGAAGGATTGTTTGGTTCTAGGATGCCCTTCGGATGTCAAAACCCACAAACACTCAAGTTCTTTAGAACTGGCCCACCATATCCAATGGATGTGGGCTTCCCAGGTGGTGCAGTGGTAAATAATCCACCTGCCAATGCAGGAGACACAAGAGACGTGGGTTCAATCCCTGGTCAGGAAGATCCCCTGGAGGAGGAAATGGCAACCCACTTCAGTACTCTTGCCTGGAAAATTCCATGGACAGAGGAGCCTGGTGGGCTACAGTCTGTGGTGTTGCAAAGAGTTGGACATGACTGAGTATATGAACACATATGGCACACACACCCACGGATGTGGAACCTACAGATAGGGAAGGCCAACAATACTATATGGTAAGTATATATTATATTACATTATACCAAATTATATTATTTCTTATTTCTCTGCCCGAGAAAATGAGTCCCAAAATGTTGGATGTTATCTTTTTATTCCTCTTACAATCAGCATGCCAAGGGAAATGTCTAAACTCCAGTAGTTACTTAAAAAAAAAAAAGTTTCTGAATGAATAAACAATGAAAAGGAGCATACATGAGTATAAATTGTGTATAAATCGAACATAGATTGCTCAATAGACTCAGATCACCACCTCTAAAAGAGTGGAAAAGTTTACTTTGAGAATGTCTTCTTTCAGTAAGCCCTCTGAGTTAAATTAGTATGATTTGGCAAGACGTGTAACTGATGTAGCTCTGACTCTATAAAAATATTTTAATTTTTTTAAATTTATTTTTTATTTGAAGGATAATTGCTTTACAGAATTTTTGTTGTTTTCTGTGAACATGAATCAACCTGAAGTATACATATGTCCCCTCCCATTCCCTCCCCATTCCACCCCTTTAGGTTGATACAGAGCCCCTGTTTTGAGTTCCCTGAGACATACAGCAAATTCCTGTTGGCTATCTATTTTACATATGGTAGCGTAAGCTTCCATGTTATTCTCTCCATACATCTCACCCTATCCTCCTCTCTCCCCATGCTCATAAGTCTGTTCTCTATGTCTGTTTCTCCATTGCTGCCCTGCAAATAAACTTTTTGATACCATCTTTCTAGATTCCATATATATGCATTAATATACAACATTTCTCCTTCTCTTCCTGACTCACTTCACTCTGTATAATATGCTCTAGGTTCATCCACCTCATTAGAACTGATTCAAATGTGTCCCTTTTTATGGCTGAGTAATATTCCACTGCATATATGTGCCACACTTCTTTATCCATTCATCTGAGAAGGACATATAGTTGGCTTCCATGTTCTAGCTATTGTAAACAGTGCTCCAGTGAACATCAGGGTACACGTGTCTTTTTCAATTTTGGTTTCCTCAAAGTGTATGCCTAGGGTGGGATTGCTGGGTCATATGGTGTTTTTATTCTTAGTTTTTTTTAGGAATCTTCATACCATCTTCTATAGTAGCTATATAAATTTACATTCTCACCAACAGTGCAAGAGCATTCCCTTTTCTCCACACCCTCTCCAGCATTTATTTTTTGTAGACTTTTTGATAAGGGCCATTCTGACTGGTGTGAGGTGATATCTCATTGTAGTTTTGATTTGCATTTCTCTAATAATGAACAATATTGAGCATCTTTTCACATGTTTGTTAGCAATCTGTATGTCTTCTTTGGAGAAATGTCTGTTTAGGTCTTTTCCCCACTTTTTGATTGGTTTGTTTGTTTTTCTGTATTACATTGTATGAGCAGTTTGTATATTTCAGAAATTAATCCTTTGTCAGTCATTTCATTTGATATTATTTTCTCCTATTCTGAGGGTTATCTTTTCACATTGCTTATAGTTTCATTTGCTGTGCAAAAACTTTTTTAAGTTTAATCAAGCCCCACTTGTTTACTTTTGTTTTTATTTCCATTAAATAGGAGGTGAAAGTGAAAGTGAAAGTGAAGTCACTCAGTCGTGTCCGACTCTTTGCAGCCCCATGGACTGTAGCCCACCAAGCTCCTCTGTCCATGGGATTCTCCAGGCAAGAGTACAGGAGTGAAAATCTTGTTTTAATTTATATCATCAAGTGTTCTGCTTATGTTTTTCTCTAAGAGTTTTCTAGTTTCTGGCCTTACACTTAGGTCTTTAAGCCATTTTGAGTTTATCTTTATGTATGGTGTTAGGAAGTGTTCTAATATCATTCTTTTACATGTAGCTGTCCAGTTTTCCCAGCATCATTTATTGAAGAAGCTGTCTTTGCCCCATTGTATATTATTGCCTCCTTAAAATAAGCTACCCGTAGGTACCTTATACATAAGTTTATTTCTGGGCTTTCTATCATGTAACTTTGGTCTATATTTCTGTTTTTGTGCCAGTACCATGCTGTCTTGATGACTGTAGCTTTGTTATATAATCTGAAGTCAGGAAGGTTGAGTCCTCAAGCTCCATTGTTCTTTCTCAAGGCTGCTTTGGCTATTCGGGGTCTTTTGTATTTCCATGTGAACTGTGAAATTTTTTGATCTAGTTTTGTGAAAAATGCCATTGGTAATTGGATAGGTATCACATTGAATCTGTAGATTGCATTTGGTAGCATAGTCATTTTCACAGTTTTGATTCTTCCTACTCAGGAACATGGAATATCTCTCCATCTGTTTATGTTGTCTTTGATTTCTTTCATCAGTGTCTTATAATTTTCAGTATACAGTTCTTTTGTCTCCTTAGGTAGGTTCTTTCCTAGATAGGTTTATTCCTCTTACTGCATATAAAACACTTTAATTTTTTACAATTATTCTAAAATAAAATTTTAAGGGCAAACTTCATAGAAAATACCATGGAGTTACACAAAAGCTGCTTCTCCTTCTACTAGAAGATTTTTAATAGGCAAAAAACCCTTAAGTTTGTCTATTTAAACGTGACTCTCAAAAGTGTAGAGTCAAGTTCAGGAGTAACACCATGTGTGAAGAAGCCTTATACATCATTCCAAGGTCTAAGTTGTAACTATTTTCCTGAGGCCAAATTAACTAAAGTCCATGCACTTAACACGACTCGGTGACTTCACTTTGACTTTTCACTTTCATGCACTGGAGAAGGAAATGGCCACCTACTCCAGTGTTCTTGCCTGGAGAATCCCAGGGATGGCGGAGCCTGGTGGGCTGCCATCTATGGGGTCGCACAGAGTTGGACACAACTGAAGCGACTTAGCAGCAGCAGCAGCAGCAGCAGCAGCAGCAGCAGCATGCACTTAACCACACACTGTATTGAAATGTATTCATCTTGTCATGCTGCAATATTAATTCTATATATCTAGCCAGACAAGTATTTTTAGTTGGCAGATAATAACACACACAAAATTATAGGTTCTAAAGTTCTGCTTCAGTGACAATGTAAGTTTCAACCCACTTTGTTGCCAAAATCTCTGAATACTTGAAGATTTTTAAAAACGTGTTTGGCATTTTTAAAGAGGTTGGTAACCTTCAGCCCAAGATCAAAGCCATCTAAAGACAGATTAGATGTCACGAATGTTGGTTTGTTCAAAGTCTGAAACAGTTATCAGTGTTTAGAAGTCAGATGCCATGCCACTTTCTTATATGGTGTCAATGTAGTGGGCTGCTGAATAGGGTCATTTCATTGAGAAGCACTGCTCTTTCCTTCACCATGTTCCCCCTCCCAGCTCCCAGCTCCAAACTGGTTAGTCCCAACTTTTTAGGCATTTGAGTTTGATTTGGGTTATATGTGACAAAAAAGTACTTAGAAAATAAGATTTTATCATGGAAACACCATTGAAATGGCAATCCCTAGTTGGATACCCTCAAGCAAGATTCTTATTTGTTCTGAACTTATTTGTTCTAACTCACATCCATTGAGTTGGTGATGCCATCCAGCCATCTCATCCTCTGTCATCCCCTTCTCCTCCTGCCCCCAATCCCTCCCAGCATCAGAGTCTTTTCCAATGAATCAACTCTTCGCATGAGGTGGCTAAAGTATTGGAGTTTCAGCTTTAGCATCAGTCCTTCTAATGAACACCCAGGACTGATTTCCCTTAGGATGGACTGGTTGGATCTCCTTGCAGTCCAAGGGACTCTCAAGAGTCTTCTCCAACACCACAGTTCAAAAGCATCAAATCTTTGGAGCTCAGCTTTCTTCACAGTCCAACTTTCACATCCATACATGACTACTGGAAAAACCATAGCCTTGATTAGACGGACCTTTGTTGGCAAAGTAATGTCTCTGCTTTTGAATATGCTATCTAGGTTGGTCATAACTTTCCTTCCAAGGAGTAAGCGTCTTTTAATTTCATGGCTGCAATCACCATCTGCAGTGATTTTGGAGCCCCCAAAAACAAAGTCTGACACTGTTTCCACTGTTTCTCCATCTATTTCCCATGAAGTGATCTCATATATACCTACATTTAAAACATATCAACCTAGTGGAAAAAAGGTGATAATATGTGACATTCATAATTCTACCACCATAACCAAGACAATCCTTCCTGCTGATCTTCAGAATTCTTCTAAATATATTGCCGCATGCAACTGTGACTTTTCTTGCCACACACAACTCTTGATTTTTTTTTGCCGCAAGCAACTATGATGTTTTCATGGAACCATGAGATGAAATTGACTTGTACCCTCTCAAAAAAGAAAAGAAATATGTCTCTTTTCTTCTGTAACCAGCAAGATAAACTTTCTCGGGAATTATGATAAGAAGAACACACTTTCTAATCCACACTGCTTTGGTTCTGACCATATATTAAGAATAGCTTTATGGTTTTTTTTTTTCCCCTAAAACTTTGTCATAAAAGGTTTTTATATAACATACATTAAATTTAATCTCTTCCTTCTCACAACGCATACTAGACATTTTCTCTTGTTATCTCAGATCTCAAACATGAATACTGAAATGTGGGCTCCATGCAATAGGCTACCTTAGAACAGTCAGTATGGTAGAGAGAGTAATACTTGCTTCCTCCAAGGATGTCAGAGTCCTGACCTGGAAACCTGTGAAATGCACCATACACGGCAAAAGGGACTTTAAAGATGTGATTAACTTATGAACATTATAGCAGGGCAGATTATCTTGGATTATCTAGATGGGCTCAATGTAATCAAAAGAATCCTTATAGATGAAAGCTAGGGGGAGAAGGAGAATCAGGTTTGAAGTGATTTAATGTAAGGAAAACTTGATGGGCCATTTCTGATACTGACGATGAAAACAGCCACAATCAAATGGATGTAGGCATCCTCTAAAAGCAGTGAAGGCCCCCCCTCAAAAAAAATTTTCCTCCAGAGCCTTTAGGAGCATAGCTCTGTCAAAACTTTGATTTTAGTCCATTGGAATCTATTTTGTGCTTTTGTAAGTCATCAAGTTTGTGGTAGAGCAGTGATCAGAAGCACTCATCGTGAGTTTAAGAAATTTGCTGAGCTCATACAGTTTGAATGGAGAGTCAGAAATAAACTCACACAACTTGACAACAAAATCCATTACATGTAACTGGTAATGTAGAAACAACTTAAAACTGTGTGCATGCACACACACACACACAGATGAATACAGAGACATAGAACAAACATAAATGATTATATAATTATATATATGCATACTCAGGGCTTTCCCAGTAACTAAGTGATAAAGAATTTCCTACCTGCAATGTAGGAGACATGGGTTCAGTCCCTGGGGCAGAAAAATCCCCTGATGGAGGAAATGGCAACCCACTTCAGTATTCTTGCTGGGAAAATCCTATGAACAGGAGAAGCCTGGGCGGGGGCTGCAGTCCATGGGGTCACAAAAAGCCTGACATGACTGAGTGACTGAATATGCACATGCATACCTATGTTTTATACAAATACACACACACCAGACAGTACTGTCTCATTAATTTTGATTATTTTAAAATAGCAACCTTTATGATAATGAAAGTACAGAGAAAAACTTGGTTTCAAAGTTCTGCTAAATACAGTTTATACAACCTGTTTCATGGGATACTGAAAATATACTGTTACACAGTAATACTTAAAAGAAATTATAGCTCTACCAGCATTATTCTCAGGTTATAAATTGATTGTGATGGGGATGATCTGGAGGGAAGATGTGGGGGGGGAGGTGGGAGGGGGGTTCACGTTTGGGAGTTCGTGTAAAAAAATAAATAAATACAAAAAAATAAAAATAAATAAAAATAAATAAAAATTAAAAAAATAAATAAATAAATTGATTGTGGATTATGGATTTTACTATGTGTGTGTATCTATTTCCTTTTAAAGCACTGGAAATGTTTATAACTGTAATTGTTGCTAACGACTGCTCATCAATTCTTCATGATTTAGATACAAGGAATCCTGAATGCAAAGCTAGCCACAGCAGACAAGAAGTGATAACCAGGTACTTAGGAATGTGTAAACGAACAAGAGAAGTAGTATAAGAATGAGCTTAGGTAACTGGAGAAATGGGGAGTATCTCCTAAAAATCAGGCTTTGAAATAATTTGCAAGAAACTTTAAAATTATTTTAGAGAGGATCAGATGCACTTCCTAAAACCAGGGAGAATGGAGATCAATTTGCAACTCCATCATTTTCCACCTGGCTGAAACTGAACCATTCACTTAATCTTTTGAACCTGCGTCTCATCTCATAGAAAAGCACACTAATATCTACCACCAAGCCTGTCATGATGATGAAATCAGCCAATGCATGTAAATCACTTAAGAGAGGGTAGTTGTTCAGCAAGCATTATTTCCTTTCTTTCTCTCTGCAGTCTCCATTGATACTTTCCTGCATTCTTTAGAGAGATAAATTCTAAAATCTGTCAAATAAACTGCCTTTAAATTATATGCAACATAGAGTTCTAAGTCCAATTTTAAATAAGCAGTCAAATAAATTTAATTATGTTCCTTTATTGTCAGGCTTTGTAGAGCTTTAGTCATTGCATTGTATATTGTGATTTTCTGAGGGACATGTGTTATAGAATATAGATCATTTCCAACTTTTATTTGACAACAGAAACTTTTTTCCATAGAGAATCATAGGAGACAAGTTCAATGAAACATACTGTAGAAACTGCACATTTAGAGGGAAAAATTGGAATAAATCATTAGGACAAAGGAACTTAGGGGTATGTCTTTGTTGTTGCATAGTTGTATTTACTTTAACATAAAGATTTAACATTTAAAGCATTTTGTTCTAGTTGTACTTTCTTCTCTACAGAGTGTTGAAAGAATAAAACTTTAAATTGTACACAAAGAACTATGTAGAGTTAAAATTGCCACATAAGCTTGAGAATTAGTATTATACTGCTGCATCATTTGACCTGCCATTTGTTCCACCATGTGATAGGAATGGAGCTGATGGTTTCTAAAGAAAAGTAAATGAAAAAGTACACATCACTGGGCTCAGAGGCCACAAGGTGAGAGGTTGTGGATGGACACAATTATCCCTGTGAGAAAATAATTCAATCTGAAGCAAATGTCTTGTATTTGGAGAGCTGGCCAAGTTCAGTGCATAAGGGCCACAAGCTCTTTTAAAATTTTCATTGAATTTTAACCAACTATGATAGCCCAAAATTAACTATAAGATTATCTGTCTCATAATGTACTCATATCTTGTTGACAGGTCCCTTCTATCTGGAACTCAGTATTGAAGGAGGAGAGATAGAGAGAGAGAGAGAGAGATTAACTGATTTTTTTATCTTAAAAAATTCATCCAAATTTGATCTGTGAAGTATTAAACCCAGGAGACCCTTCCCCAAAAGGAATTGTCTAGGGTAAATCATAAAACTACCATTTCCTTCTAGTTGTTCCACAAGGCACTTTATTAATCTAAAGAATCCTTGAAGTCTTGCAATAAAGAAACATACTACTTAGTCTAATCCAATGTTTCCAAAATGATTTATCACAATAAACATTATATGCAAGAAATCTACAAAAATGGTACTGAATAACATCACCCCAAACTCATGGGGGAAATTCTTGATGGGATAATATTCAACTTCCCAAAAGCTCTATTATTCCTGGATTGTGTATGATTCCCTGGGAGGATGCAGAAATGGTTTATTGCCTCAGTATCTTCAGGGTCAAGACCTTCTTTTCTGAGAGCACTGTTCAGGCTCCACAGAGTAAAACTGTAGCTAGTAGAGCCTAGACCCTTAGAGCATGGGACAGGAGTGCAGGATGAAAAGATTGGAGGAGAGAGGCTGCTTCTGGGGGACCAATTTTCACAAGGAAGTCACTCCATTCTCTATCTCAGCACATACCAATTCTAGTCAGCTGTGGTATCTGCATTTGCCACTCCAGAGGGATTATGCACTTGCTTCATGTGGAGCAAAGGGCTGAGAGGAGAAATTGCTGGTAAATGAGACACCTGTGACATTTTGTATAAACATGATTATACAAGGCCCTGGCTTCCTAGCTTCCCTCACTATTGCAGCGGTATCATTTTCTCCCTCAGCACTCCAGTAGTGAGCAACCTAGAAGGGTTCTGTAGGTTGTTAGGATTGAAATGGACTCTGGAATCTGGTAGTCAGGCATTGCCTGCTCAGGCAAAGTACAAGAGAGAAATGAAACAATTAACCATAAAATTAAGACCCAACCTCTCAGTTTAGTTCAGTTCAGTCGCTCAGTCGTGTCTGACTCTTTGTGACCCCATGAAT
>SJYX01015755.1:541103-586600 GCA_006410675.1 Oreotragus oreotragus | reverse complement strand
TAAAAATTAATGCAGGATTTATACTGAGAGAAACTAAAGTTAGTGTTGGTCAGAAATAACCATGTTACTGATACCAGACTCTGCTTAAAAAATAAAATTATGAGCCAGTGTATTGTGACTTTAAAATTCTATCCTATAACTATTTTGTCACACCACAGACAGCTGTGAGTTTCCAATAACAGGAATTCTAATTAATGGTAAGGAATAGGATATTTAAGTTATCAGTGTTTTAGTCTCCTAGTTACAAACCAAAATAACATGAACAAACACTGTGAAACTAGGACCATGCCTGTTTCAGAGAAGCAAAATAATCATTGCAAGTCACCTATTCTAGTGTAAAATAATCAAGATGGCTCAGTCCAGTTAAAGTGCTCCTAAGAAACTTCAGTTTGGTTACACAAATTTTAAAAAGAAAGGCTTTCATAGTTTCTTGGTTACTCTGAGAATCGGAGGAGCCGTCACTTGATTTACACATTATGGGAGAAGACACTTTTTTTTCTCTACCTCCATCTTTCTTGGAATGACAAAAATAAGTAGAAAATGAGGCATAGTCAAGACTGTGGTGAACAACCAACCTTTTGATCTGAAAAACTTACATGTTTGTTTAAATGCTATCATATTAAGGTAAGAGTGTATGGAATGGTTTCTAGAGTCATAAACTAGTGAACTATATTTGATATTTTGTAATAACTTATGATGGAAAAGAATATTAAAAATATGTATATAACTGAATAAGTCTTAAACCTTGAGGATTTAAAAGAAATTTTTTGTAAGGTGGGAAGTAAAGAGCTGTATTCTCATGTCCTCTGCCTATCAAAAATGATGTTTTTATAGTCTGCCGGCTCCCCAGTCCCAGTAGAAAAGTTCTGTTTGTATGCCAGATGAAACTGGGCATGTACCAGTGGTTTTGTTAAGTTCTTAAATAACCTAAGAATCCCGAGAATCCCTAGTCACTCAAAAGACATGTATGACAGCAGTGATAATTTTAAAACATAGGGAAAAAAGTGCTATTCTACTTCATAGTTCAGGGGAAAAAAATAGCCTGTTAGAAGGCGTGCCTTTTCATGAAGAGGTTTCCTTTAGATTGCGTCTTCGTTCTTTGGGCAGCAGTGATGGATCCATCTAGTAACTCGATTTGCTTTTTTACTTTTTAGCAGTTAGTGACTGCAGAGGTTGGATGGTGTTTCTGGTCTGGTGATTCTTCTCCTGGCCACTGTCTAATACCCCTTTGTATGTCTCCAAAGCTGGGTCTTCTGGACTTGCCGGTGCCGAGTGTCGTGCGCCTCAGAGTCAAACCCCAGCTTCTCCCTGTGTTGCTGACACACACAGTTGGCTGCTGTCTGGTCAAGGAAGACGCCACGTGAAACAGCTTATGTTATTCTGTTGAATATGCTCTCATTCTCTTGGTTAGGAACTAAAACCACATGAAAAGTATGATGTAAATCAAATCCAAGTCTTATACTGAGTCTTTGGAATTGGAGAGCAATGACAATCACTATTTTAAGCCATTAAACAAAGTTTATAATGTATGCTTTCTGTCAGCCCAACAATGGTTAAAATCATCTTTTAAAGTAGAAAAACTCCACTGAGGTTTCACAGTTCTGCTCATTTTTAATCCTTGTTCATTGTTCCATGTTTGAAGTTGACATTATATCTCTAAGATAAGCCAGTTTCAGGGCATCCAGCATATTTGAGTGTTGGGCTTTTGTCAGGTTAAAGCAGGCTTCTGCTGCTTAACCAAAAAGTCTCCATGGACCTATTATTTGTATAATAGCTAATTGATGTAAACTGGTAAACTACCCTCCTGCTTCAAAATACGAAGCAGTAATACTTTTGAGGGGAATATAGGAAAACAGTAAAGGAAGCCTGCCTTTATAAGAAAGAAAGCTTGCTTTCTGTTTATATAGAAATGAAGAGGCATAGGAAAACATATCTTCTTGGGGAATTAAAAATTTGTTTCCCCACAGGATTCTGTCTTTTAGCTTGATACTTTAAAAGTTTAATGAAGTGTTAGTTGCTCAGTCTTGTCCTACTCTTTGCAACCCTATGGATTATATCCCGCCAGGCTTCTCTGTCCACGGACTTCTCCAGGCAAGAATACTGGAGTGGGTTGCCATTCCCTTCTCCAGGGTACTTCCTGACCCAGTGATCGGACCTGGGTCTCCTGCATTGCAGGCGGATTCTTTACCATCTGAGCCATCAGGGAAGCCTAAAAGCTATGTATATACCATATTAATCTCTCCTTGGACTTCTGTTCTCGTAAATGGCAAAGTACACCAACTGGGCTAAATTCAGAAATGAAGAGAAGCATTATGTAATATGACATTCATGGATATTCAAGCTAGCATTTCTTGGAAGTTTTTATATTTAAGCTAAAGGAGATAATTATCAATGTTAAGACACAATTTTTATGTTTTGAGTAAACTTAGGATTCAAACATTAACTGTAAAAGTGCTACTTGTGTGACCTAAATTTGTCGAGTCTGGTGTGTTTTGTATTCATTCAGTTCAGTTACTCCCGATTAAAACTTTGTTGAAGGCTGTAAACCACGTTGTTAGTCTTAAACATACCGTGTTTCCTTGATTTCCTCTGCGTTGCACTTTCACCATCATAAAAGCATCAGGGCCGCGTTATGCTTCTAGATGAGAAACCTGCTAACACGTAAATCTGACACGTTTATTTACCCACCACATACTGTGGTTGGTCTAGTAAAAGTAGGTTTAATAAGCTGTAATCCCCAGTGTTTATTCTCTTAAGTAAGTAAGTGTAGTCGCTCAGTCGTGTCCGACTCTTTGCGACCCCATGGACGACTCCTTGTAGGCCACCAGGCTCCTCTGTTCATGGGATTCTCCAGGCAAGAATACTGGAGTGGGTTGCCATAGNTATTTACACGAACTCCCAAACATGAACCCCCCTCACCTCTTCTTAATTGCTCAATGTGAAACCCCTATGGTAAATCTTATTCTAAAAGTAAGTAAGTGTAGTCGCTCAGTTGTGTCCGACTCTTTGCGACCCCATGGACTCCTCCTTGTAGGCCACCAGGCTCCTCTGTCCATGGAATTCTCCAGGCAAGAATACTGGAGTGGGTTGCCATAGCCTTCTCCAGGGGATCTTCCCAACCCAGGGATCGAACCTGGGTCTTCCGCATCACAGGCAGATGCTTTACCCTCTGAGCCACCAGGGAAGCCCCAATCTTATTCTATATCACTTATAATGCATCTCTTATCTGATTGAGCCCCAACTGATAATAAACAGTTCAAATTAGAGTTAATAGGCTAAGGCAAGGAGTGTTGATTTTATTTTAAATGCATAGCAATTCTTTTAGATAGTTTTAAACAGCTTGCTCTAAAGCACAGAGAAGGCGATGGCACCCCACTCCAGTACTCTTGCCTGGAAAATCCCATGGAAGGAGAAGCCTGATAGGCTGCAGTCCATGGGGTCGCAAAGAGTCAGACAGGACTGAGCGACTTCACTTTCACTTTTCACTTTCATGCACTGGAGAAGGAAATGGCGACCAACTCCAGTATTCTTGCCTGGAGAATCCCAGGGATGGGGAGCCTGGTGGGCTGCCGTCTATGGGATTGCACAGAGTCAGACACAACTGAAGCGATCTTAGTAGCAGCAGCAGCAGCTCTAATGAGACTGAATTTAGGAGAGTCACAGGTGTAAGCCAGATGAGCTTTCCGATTGTAATGATCTAGGTGAGAACTGATGGCAACCTGGACTTGAAAGGTAGCAGTATAACTTAGCCAATTAATTTTTGACAAGGGTGCCAGGACAGTTAAATGAGGAAAAAATAATAAATGGTGCTGGGACAACTGTATATGTACATGGAAAAGAATGAACCTGGACCCCCTACTTCATAACCATATATAAAAATTAACTAAGAATGGATCTAAAACTTAAATGTAAGTGTCAAAACTTAGGAAGAAAATTTAGGTGTAAATCTTTGTGACATTGAATTAGGCAATGGCCTAATGATACCAAATGTACAATAATACCAAAAGTACAAGATAGATAATAAGAAGTGTGGATGAGGATGTGGAGAAATTAGAACCCATACACACTGCTGGTGGGAATATAAAATAGTGTAGCCACTTTGAAAAACAGTTTGGCAGTTCCTTAGCAATTTAAGCATAAAGTTACCATATGAATCAAGAGTTCAACTTACAGGTATATACTCTAGAAAAGAGAAAACCTATATTCACACAAAAACCTGTACATGAATGTTCATAGCAACAAATAGTCAAAAAAGTAGAAACAAACCAAATATCCATCAAGTAGATAAAGAAAAGCTGGTATATCCATACAATGAAATATTCAGGAATAAAAAGAAATAAAGTCTTTATACAACATGAGTGAGACTTGAAAATTTTATGCTAAGTGAAAGAAGCCAGTCACAAAGGACCACATATTATATGATACCATTTAAATGAAATAACCAGATTAGGGAAATCCAAAGACAGGAAATTAATTAGTGATTGAAGGAAGAGGAAACATGAAGAGGTTGGGATTGGAGAGTGACAGCTAAGGTGTGTGGGGTTTCTTCTGACGTAAAAAACAAGTTCTGATTGTGGGATGGATACAGAACTCTGAATCTACTAAAAGACATTGAGTTATACACTTTAAACAAATGGCTGTATGGTATGTGAATTTTATTTCAATAAATCTGTTTTTTAAAATATAATTTTTTGGTAGGCAACTTAAGTTCGGTGAAAGAAGAATGATACATATAAAATATATCAGTATAATTTGGCTAGGTTTTCAGTTTGTATTTTAGTAATTGCTGTTGTTAGGAAAGTAATTTTGAAATACTTGTTCTGAAAAAAGCAATTTTCATATTTTGGATGTATAGAAAGTCCCACTTATTTGTTCTTCGCTCAGTATGACCAGTGAACAGTATAGCCACAGTTATTAGAATTATTTGGCATGTAAAGTAGAAAAAAAATGTAGCTTCCCCATATGGTGAAAGGGAAGCTGCATTTGGAAGTATACTTGATTGTACAGATCTGAGATAGTATTGGCTGGTTATTGAATATTAACATCATGTGGCTCCCTATTGTTTTCACCAATTTTAAAGACAGAATCATTGTTTTCTGTCACTTATCTCAAAATCTCAGTTAAAAATGAATTCATACAGCATGAGTAAAAAGCAAGTTACATGTAAACTGGTAAGAATTATTTAAATTATTTTTCTTTCCGAGTAAGAAAGCTGTATAGAGGCTAATCTAGTGGTTTTATTAAGAATTCAGATTATGATAAGGAACTTGAAAATTAGTGTTCCTGATATAACACATCTTATAGAGTTGAGCTTTATATTGTTCTTAATGGCAAAATCTGATATGAGCAAGTTTCCACCTTTCAATAAAGGTAACAAAATTTTAAAGTTTCAACAAGTAGAAGAGAACCTGTATAAAACAAAGTATTAAGATTATATTCTAGAAACTGTAACTTTCAGTTGAAAAGATAAAAATACTGGAAGTTTACATGGCAAAATATAGTACTTTTAGATACTGACAATATATTGAAGGTGTATTTTCAATAAATTGGGTCAAATTCAAAATAGCTTTATTTTTTCTTAAAAAACAATTTTGTCACTCAGTTGTTTTGCAATTATGTGGAGAGTTATAATGCATATGATTTGTTTTTAAATTTTTATTTCATATTGTGGTATGGTTGATTTACAATGTTATGTTAGTTTCAGGTGTAGAAAAAAGTGATTCAGTTATACATATATCCTTTTTCAGAGTCTTTTCCCATACAGGTTATTATAAACTATGGAGTAAAGTTTCCTGTGCTATACAGGAGGTCCTTGTTGATTATTTTATAAATAGTAGTGTGAAAATGTTATTTGCAGCCTCCTTGTTTATCCCTCGGCTTCCCTGGTGGCTCAGACAGTAAAGCATCTGCCTACAATGTGGGAGACCCGGGTTCGATCCCTGGGTCGGGAAGATCCTCTGGAGAAGGAAAGGGCAACCCACTCCAGTACTCTTGCCTGGAAAATCCCATGGACGGAGGAGCCTGGTAGGCTACAGTCTTTGGGGTCACAAAGAGTCGGACACGACTGAGCGGCTTCACTTCACTTATTTATCCCTCCC
The DNA here is from genome assembly GCA_006410675.1 of Oreotragus oreotragus. Lineage (NCBI taxonomy): Eukaryota > Metazoa > Chordata > Mammalia > Artiodactyla > Bovidae > Oreotragus > Oreotragus oreotragus. The sequence continues at coordinate 580,502 of SJYX01015755.1, read as the reverse complement.
AAACACCTTTAGTAACCATAAGTTAGTATTCTACACCTGTGAGTCTTTTTGTTTTGTTGTCAGTCATGGCTGACTCTTGGAAACCCATGAGCTCCAGCACCCCAGGCTTCCCTCTCCTTCATTATCTCCCTGAGTTTGCTCAGACTCACGTCCATTGAGTCGACGATGCCACCAACCATCTCATCTTCTGTCTCCCCCTTCTCCTGCCCTCAATCTTTCCCAGCATCAGGTCTTTTCCAATGAGTAACCAAGTATTGGAGCTTCAGCATCAGGCCTTCAGATGAATATTCAGGTTTGATTTCCTTTAGGATTGAATTGGTTTGATCTCCTTGCAGTCCAAGGAACTCTCAAGAGTCTCCTCCAGCACTGCAGTTCAAAAGCATCACTTCTCTGGCGCGCTCAGCCTTCTTTATTGTCCAGCTCTCACATCCATACATGACTACTGGAAAAAACACAGTTTGGACTATAGGAACCTTTGTTAGCAAAGTGAATGTCTCTGGTTTTTAATATGCTGTCTAGGTTTGCTATAGTTTTTCTTCCAAGAAGCAAGTGTCTTAATTTCATGACTGGCGTCACCATCTACAGTGATTTTGAAGCCCAAGGAAAGAAAGTCTCTCGCTGTTTTCATTGTTTCCAGATCTATTTGTCATGAAGTGTTGGGACTGGATGATGCCATGATCTTTGTTTTTTGAATGTTGAGTTTTAAGCCAGCTTTTTCACTCTCCTCTTTCACCTTAATCAAGAGGCTCTTTAGTTCCTCTTCGCTTTCTGCCATTAGAGTAGTGTCATCTGCATATCTGAGGTTATTGATATTTCTCCCAGGAATCTTGATTTTAGCTTGAGCTTCATCCAGCCTGGCACTTCACATGATGTACTCTGCACAGAAGTTAAATAAGCAGGGTGACAATATACAGCCTTGTCATACTCCCTTCCGCATTGCCCTTCTTTGGGATTGGAATGAAAGCTGACCTTTTCTAGTCCTGTGGCCACTGCTGAGTTTTCCAAATTTGCTGGTATATTGAGTGCAGCACTTTCATAGCATCATCTTTTAGAATTTGAAATAGCTCAGCTGGAATTCCATCACCTCCACTAGCTTTGTTGGTAGTAATTCTTCCTAAGGTCTTGACTTCAGTCAAGGTAGTAATGCTTCCTAAGACTTGACTTCAGTCTCCAAGATGTCTGGCTCTAGGTAAATGATGACACCAATATGGTTCTCTGGATCATTAAGACCTTTTTTTGTACAGTTCTTCTATGTTTTCTTGCCACCTCTTCTTAATATCTTCTGCTTCTGTTAGGTCCAGATCGTTTCTGCCCTTTCTTGTGCCCATCTTTGCATGAAATGTTCCCTTAGTATCTCTCATTTTCTTGAAGAGATCTCTAGTGATTCCCATTCTATTGTTTTCCTCTGTTTCTTTGCACTATTCATTTAAAAAGACTGTTATCTCTCCTTGCTATTCTTTGGAACTCTGCATTCAGATGGGTATATCTTTCCTTTGCTCCTTTGCCTTTTGCTTCTCTTTTCTCAGCTATTTGTAAGGCTTCCTCAGACAACCATTTTGCCTTGTTGCATTTGTTTTTCTTGGGGATGGTTTGGTCACCTCCTCCTGTACAGTGTTCCGAACTTCCATCCATAGTTCTTCAGGTACTCTGTCAGATCTAATCCCTTAAATCTATTTGCCACTTGCACTGTATAATCCATTTGTCACTTCCCCTTTAGGTAATATCTGAATGGCCTAGTGTTTTGTACAAAAATAAATACGTTTCTTTGTATCAGTTTTTAAAATTAGGTGCCAAACGTAAGTGATGCCATACGATATTTGTCTCTCTCTGTATGACTCACTTACCTCAGTATGATAATCTGACTGGCGTCACCATCTACAGTGATTTTGAAGCCCAAGGAAAGAAAGTCTCTCGCTGTTTTCATTGTTTCCAGATCTATTTGTCATGAAGTGTTGGGACTGGATGATGCCATGATCTTTGTTTTTTGAATGTTGAGTTTTAAGCCAGCTTTTTCACTCTCCTCTTTCACCTTAATCAAGAGGCTCTTTAGTTCCTCTTCGCTTTCTGCCATTAGAGTAGTGTCATCTGCATATCTGAGGTTATTGATATTTCTCCCAGGAATCTTGATTTTAGCTTGAGCTTCATCCAGCCTGGCACTTCACATGATGTACTCTGCACAGAAGTTAAATAAGCAGGGTGACAATATACAGCCTTGTCATACTCCCTTCCGCATTGCCCTTCTTTGGGATTGGAATGAAAGCTGACCTTTTCTAGTCCTGTGGCCACTGCTGAGTTTTCCAAATTTGCTGGTATATTGAGTGCAGCACTTTCATAGCATCATCTTTTAGAATTTGAAATAGCTCAGCTGGAATTCCATCACCTCCACTAGCTTTGTTGGTAGTAATTCTTCCTAAGGTCTTGACTTCAGTCAAGGTAGTAATGCTTCCTAAGACTTGACTTCAGTCTCCAAGATGTCTGGCTCTAGGTAAATGATGACACCAATATGGTTCTCTGGATCATTAAGACCTTTTTTTGTACAGTTCTTCTATGTTTTCTTGCCACCTCTTCTTAATATCTTCTGCTTCTGTTAGGTCCAGATCGTTTCTGCCCTTTCTTGTGCCCATCTTTGCATGAAATGTTCCCTTAGTATCTCTCATTTTCTTGAAGAGATCTCTAGTGATTCCCATTCTATTGTTTTCCTCTGTTTCTTTGCACTATTCATTTAAAAAGACTGTTATCTCTCCTTGCTATTCTTTGGAACTCTGCATTCAGATGGGTATATCTTTCCTTTGCTCCTTTGCCTTTTGCTTCTCTTTTCTCAGCTATTTGTAAGGCTTCCTCAGACAACCATTTTGCCTTGTTGCATTTGTTTTTCTTGGGGATGGTTTGGTCACCTCCTCCTGTACAGTGTTCCGAACTTCCATCCATAGTTCTTCAGGTACTCTGTCAGATCTAATCCCTTAAATCTATTTGCCACTTGCACTGTATAATCCATTTGTCACTTCCCCTTTAGGTAATATCTGAATGGCCTAGTGTTTTGTACAAAAATAAATACTTTTTTTGTATCACTTTTTAAAATTAGGTGCCAAACATAAGTGATGCCATACGATATTTGTCTCTCTCTGTATGACTCACTTACCTCAGTATGATAATCTCTGGGTCCATCCATGTTGCTGCAAATAATTTCATTATTGTTTATGGCTGGGTAATATTCCATTGTGTATGTATACCACATCGTTATACATTCATCTGTGGATATACATTTACGTCACTTCCTATGTCTTGGCTGTTGGATATGGTGCTGCAATGAACATTGTGGTACATGTATCTTTTTGAAGTATGGTTTTCTTTGGAGATACCCCCAGGATTAGGATTGTTGGATTATATGGTAGCTGTATTTTTAGTTTTTTAAGGAAAATACATATATTGTTCTCCATAGTGGTTGTACTAATTTACATTCCTACCAATAGTGTAGGAGGATTCCCTTTTCTCAACACCCTCTCCAGAATTTATTGTGTATAGACTTTTTGATGATGGCCTTTGATGATGGGAAGATCCCCTGGAGAAGGACATGGCAACACACTCCAGTATTTTGCTTGGAGAACCCCTTGGACAGAAGAGCCTGGCAGGCTACAGTCCATGGGGTCACAAAGAACTGAAGCAACTTAGGACATTCTGACTGGCATGAGGTGATAACTTATTGTACTTTTTATTTCTGTTTATCTAATAATTAGTGATGTTGAGCATCTTTTCATGTGTTTGTTGGCAATCTGTATGTCTTCTTTGGTAAAATGTTTATTTAAGTCTTCTTTTTTTTTTTTCAGTTAAGTTGCTTGATAGTGAGTAGCATGAGCTGTTTGTATAGTTTGGAGATTGATCCCTCATCAGTCACATCATTTTCAGATATTTTCTTCCATTCTGTTGGTCGTCTTTGCATTTTATTTATGGTTTCTTTTGCTGTACAAAAGCTTTTGAGTTTAATTAGATCCCATTTATTTTTTGTTTTTATTTGCATGACGCTAGGAGATGGATTTAAAAAATCATTTATATGAAAGAGTGGTATTCCTATGTTTTTCTCTAAAAGAGTTTAATAGTCTCAGGTTTTATATTTAGGCTTTTAATACAGTTTGAGCTTTTGTATATGGTGTTAAAGAATTTTCTAATTTCATTCTTTTTCATGTAGCTCTCCAGTTTTCCCAGAAGCATCTCCTCAAAAGAGTGTCTCTTGTCTTCATTGTATATCTTGCCTCCTTTGTCACATATTAGGTGACCACAGGTGTGTGGGTTTATTTCTGGGCTTTTTATCTTCTTCCATTGAGATAATATGTTTCTGTTTTGTGTCAGTACCTTATGTTTTGAAAATGGTGGCTTTGTAGTATAGTCTGAATTTAGGGAGCTTGATTCCTTCAGCTCCATTTTTTGTTTCCCCCTGCCCCGCCCTTAGGATTGCTTTGGTTATTTGGAGTCTTTTTTGCCTGCATACAAATTTTAAAATTATTTTGTTCTAGTTCTGTGAAAAATGCCATTGGTAATTTGATAGGGATTGCAATGAGTCTGTAGATTGCCTTGGGTAGTATAGTCACTTTTGACAGTATCGATTCTTCCAATCTAAGAACATGTTATATTTTTCCGTCTGTGTCATCTTTGATTTCTTTCAGCAGCATCTTGCAGTTTTCAGAGTACAGGTCTTTTGCCTCCTTGGGTTGGTTTATTCCTGGACATTTTATTCTTTTTTAAAAAATAATTTTTATTTATTTACTTCTGGCTGTGCTGGTTCGTTGCTGCATGGGCTTTTCTCTAGTTGCAGAGAACAGCAGCTGCTCTCTAGTTGAGGTACACTGAGGGCTTCTCACTGTGGTGGCAGAGCATGGGCTCGAGGGCACACAGACCTCAGGAGTTGCAGCGTGAGCCTCAGCAGTTGGGGTTCCCAGACTCTAGAGCACTGGGCCTCGTAGCTGTGGTGCCTGGGCTCCTCGCAGCTGTGGTGCCTGGGCCTCGTAGCTGTGGTGCTGGGCTCCTCGTAGCTGTGGCGCCCAGGCCTCGTAGCTGTGGTGCCTGTGGGCTTAGTTGCTCTGCAGCACGTTGGTTCCTCCCGGACCAGGGTTTGAACCCGTGTCAACTGCACAGACAGACAGATTCTTTACCTGGGACACCAGGGAAGCCCTATTTTATTCATTCTTTTCGATGTGAATCCATCTGATCTTTCATTGTTAGTGTATAGACATGCAACAGATTTCTATGTGTTAATTTTGTATCCTGCAACTTTACTGAAATCACTGATGAGCTCCTGTAGTTTTCTGGTAGCATCTTAGCAGTGACAGTTTTACTTCTTTTCCCATTTGGATTCCTTTTATTTCTTTTTCTTCTCTGATTGCCATGGCTAGAACTTCCAAAACTATGTTGAATAAACATGGTAGAGTGAACATCTTTGTCTCGTTTTTGATCTTAGAGGAACTGTTTTCAGCTTTTCACCACTGAGTATGATGTTAGCTGGAGGTTTGTCAAATATGACCTTTATTTTGTTGAGGTATGTTCCTTCTGTGCCCACTTTCTGTAGAGTTAGTTTATCATGATTGGGTGTTGGTTATCATCTGTTGAGATGATCATGTGATCTTTATTCTTTAGTATGTTAGTGTAGTGTATCAGACAATTGATTTGCAGATACTGACAAATCCTTGCATCCTGGGAAAAGTCCCACTTTATCATGGTATGTGATCCTTTTAATGTATCATTGGATTCTGTTTGCTAGTATTTTGTTGCAAATTTTTGCATCTATATTCATCAGTGATATTGACCTATAATTTTCTTTTGTGTGTGTGTGGTATCTTTGCCTGGTTAGTGTATCAGACAATTGATTTGCAGATACTGACAAATCCTTGCATCCTGGGAAAAGTCCCACTTTATCATGGTATGTGATCCTTTTAATGTATCATTGGATTCTGTTTGCTAGTATTTTGTTGCAAATTTTTGCATCTATATTCATCAGTAATATTGACCTATAATTTTCTTTTTTGTGTGTGTGGTATCTTTGCCTGGGTTTGGTAGCTTCATAGAATGAGTTTGGGAATGTGTCTTCCTCTGCAACTTTTTGGAGGTGTTTCAGAGAGACAGGTGTTAACTCTTCTCTAAAGGGTTGATAGAATTCACCTGTGAAGCCATCTGATCTTAGAGTTTTGTTTGTCAGATTGTAAATCACAGTTTCAGTTTCATTTGGCGGTGGCGGGGGGTGGGAGTTGCCTTCGGTCTCCTTGTCCCACCACTATGCCACAGCCAACTCCCGCCTCCCCAGGAGACTCTCCGCGACCCTCAGGTAGGTCTAGTCCAAGCTCCTGTGGAGTCACTGCTTTGTTCTGGGTCCCAGGGTACTGGAAATCATCTGTGCACCATCTAGGCGTGGAGTCTGTCTCCAGCAGTCTTGGGGAGTTCCTGCACTCCAACCCTGCGGATTTCCAAAGCCAGATGCTGGAGGCGCCTCCTTGCACTGCCGGACCCTCAGCTTCTGGAGCCCGCAGTGGGGCTCAGAGCTGGCACTCCTGTGGGAGACCCTCTGTGACCCCATTGTTTTCCAGTCTGTGGGTCTCCCAGTTAGCTGGTATGGGATTTGATTATATTGTGGAAGTTCCCCTCCTGCCCTCTCACAGCTTCTTCATCTTTGTGTGTAAAAGTTTTTTTGGTAGATTCCAGTCTTTTTGGTCGATAGTTGCTCAGCAGTTGTGATTTTGGTGTTTTTTTAAGAGGAGGTGAGCTCAGGTCTTTTTTACTTCACCATTTTGTCCAAACTTGAGGGGCTGCTTCTATTTGAAATGCTGTCTCCTTCCTAAATGTAGGTTGGTCATTATCCCCTGGATTTGGGGCGTGTAAGTGCAACACCCCTTGCATGCTCTCCTGGTATGGCGGCAGTGATCAGAGCCCACCCACGGGTCTCCCAACAGCAGTGTGGCATGTACGCCCCAGGACAGCAGGGGCAGTGATCGGTGCCTACTTCTGGATCTCCCAGTGCTGGCAAGGCCCATGCCCTCCTAGAACAGCAGAGGCAGGGCTTGGTGCCTGCTCACTGCTCATGCACTCTTCTCCTGACTGCAGTGGCAGCAACTGCCTCCTGCTGCCATGTCCCCTAGTTTCTGTAGCAGCCCCTGCCCACCTCTGGAGCCCATGATGGTGGCAACAGCTCTTGCCCAACCCAGAATTCATAGAGGTGGCGTCCTGTTGCCTGAGAGCATGCACACATATAAAGAAGCTCCTATGCCGGTCTCACCACTCTTCCTGGGCTCCCCCAGTAATCGTGCCTTGCCTCTCTGGTGAACTCAGCTTCTTCCGAGTGCACCCTCAATTGTCACAGTTCACCTCTTCAGGCTGTTTGCCTGTAGGCAGCCCCAGTCCTCTCCCTGGGTCTGACCTGAAGCTTGAGCTTCAGCACCCAGCTGCTGCCCATACCAGTGGACAAGCACCCCAGGATGGGGGGCACAGGGTGGCAGTGCCAACTGTCTGTGCAGGTCGCTCTCTCTTGCCTTCCACACACTGGTGTTCCCCCTCTGTCCCAGCTGATTCCCCCCTTCACCCCGCTGGTGAGAAGACTTCCCAGGGTGCGGGAACCTTTCCTCCTTCACAGCTCCCTCCTCGGGACACAGGTCCCATCCAGTGCCTTTCTCTCTCATTTTTTGTTTCTTTTTTCTTTTGTCCTGCCTGTTACATTGACCTTTTCTTGGCCTTTTTGAAAGCTGAGGTCTTTTGTCAGTGTTCAGTAGATGTTCTGTGCAAATCGTTCCATTTGTAAAAGTGTTTTTGATGTATCTGTGGAAGGAAATAAGCTCCAAGTACTACTCCTCAGCCATCTTGGTTCCTTCTTAAAATGCATGTGATTTGTGCAGAAATGTCTGCTGTTAGTTCAGAAAGGTTTTCATTTAATGTTGCTTATATTTTGAAGATAACTGCAATCAGAAAATGTCAGCTTTTATTAACTAGAACAAAAATTACTATTTGCATATTTATTGCCTTTCCCTTTCCCAAGGCCATTAAAGAGATTCCACTTTGTTTCTTCCCTTCACTTGACTTCTGAAAGGCTTTTAGCAGGAAGCAATTTTGGGATGCTATGAGGCCATGTGTGTTGGTGGGGTGGGGGGTGGTGCAAAAAAAGTGAAGGAATAATTTTTCTGGGAGCTTTATCAAATGGGAATCTGGGTAAACTAGGCTTGAGGGAGTACATGAGAGAAGAAAGAAGGATTTGTCAAAGTATTGTTCAAGAATGACAATAAAGAACTTTAGTTACTTTGAAATTTGTCTTTGAATGTCATCAGGTTGCTCTGGCCACAACACAGCTTGGGGTGAGACAAATGGATGAATAATTTAACAGGACTGCAAATTATCAATAGTCTTACAACAATGATTGAGAGGGTGTGTGGGGGCGTGCTGTGCGTGCGTGCTCTGTCGTGTCTGACTCTTTCTACCCCATGGACTGTAGCCTGCCAGGCCCCTCTGTCCATGCCATTTTCCAGGAAAGAATACAGGAGTGGGTTGCTATTTCCTACTCCAGGGAGATGGATTCTTTACCACTGAGCCAGCCGGGAAGACCCTGTGGGGGTAAAGAACACAAACTAACCTGAAAGTGGAAGGTGTTGTTACAGAGTGACATTCACTGTTGTTCCTTTCAGTTCTTGTTGATCAAGATTTGCGATTTTATTATGTTAAAGAAAAGTTAGATAGCTGATTTATGATCTATGACTATCAATTATATATTTTTTCTTTTCTAGGGCATTGAATTTTACGTTGTCATGGGGAAAAGGGAACACAGGAAGGAGAATGGAATAAAATTTCATTCAATATGTCTTTGTTACATATGAAACAAACTTGTCAACTCTCTGTTTTCTCTTTCTGTCCTGTCATCTGTCATACTCTGCTCTATAATATTGGCCAAAGGGACACAATTTTCTCGAATTGAAAATGTAGGACATAGTCTGTAAAGTAACCAGATGTCAGATGATCAAGATTTTAATGATATCAATCAGCATGGCTACAGGTAAAAAGAATCCTAGAGTAATCCCTTCACAGTAACTGTTTTGAAAATGGTCTTTTATATTATTTGTAAGTATAAACATTGCACGCTATTTCTATATATAAACTTCGAAAAGGAACAATTTTTATAGACTGTGACTGACACCTCACAGAATTTTTAAAAGAAATTTTCCCTTTATTTGACTGGACTCTTTCATTATCAACGTTTCTGATTTCATTTAGCTTAAAAACACCTAGAATTACTTTAGAGCAGAGCCGATTGGTCAAGTAAGAAAAATGATGCCTTGGGGCTTTTCAGACAGACTCTACCATGTAAGGCTAATCTTTCATAGGTTAGAGAGGTGGATCAGCAGCGTTCTTGGTTTCATTTCTGTGAAAGCAGAACCTGGGAAAGAAGACTGAAAACATAGAAGTGGTAAGGACTAAGTCATTTCTGCTTCTTGTTGGTAACGTGGTCACGTAATGACAGTCTTACTGTCATTAACACTCAAATTACTTCCTGAACAAATGAAACCTCAATTACTAATTAGATGAGTTTACAAACAGGTAGCTAATGGCCTTGCAAACTAGGAAAAGTTCACTAGTCAGAAACTGTCCATGCATTGTTTTCTCGCAGGGAACAAATCACAAGACAGTGGCATCGCAGAGATGGAAGAACTTCCTGTGCCACATAACATCAGAATAAGCAACATCACCTGCGACTCATTCAAGATTTCCTGGGAAATGGATTCAAAGTCAAAGGACCGTATCACACACTATTTCATTGACCTCAATAAGAAAGAGAACAAGAACTCCAATAAATTTAAACACAAGGTAAAATGCTAACACATCCTTATATTCATTTGTATCTTAAAACTTTCTAATTATGATGCCATTTTGAAAGAAATAATGTTGCACTGATTACTTATAATTGAAAATGAAAATTATATGTCATTTAAAAGCTGTATCCTTCCAAGAAATTTATAAGGAAATGACACGTATATGGGTAAAATACACTTTTTTCTCCCAGAAAAGGTGAAATCTTAACTCTCATACAGACATAAAAATGAATATGTGTTAAAGATTTTATTTAACACTCTAATGAGGTAACTGATGAAGTTTTTAATAGAGCCAATTCAAAGGATGATCCAGAAAAGACATTTTAAGGACCAGGATATTGAAATAAATGTACAGTGGAGGCAGAACCTGTGTGGTGTTGGGGAAGAACAAGGGCAATACAGGGAGTACTTCCAGGGGACAAAATTTACTGGCATGTGTTTAGACAAGAATAATGGAATCGGTATTGCCTGTCTACAAATTAGAGTTGTAGAATATATTCTGCAAAATCAGAAGAAGACAACCAGCAGAGTATGCTACAGATGGTTCACAGCTTTCCACTGAAGCACACATTTTTCCCTATAAATAACTGCCAAAAGGAGAATATCAGTGGCAGCTTATAAACTTCAGAATATTTGTCAAAATACTTATGGGCTGAAAATTGCTTTATGTAATCAATTTCATTTTTTGAGAGTAAGAATAGCCTTTAGGTGTTTTAGACTTGTAACAATTCTCTGATATTTATGCTCTTAGCTGTCTGCTTATCACTATCTTAACCGATACATATCTCTCTCCAAAAGTAGCTCTAGAGAGGATAAATAGTTCTCTGACTTAAAAATTCTTCCTTATGTTTTCACTGTTTTCACTGATATGAAAACTGATCTTATTTTAATATTTTATAACTAAATTTTAACTTGATAAATCTTTTGGAAGAATTCTTGTCTAAAATTTATGCATTTTACTATATGTGTATAGTAAAACTATGCATACTAATGGTGAGTGAGTCTTATACGTACAGATGAATGTGATAGGACAAGACTGATAGAACAGTAATTTCCTATGTTCTGATTTTAATATTTCTAGTGTTGGATATTCTCTTTGGTGACACTTGGCTTCTTTGAATTAGCTTTGAAGTGTTTAGCATTAAATGGTGAGAGGTCAAGATTTGACCCCCTTTCTTCATTCCACACTTAGAATACCATATCTTTGGAAATACAGTGAATACAAACTAGGTTTAGTTACCTTATTAATCATTGTTTTAAAATACCTAGACTTACTGTGATATAGGCTCCATACATGAATACAAGTAAAACAAATGTTACCACATTTGTATGTGAAGCAATCATTTATTTAAAAATATTCTGTCCCTTCACATATAAAATATTTAATAATGGGCTTCTCTGACTGAACAACAGAAATATATTAAATAAATATAATATTTTAAATATTAGAATATTGCACTTTAAGGAGCATATTAAGGAATGTACAGAGAAGAACATTATACTAGAAATCAAGAAGATGAATCCATGTACACTTAGGCCATTAGCTAGCTGTGTAGTCTTTGCATGTTTCTTGATCAAATAGGGCCTTTTTTTTACATGTGAAGAATAAGATAGTAATTGCTAAATATCTTTAAAGATATTAACTAGGAATTTAATAAGTTCTTCCACACTGTTTACAACTGACTCAAGTTATACTGCTACATTAATTCATCTTCTTCCACCCACCCTTCCTTCTCTTCCTCCTTTCCTTTCTTAGGATGTTCCAACAAAACTGGTGGCAAAAGCTGTTCCCTTGCCAATGACTGTCCGTGGACACTGGTTTTTGAGCCCAAGAACTGAGTATACAGTAGCAGTGCAGACTGCCTCAAAACAAGTTGATGGTGATTATGTTGTGTCTGAATGGAGTGAAATTATAGAATTCTGCACAGCAGGTAAGACAACTGGGTACAAATATGGGGGGCTTATTTAATAGTTCCTGGAAAGCTAATTATAGAAAATATATTTTTGTAGTTAGTGATATTTGTTACATTGGTCATTTTTACATTGCCAGTAGCACTGTGTGACAGAAAAAACGGATTAGAGAGAGTGGAGGTTCTCAGCAAAAACTGGGTAATGGCATTAAATTACTTCTGTGCTACATGTACAGTTTGATTTTTCAAAGTAAAGTCTTTACAAATAAAAATTGATGCAGTATGAAAATATATTCAGCATATTTTGAGATTCATTTTGAGAGGGAGAGAGATCTTTTTTCTTCCTTTTTTTCATTTATTTTCACAGTCTTGAAAGAAGGAAGCCAGAAACAACATTCTCTAATTTAAGGAAATGAAGGCAGATCACAATGACTTTACTTAACAGAAATGTTATTGGATTTTTCACTTGAATGCTGATAATCTCTCTCTAAACTCATGTCGTGTGAGTGTGTGTGTCTTTGCTTCATGAAAGTACCTCATAGCCATTTGGCATCGGGGTGTCTAATGTAGGCAGCCCATCCCTCTTGATCTTGAACTGTACCTTAATAGCCCACTGGGTTGAAAAGTTTACCATAGCCATTCAGATCATGTGTTTATATACTTGTTTATTCTTTCAGTCAAGAAACAAATATTTATGGAGCACTTAAATAGACGGTGAAGGGACACAAAGACACAGAACTGCCTGAACACGTCAGTCATCCATTCTGTCTCTTAGAATAGGGCTTTTTTCCTCTTTGTCTAGGTGATTGTTTCCTCTATGAAACTGTAGAAAGAGGCTAACTGTTTGTTTCCACACAAAGGAGCTTGTAGAAAAAGTCTTAGACACTTGCCTCACCTATTGCAGGTTGCTTAGCAACTTCCCCAGCTGAGGCATCCTTCAGATAAATCAGCTATTTTTTTCCCCATAGCCTCACAGTAGATTTATTTCAGACTCAGGATGTGCTTAGCTACTGCTTTATCTCAATATCTTCTTTTTTTCTTAATTTCAAACTCAGTATAAAATTTCCCATGTGGATATGCAGAATGGATGAAATTTTAATGCTTAATTATTGTGATTTTATCTTCAACCTTTTTTTTTGTTTGTTCTGTGAGGAAGCTGCTAAGGATCTCAGTGTATGAGAGCAAACCAAATAGTATCCCTCTGGTACTATATTTCTTCCTAAGATGTCATAGACTGTAAGCTCCACCACTTTATGTATCGCTAAGAAAAAATTAAACTGCCAATTAAACTGTGAAACAGTGTTTTCTTATCACATATATTAGGCTCGTGTCAGAGATGCTGAAATGTGGGGAAAATATATTTTAGAATAGATGTGGTATACATCATAGTCCAGTAGTCAGTAATTAAATTGCTAAAGATTTCAACATTGTATTAATAGTGTGTAAAGAATTCTCATTTTACCTGTATTTTATGTGTCACATTAGAGTTACTATATCCCCTCAACTTTTCTCCTGAATTAAAATTCCTCCTTGGAATCCACCTCATGCTTACTCTTTTTACACATCTTTCCATTTGCCCTTATTGCATCCTACCAGGGATGTAGACACAGTAAAAGACACAGTATCTTTTGACGTCGTTTTAATCCATACTATTTTCCACAGAATTGTACCAAACAGCATCGTAGTATTCATTTTTTTAAGAAGCTATAATGTCCCTCCTAAAACCTCATTTTACATTAGGGAAAAGTGAGATAATATTTCTTCCTTAGCTTAAGGAAGACTTTTGGTATTTTCAGTTCAGAAATACCTGTCTAGATACTCCATTCTATAATCTATATGAGTACATGTTTTATTTCTATGTATATAAAGAAAGACCTTTAGTTTTCTTTCTTTCCTTCAAAGTGATTGATCGGTTGCTGTTTTATTCAAGTATATCCCCTAATTATTCTAAGGAAGTTTTAGGGGTAAATAATAAGGAAAATGCCAGCTTATTTTAAATGTGTCGTAATATTTTTCTATAAATCATTTTGTTTCCATGAGTAAAATCTAAGAATTTTTTTCAAAGCTTGTTGTTTCAGTTTATTAAAATAATTCAGATGCTGTTTCACCTAAGCTTTATCAATCACCTTTACTCTGTAAATCTTAGAACGCTATCTTATATATTGTCTTTTAACCTATACATCTAATTCACTCAAAATTTGCTGAGCATATATGGTATGCTACGCACTGTGCAAAGTACTGGAAATAAAACAGAATGCCACTGACCAATCTAGTTTAATCAGTGACACAAATAAAACCCCATAATAAGTCACAGTTGTCTATATATTACCTCTTCCCTTAGACTGAATTCTTTGAAAGGAAGAGGAATTTTTTTTATCTTTTCAATTGATCATTTAATTTTGTACAGTGCCTTGTATATCACATGTCCTAATCTAAAGAAATGTTCGTTGAGCCAGTGACGCAGTGAGTACACAGACTATGCTGCCACGAGTAGTTCAACTAGGTTGCTTTTATTTGGAAAGTCTTGAAATCTTTATAGACCAAAATTTTTGCTTAGATTCTACAACAGGAGTTTGGCAACAACCCTCAATTTTCAAAACAAAAAGCTGGTGAAGAGATCAGCTTACTGTGAGAGACGCTTTCTATTTTCACAAGCTCTTGTGTACTCAGAAACTACCAACTTGTCGCCAGAGACCTAGTCTCTAAGTTACTAGCTTTATGGACATTTGGCAAATCACTAAACTGTGGCAGTCTCAATCTCTGCATCAATAAAATGGGTATATTTAATCTGTCTTCCCAGCCTCATAGATTTGGGGAGTAAATTAGATGACCATTATCATTATTACTCCTTTAAATTCTATTTGCTATTGCTTTCAGGTTACAATCTTCTTTTATTTGATTCAGCAGCTGACGGAAGAAAGGCTAGTGTGGTGCTGACTGACATTACTCGAATCCGTGTTCCTTATTTAACACTTTGGTTTCAGGATCTTTAATTTCAGTGAGTGAAAAAAATGCAAGGATATTCTTAAAAACAACCATCAACACAAATATTTTTGTAGAAAAAAATGTGCCACAAAGACAGTGAATGTTTTCTTTTTAAGTGCAGTTTCTTATTCACTGAGATGAGTTTCCCAAAAGAGAATCTGAATAATCTACAAATTAAGCATGTAGTCAATACTTTTGCTAGTGTATTCTTAATAACAAACTTTTTTGTTATTTTCAGACTATTCAAAAGTTCATCTAACACAACTGTTGGAGAAGGCCGAAGTGATTGCAGGACGGATGCTCAAATTTTCTGTTTTTTATCGTAACCAGCACAAAGAATATTTTGACTACGTTCGGTAAGAATCGAAAAAGATACATAATGATTTGCTTTACTAAGTGCCATTCCAAATTCTAGGCTCAGGTTTCCCTTGAGTCTGCTTCTGCTAAATAGGAATTTTAGTTTTCTTCTCAAAATATTTAATTGTACTGACTTTTATTTCCTAGAATAAGTAAAAGAAAAAAATCAGATCATGGGATTTTTTTTCCACTTCACGTAGACTCCTTTCTGTGATCACTTGTAACACCAACTCCTATCTGTGTGGGTGGAAGATCTTAAGCCGCCAAGGTTAAGGCTGATGAGCATGTCACGGATTCCTCTGACTCCCAGCACCTCAGTACCTCCTGTCTCATACCAGCTAATGAATTTTCTCCTGAAAATGAGAGAATAAAGGGTGACTGTTTCATGAGGTATGGTGAATTAGGCGGGATTCTCAGGCTTCTGCCAACGTAGAAATCTCCCAGCTATTATACTGTGTTAATTATTCATGAGGGAAATCTTAATTACTTTTGAATTCGAGTGTTCAGTAGTATTTTTAGGTTATCCTGTGTTTGTCCCTGAAAAGTTTCCCAGAATTCAAAAGAATTCCATGTCACAAGTAGTTTTAATACTTACAGCCCTTTCATATTTGTAGAAGAGAATTTCAAGAGAATACATGGGTAGATGTTTGTTTTTAAGAAGCCTTTGACAGTGCTGTACAGGTTCTAAAACTCCTACACAGTAATCCCTATAATCTGTCATTTTAAAAGCCTTGCTCTCACTTTTTAAACTCTTGATGGGATTGTATCTGAAAAAAATTTAGGAAGTTTTGTTGTTTTGTTTCATAACTCTAGTTTTTCTTAAATCAAGATGATGGTTCCAAATCTAAATAAGCTCCAAGCTGTGGATAATGCAAAGGGAAACAAAGAGAGAGAGGTGAATTTAGGCATGCGTGTTCTTCAAAATAAGTGCTTTGCAATATTATATATTTTGATCATGAAAACAATTCCTGCCTTATGTTTGAATAGCCTGTAAATACAGAGTTCAGTCTATAATTTTCTTTCTGGTAAATTATTTACCCTTGAGTCTATATAATTCATGGAAAATGTTCACATAATTTAGAGAATATAAACTGAGAAAGAATACAAAGTATTATACTTGTCAGTTGTTGTATGGGAATAACCACATATGACTTAACAAGAAAGGCATTTATTTATATTTGTTAAGCATACAATTAGAAATAAAAAAGATCCACTGTTGCTATTTTCTTTCCAAATAAATACAGCAATGGAATAAATAAATACACCTTTGGTACCCTGGAAGGCTGCCAGCGTCAATCTTAGGTGGCCACTGGAGGTCACTGTTTCTCTGACTTTTCTCTGTCCTTTGGCCTGTTTTCAGGTCCTTAGATAACTCTAGAATTTGCTCCATCTGTTTTCAAAAGTTCTTCCAAGAAGAAAAAAGATAAAGACAGAAGTATGGAAAATGGAAAGAAAATTGTTGTATATATTGTATGATTGATTCCAATATACTAGTATAAAAGGTGTATTTACTAACAGGGAAATTTACCTTTGTTGGACTTTCCATGATAGTCGTGAAATCCATGTAAGTTAAATTTGATACAGTTCATATACATATACTTCAGTATGTACACATAAAATACATTTGCCAAGGCATGAGTACAGTTTTTCAACACCGCTTTTTTAAAAAGTTGTATTAACTGAAACCACATTAGCGTCAGTGGATCTTGATTTTCTTTGTATGTAATGCATTCTAATCAGGGCACACTTTATCAGAGTTCATTTAAAATGGCATCTTGTTATTCACAGTGTTTGACTAGAAAGGAACCTTTCACTTACCTGACACACTTTCCAAATCATTATGAATTATGCAAAATCCCTAGATAAATTCTGCATCAGTCCACATGGAATGAACTCTTTTGATCTCTCCATTAGAAATGGATTCCTATATGAGCACTGCTTCATGTTAACCCTGATCAAAATACCACTTGTGCTCTTCCTTCTTCAAGTCCCCTAGGCAGCTTACTTGTCCTTAAAATACCTTTCTGTATCTTAAAGGTTTCCCTCCAGGGATCCACTGATATGGGCAGACATGTGTAGGATTTCCATTAGTGTTCGGCGGTAGATCGTATATTCTGAGCTGATGTCTGTCACCGACAGTAAGACATTTCTCCTAACCTAAGTTCCTGTTTATCTGTTTTCTGCTGTTACTACTTCATATAATTGCACTTGTAGGTTTATGCCATGCTATATTAATAATTGGGTTTTGTTCATGAGAATGTACTGGGGTAAGAATTTTTTATTCAGGACAGGATAGAGTAGACCTATTTCTCCCTGTTCCTCCTACTACATACAATTAAAAACCAGGAGTGTTATATATATAAAGCAAACCTGAGAGTCTGAAAGGTAGAAAGAAGGTCAACCAGTTAGGGACCTTGGGACCCAAAGGACAACACAGTGATGGGTTTTCTGTTTAGCTGTCGTTCTGGACTAGATGCTAGTCATCAGCTCACATCAGTGGGCACAGACAAAAAAAATATCTGCCCCAAAAGTCTTCTGTATTTACCCAAATGAATCGGAAAGGGACGGCCTTGAAGGCAAACTTGGTAGACGATAACTGCCTTTACTTCAGCTAAACACCACGGAAAAAGTATTTTTTTCCACATCACCAGCCACAGCCAGGTAGGGAACTTAGACTTGCGTCTTCCAGCTGTTAGGAACCACCCTCCGCTCCTCCTCCACCCCTTGTTGCGGTGGCATCAGAGAAGGCTAATGGGGAGCTGATGTTTACAGCCCACACCAGTGGCAACAAGCTGCCTGTCAGCCTTCCCACTGGGCTGGTGGCAGAGGAGGCCCAGTGGAAACTGGGACTTTTCATCATAGCCAAGGTTAGCCCCTGCAGCACCAGTGAAGGCCACACAGGAAGCAGCAATCTCGTCTTTCTCTTTCAGACTTTCTTCACTTAGTACGGTAATCTCTAGGTCCATCGATGTTGCTACAAATGGCATTCTTTCTTTTTTAAGACTGAGTAGTATTTATCTGTCAATGTACATTTAGATTGCTTCTATCGCTGGACTGTTGTTTACTGACTGTAAACATTGGGGAGCATGTATCTTTTTAAATTTTCATCTTTTCCAGAGATATGCCTAGGAATGGAATTGCTGGATCATATGGTAACTCTCTTTTTAGATTTTTAAGGAAACTCCCTACTGTTTTCCACAGTGGCTGCACCAATTTACAGTCACACCAACCGTGTGGGAGGGTTCCCTGTTCTCCACATCATCTCCAGAATTTATTATTTGTAGACATTTTAACGATGGCCGTTCTCAGCAGTGTGAGAGTGGCGCCTCTCTGTAGTTTTGATTTGCGTTTCTCTGGTAACTAGCAATGTGGAGCATCTTTTCATGTGCCTATTGGCCATGTCCTCTTTGGAGAAATGTCTGTTTAGCTCCTCAGGCCGTTTTTTAATTGAATTGTTTGGTTTTTGTTACTGAGTTATATGCACTGTTTATTTTGTAAATTAACCCCTTGGCAATCACATCGTTTGCAAATTATTTTCTCCCAGGCTGTAGCCTGTCTTTTTCATTTTGTTTTTGGTTTCCTGTGCAAAAGATTTTAACTATGACAAAATCCCATTTGTTTATTTTTTGCTTTTATTTCTATTGCCTTGGGAGACTGACATAAGAAAGCACTGGTACAATTTATGGCGGAGAATGCTTTGCCTATGTTCTAGGAGTTTTATGATGTTCTCTTATATTTAAGTTTTTAAGCCATTTTACCTTTATTTTTGTGTATGGTGTGAGGGAGTGTTCTGACTTCATTCTTTTACATGTAGTTGTCCCGCTCTCCCAACACCACTTGCCGAAGAAACTCTTTTCTCCATTATATACTCTTGCCTCCTCCATCAAAAATTAATTGACTGTAGGTGTATGGGGTTTTTTCCCGGACTCTGTTCTGTTCCATAGATCTACATGTCTGTTGTTTGTGCTGTTATCATGATATTTTGCTTACTGTAGCTTTGCACTATTGTCTGAAGTGTGGGAGGATTATGCCTCTAGGTTAGTTCTTTTTCCTTAGGATTGCCACAGCAATTCTGAATCTTTTATGGCTCCATATAAATTTTAGGATTACTTGCTCTAGTTCTGTGAAAATTTTCATGGGTAATTTGATAGGGGTCATATTAATTTGACAAGGATCCAATTAAATGTAGACCACTTTGGGTTCAGTTCAGTTTAGTCACTCAGTTGTGTCCGACTCTGCGACCCCATGAATCGCAGCACACCAGGCCTCCCTGTCCATCACCTTATTTCTCCCAGCAATCTTGATTCCAGCTTGTGCTTCTTCCAGCCCAGTGTTTCTCTTTTTTTTTTTTTTTTCAAAAAAAATAGATGATATGGGGAGGGGTGGGGTTCAGGATTGGGAACTCATGTACACCCATGGCGGATTCATGTCAATGTATGGCAAAATCAATACAGTATTGTAAAATAAAAAGTAAATTTTTAAAAATAGACATTTTCACAATATTAACTCTTGTAGTCTAAGACCATGGGCTATCTTCCCATGTCTCTTACTTTCTCTCTCGTTGGTATCACTGAATGGAAGGGACCAAGGAGCAGGAAGAACTGCATGACAGAGGTCCAGCCCAGAGGGAGGTGAGAAGTATAGAGAAAAGAGCTGAGAATGTGGTAAAGGGAGATACCAGCTCTATTCTAAGCAAAATGCAAGTAAGATGACCTGAGTAGTCAACTGGGCCTGGGTTAAAAAACTGAAGCAAAAAATAAAACAAGATGCTTTTGTACTGATGTACATGGACAATACTCACTTTAGACCTAAATTCTGGCAGGCTTTGAAGAAACATTCAGCATGTTTAGCCAGCGTTGTCAGTCCAGTTTTCTCTTCCCCAGATCACTTGTAAAACCCAGTAGGCTTACAGTGAATGTGATTTCAGCCATAACATTTCTCATTCCACTTTTGTTTTTCTGGCCAGGAACTTTATCACGTTACAGAGCATTCTTACCTTAGGGTCACGGCTGGAATTTAGCTTTTTGGAAGTAATGTCGAAAGATGCATTCTCCTTGATCTGATGGTAGGGTGGGTGAGCACCCAGGCTCTTCATAGCAGACAGCCGACTTGTAGTCTGTCACCACTCAACTCTACACAGTGGTAGCTCTACCACCACTGCACCAAGCAGTGACCGTTTATTTTCTCTTGCAGAGAACATCATGGGAATGCCATGCAGCCCTCTGTCAAGGACAACAGTGGCAGCCATGGCTCTCCTATCAGTGGGAAGTTAGAAGGCATCTTCTTTAGCTGCAGCACTGAATTCAACACTGGGAAGCCACCCCAGGATTCACCTTATGGAAGATACAGGTTTGAGATCGCAGCAGAAAAACTTTTTAACCCCAATACTAACTTATACTTTGGGGACTTCTACTGTATGTACACTGCTTATCATTATGTGATTCTGGTCATTGCTCCTGTGGGATCACCAGGAGATGAATTTTGTAAGCAGCGCCTTCCTCAACTAAATTCCCAGGATAATAAATTTCTGACGTGCAGAGAAGAAGATGGGATGCTGGTTTACCACCATGCCCAGGATGTCATTTTAGAAGTCATTTACACTGACCCCGTGGATCTTTCTCTAGGCACCGTGGCAGAAATCACTGGTCATCAGCTCATGAGCTTATCTACTGCAAATGCAAAGAAAGATCCCAGCTGCAAAACCTGTAATATTAGTGTTGGACGTTAATGCCCACTTTTCTTATTCTGAGGCCCCCTTTCTTCCCGTAGGAGCCCTGATCCTCTGTTGTCCATTTTCATCACCCAGATGTTTTCCACTGAAGCATGCACATGCCACTGTCACCGAAAGCGAGCCGCCACTTCTCAGATTTCCAAACTGTTGTAGTGTTTCCCAGTCCCTACCCTTCCCACGACTTTGAGAGATGAACTGTCCTAAGTTGTTTCTGACACCCTCTTGCCTAGATGCTGCAATGTTTTTATTTTTCCTCTATGCCAAACGTAACCAAACTATTATATAAACTGCTTTAGTAAAATACAAAATAATGGCTTATAAATGGTGTTTAAATATGCTCTCATTTTAATCTACTGAACAAATATTGGGATAACGCCAAACCGCATGAAAAAGTGTAATTGCAGCATGAGTTAAATCTTGAAGCCTAGAATTGTCAGCATTTCCAACTTGTTGTTTGACAGTGTTATTTATGTTATTTATATTAGCTAACAGGAAACAACTACTGTGTTTCGACATAATAAATATAATAGAAAAATATTTTATTTGTATTGTTGTATAAAATATTTACAATCTTATAGAATATATAGAGTTACATCTTAATAGCAATTGTATACATGTCATGAAACCATTTCCCTTATCAAAGATGTAGTTTGTAAACCTCAAATAGTTGTGTATCTGTCCTGTTACAAGTACATAACTTTAATTAAACAAATTTGTGAAGGACATTATTCTGATTCATAAAGGTTATAAAATATCAGGTAAATATAGAGAAAACAATAAGCCTCTGAAACCATCTGCTTCAGAAATAGTCAATATTAATCCCATCCAAACTATATGAAAATGTGAATTTGTTCACCGTTGTGCTTAAACATTACAGAAAAGAGAACTACAAACGTGGCTGGTATGAGAGAGAAAATGTGGACCTTTTACTTATTTTTACAAACGCAAAATAATAAACGTGGTTTAATACAAAATAACAATATACACTGAAGTTAATGACGCAAATAAAGTATTCTGGCTTCTTTTCCAAGGTATTATAGCAAACATTTTCTAAACCTCTCATTTTATACAGAATGAGCAACAACTATAGTTCATGGGAAAATTTTTTCACTTTACAAAGTATAGACCTTGGAACATTAAGAAAAACACATATTCCCAATGGAAAAATAGTTTATATATCTTATAGTAAACAAAAAGATTAGCTATTATAACTAGGATCACATTAGATTATATGCTACAGACACATCTATCCAAAATACCTATTTTCAAATTTTAATACAATATTTTATTTTAATATAAACATCTGTCAATTATAAACAAAGATAATTCACAAAGTACATGCTACCAGAGTGAACTTTGGTAATCAGAAATGTAAAATTTTAAGGAACAGATAAAATAATGTGCTATTTTTATATAGAAATAAAAAATTAGCAGTGACGCATTCTAGTATATTTCAGGGTGCGGAAAGCCTAGCAGACTCAAGGGACAAGGTGGTAGGTTTTTTATCACTTAAAAATCTATTAGAAGTTTCAAATAAATTACATTCTTACTAACCGTATCCCTTTCTATGTAAAATGAGTTTCTTTTGTTCTTCTTATTGGGTTAAAAATCATGCTCCTTCCACATGTCAGTATAAGCAGTCTTTGGACATTAAGTAGACTTTCTCTAACCAGTGGTCCATTTAACAGGTGGACACTGTATATTACTTAGGTTTGATAAAATACATGTTTTCTGAAGTAATTATACTGACTCTGCATTTGCTCCTTGGCATGGAGAAGGCTGAATTTTATTTCCCAATTGTATGTTACTGTATTGTCTCCCATTTTAATCCCTTCTATCCATGTATAATTACGCTTGCCATCCATTCTTAACAGCAGCTAATACTCCCACTAAAGTGCTTCAGTTTTCAGTTGTCATACTACTTAGCAAGAACGGCAGAGGAAAATAAACTTGCCTTATCGCAGGTGAAAGTGATCACAAACATTTCCTGAACCTCAAATAGTTTTGGCCACATCTTGCTTGCTGATGAGGACCTCTAATAGTCTCAGTTTGGCTTTTATATGCTTGTATTCATAGTACTCATCTGCCATTGGTATCCGATCTTCCTTTTGTGGACTTCTGCAAAAAAAAATTATATATATATAAATGCATTAGTTCATTAATGAACCAAGTCATTAAAAATCCTTTTTTTTAACTCTTGTGAGAAAAGTACAGGGTAGCAATTTCCACTAGATTTTTTAATCAAGTCTTTTTTCCTCTTCATTCATTCTCTCTTCCATGTGTTACTAGGTTTCAATGTAATAGTGCTCTGAGAAGTTAAATATCATAAGTGTTTTGCAAATACATTGTCCAGTGCATAGACATATAACACTGGGGAAGAGGAAAGGTCTGCGGGAAATAAAAACCAGAACCCTCAAGATATTTTTTTACCTAGTCTTTCTTCCATCATCCAAGCCTGTGCAGAATATTCAGCCCTTATAGTGATAGTTGTTCAAAATATCAACCTAAAAATACTACGAAAATTACATTAACAGAAATAACTTATAAATCTATGGTAATAGGAGGGAAAAGCTCAGTAGCTACCTGACAAACATGAATTATTTCTAAACTTTCTTGTAATTATCATACTATCTCTGTTAAAGTATAGCAGAGTCACAGAGAAGTTCCTTTCAGAAATCTGAGTCTAAACTGTAGTGGTTCTTTGTACACTGATTCTACTAAGACTAGACTAAGGGTCATGCACATTTTGATACATATGCCTCCTAACTGCCAGGTGTTCTTGACATTTACTTAAAATCATCTGCCTTCCCAGAAAAATACATTGCCAGGATATGTTTTCTAAAGGACAAGAGTTAGTTCAGGATCTCCTTAGTTAATAAAGATGGCCAGTTGCTTTTAAAATATTTCTACCCATGACTGAAATACAAGGACTGGAAAACCCAGATGAAGTCACCACCATTGCTGCTGAATATAAACACAGATAACATAAACTCTCTAACATAAGTATAGCTGAAAATGGGTAAAAAGCAAACAACCTATACCCCTTCTATTTCACCAGTACTGATAAAGTTATATTTCTTACCAATAAAAGAACAGCTAACAGTACACAGAGATTTGTGTACTATTCTGAGTTCTGAACTAGAAATTTCAGGGCAGAATATAGTGTTACAACACCAGTAGATAACTATATTCTTTGGGAATCTATAAAGAGTCTTCCCTGAAATCTCTAGTTCAGAACTCAGAACAGTATACAAATCTACAGCCAGAGTTCCTCTTAGACTAACATAATTCCTTTGACTCCATTCTGTATTCTGGGCCAAACTTATCATAACTGGGTATCTAAATACCACCTTAATTTGTGTAAACATACCTAAGTGAAGAAATAGTCTAATTTATAGGGAAACACTGATAGTTCATGATGCGATTATCTTTGGTCCGGCACACTCCTTTTTAGCTAATAAACAAGAATGCATCGTACTAAGTATTTCCTTAACCACTTTTCTCATTATATAAAACATACATAAGCATTTAGCACAGGTCCTGGCTCATAATTGTTAAGGTCATACCTAGATAATTATGCTTCTTGCATGATGACTATTACCAAGAACATTTATAGAACATTAAATTGTTTAATAATCTATTTGCATGGTTATTTTAACTATGGACAGGTAACCCTGCCCAATGAAATGTTTTAGAAGAGCAAGATCTGCATTTCGTAGCCATTCGACTATTTGATTGCACTTGTAATATGGCCCTGCTTCTGCATTTAGTTTAAGTGTATTACCACAAGAGGGCAGATAACCTCAACCAAGGAGTAAGCATATCTGAAGTGGGTTTCCCACTCACTGGTGCATTTAAATTCTATACACAGAACATGACTAACTTCCCTGGATGTCAGAGGCATGCCAAGTACCACTGAAGACCCATTTGGCAGGACTAATAACACACCAGAAAGTTCTCAAACTCTTTAAAATTGCCTGTGTTTGGATAGGTTAAAAAATGTAAAAGTTGTATAGAAATTTTGTAAAGGAAAAAAGAAAACAAACTGTTTTATATTCTGAATTTAATAACCGCATAACATTTCTCATTAGACAGTTACCATAAGCAGAAAGGTAGGTCACTTGGACTTATGTAACAGTCAACTTAGAACAGAGAACTAACATGGGCTGACAGATCAGATAGATTTATTTAAGGTTTAGATAAATTCAATAGTTATAATGGGATTTATTATGCACAGTTAGGGAATTTAGGGAGTTCATCTTTTATTTTTTAAAGATTCATGTATTATACTTGATAGCTACAGCCTCCTATAAAACATACCCAATAATGACACTACCCAAATGTTCCATTAGACAAACACTAGTTGTAAGTCACTGGAAATTATGTCTTGTATAGTCTCTGTTACTGCAAAAAAAAAAAAAAATCCGAGCTTACTCCTAACTCTTAGTTCTCTAGGAGTCATTAGCTTAAAAAATATCTCTGTCCACACTTACCTTCCTGTTTGTTTAAAAAACTGTTCCTCAAATTCTCTCAAGGCTTTCCGAAGTCTCTTCTTATCAGCCCTAGTTTCTCGGAGATGGTCAAGAAGTACAGGCCTGTATCAGGTAGAATATATATATGCCATTATGGAGCTCTGGCATAACTGAGAGAGATTATTTAGCAAAGAAGCTATTATGATACAGAAGTGTTCCACTTAAAAGAGTGCCTTTTGACTAAGGATGACACAGGTAGAGCCTGACCAGAGGGGAACACGTGGCAGGGGGCGTCACAGAGGATGAAAATAACCACATCAGAAAGTGGAAAGGACGGATGGGAGGCAAGCAGACTGCATCCATTATAAAAGTGGGGACAGCAAAGGCCTCATGGGGGCATGAGGGAGAAAGCATTTCGGAGGCACACGCATCAGCTATCTGGTGACAGACAAGAGAGGCTGGAGGGAGAGATTTTAGAAAGAATTCTACTCTGAATCTTGACTATAAGGCAAATGTCAGAACCCTTGGGAATGAAACAAAGACCCAAAGAAAGCTGTAACTATGTTGCAGAGTCTACTTACTTCATTCTAAGAGAGAAAAGTCAACTACTTGAGAGCAGGAGGCTTTACCTGGGGAGCTTGTGTCTGGTTTCAGAAACTCTGTGAACTCCCTGAAATCATATATGGGCATTTTCTATAAAGAAAATGATTCCATTGCTTTCCAAAAAGCCCTACACACTCCCTCCCCACCCCACCCCCAGAAAAGTACAGTTGCTTTAGAACAGCCCACCAGCCAGTGAGCCAACCAAGAAAGAGAAGAAACAGAGGGAAGAAGGAGAGAAGAAGTCAGGGAGGGAGGGAAAAGAGGAACAAATGAAAGAAGAGGGAAGATAGATGTTCTGCTTCCAAACAGGTCACTTCTCTCAGCTGAAACTGCGGTGCCAGCTGATAACAAGCACACCAAACTCTCAGCTTACAGCTTAGTCCTTGGTCTTGTCTCAGGTATTTGTGGGGATTCCATCCCTTTCTTGGGGAATATATACTCACCACACTGTTACACGTGTTTAAAAAAACTCATAATCTGGCCTATAATATACAAATGAAAGAAGGCCAAACGATCAGAGGAAGGCCAGCTATTGAATAATAATAATAATGACACTAATGAAAATCCAAATGGCTCCTGACTGAGGAGCCATTAGAAAAAAAAGGTCAGCTCATTTACTTAAGTCCCAGTCTGGCAAAACCATTTCATCTAAATTGAATAGACTAGAATAAAGGTCCTGACGACTTCTGACCCAACACAGAATCCCAATTCCTTTTGTTCGAGCATCATCAAAGGCCAACACTGCCAGGCATTAGACCAGCACCAGACCCTGCTGAAATGATGTGGAGGGGTAGAAAACAGAACATCAGCACTTATGGCATCTTTAGGACCATGTTGGGCTTCCCTGGTGGCTCAGACTAGACAAAGAATCTGCCTGCAGTGCAGGAGAGCTGGCTTCAACCCTGAGTCAGGAAGATCCCCTGGAGGAGGGCATGGCAACCCACTCCAGTATTCTTGCCTTGAGAATTCTGTGGACAGAGGAGACTGGCGGGCTACAGTCCATGGGGTTGCAAAGAGTCGGACATGACTGAGCGACTTAACACTTTCTTCACTTTAGGACCTTATTAGGAGCCTTGGTTCCTCATGGCTTTGTCTCCTCAATTTCCCTGTTAGGAGGATAACCAGATTGTGTTTTCTGGTGAATGGCACTTTTTAGAGAGCGTAATAGCTCTTCTGAGTTGTATACTGTGTGTACATATAAGGTCCCCCAGACCAGAAGGAGTTCAAAGGCGACTCCACACTTAGGATTCACACTCACATGGTGGCCTCGTGTAAATTGGACATGGAGAGGGCCGGTGGTTTGACTTCCTTCTTTTCGTCGGGTAGCAGGAGCTTCATGGGCTCAGTCTCATCAGAGTGTGTGAGCTGATCGCCAGCAGGAGGGTGAGATGCTGGATTTGGCAAAGAAGGCTGCTGACTTCCCTGTGGACAGTCTTCATCAGAGTCTTCTTCCTCCTGCTTATCATAAGAGTTCAATAGAGTCACAAAGGGCTAAGTGCCTCTTAGGGAAGCAGAAACAGGAAAAGGGAACCTTAAATAGACACCATGAAAACAGTAGGTGACCCCTGTGCCTACGGAGAACCAAGAGGAATGCTAGCTCGGTTGCATCAGAAGAAACTTAGCAGAAGCTAATTAGCAAATAAAGCACCCATGCTGGGCTAAAGTGCTTACCAAGCTCAGCTTCCTCTGCAGGCCAAAGAAGGCACAGACAACGGGGATGTGTTCCAGTCTGGACTGCACTGCCTAATAATCTTCCCTCCCCCAGACTTACGACCCCAGCCTCATAAGAGTTAGCATGGGTGAGCAGAGATGGACCACAGGCCTCTGTGTCCTCCTCTCGCCCAAATCAGGCCCTGGTCTGGGCTCAGATACAGAGAATACTCAGAACATGGACAGATTCAGGGAACCGCTTCATGAAGGCCAAAAACAAAATGGAGATTCTCCATAACCTGTTCTGATAATGCTTGTCACAACCAGAAGATTTTCTTGCAAGGAAATCTGAAAACCATTCCCTGTTTTAAATTATGCTTCCTTAATGGGAAATCTCAGAGAGTATGAGTCACTCTGTCTCTGTGTTTAGAGTCGTGGAAGTATAAATGTACTGAAGTATACTTAAATTTGTATCTGTTAATATTTATTTTCTTTTAATACTGACATCTTGAGCAAGTGACTGTTCTAATATTGGTGGTGTAGGATTTGTGGTGCTTTTCTAGTTCTGTATTCCCGTATATCATTCTTAATTAAAAGTAGTCTAACCCAATTTCAGTATTCATATTTTCTATTGAAATAAATCTGCTTCTGTCTTACACAGTGACAGTCAAATGGTAACAAAAACGAATGCAGCATTATTATCAAAGAACGCACAAATCAATTTTCTTATTAAAGGAGAAAAATTAACGCCACCCAGACTAGAACGGGTTCTGTTTTGTCTAGCTGTGCGGTTGTAAATTAGGTAATGCGAGACTAAAATCCATCATTTGTTCTCCTCACCCAAACAATGAAAGCAAATGCTAAAACTGGCTTCAGAAATGGAATGGCTACCTAGTCCGGTTTCACAGTGGTTCTAATCAACAGCCACTGTTTAGTGCAGTGTGGGAGCTGAGGGGGACCTCGTTTCTATGCTGTGACACAGCTGGCTGTGTGGGCAGGAGATCCCGCCAGGAAGGCTTGCTTACCCCTCTCCTGGTGCCGCCTCCCTAACAAATATCAGTACAAAGCACAAGGACAGATTACCGGTGAAGGCAAGCTTCCTGACTTACAATTGTTGGAATAAGGGAAGGCGTGGACAAGATTTGCTTGATAATTCTGTATCGGTCATAAAGAGGCTTTATGAGGTTCTTGTCTTGCTTCGTTACCTGGAAAACATGAAATTATTGTTCCTTTCTCAAACAAGAATGAAAACACATCAATGTTTCTAACAAGCAAAAAAAAAAAAGTTTTGAAGCCTAAAAGTAAGGGATTACAGTACTAAAATGCAACAGCAATCTTTAAAAGGTAGGTCACTGATAAGATACTGTATGAAGCATGAAGCACATGCCAATTTTCTTCTAGGAAAAGCTTCTTAAAGGAGAGGTCCAAGTTGAAAAAGATGTTTTTAGAGCTTACTAGAGGAATCCTCGGTGTTTAAATGGTAAGGTGTCTTTAATTATTTAATTAAAGAATTAATAATTCTTTATTTCTTCATTCTTAAAGAAACTAATGGATGACTGAGGCCTATCAGTTTTTCTTCTGGAACATGTATTTTATCTGGACTTTCAAGATTCTACTCACAGACACCAACACTGTCCAGGTCATTGTCACTACATACTTGGATTATATGCTAGTTTACTGGCTAAATCTGACAAAAACTAAGTATTTTGGATAAAACAGTAAACCTCTCCGGATTCTCAATTTCCTACCTATACAACAAGGATGTTGGGAATTTAAAAAGCTCCTTCCAACCAAAAAAAGTGTATAACCTCTTGGTCCACCAATCCATTCTGTTACCCTTCTGCCCTTTGACTCATCCCTAAACACTACTTTTCACATGCCACAGGGTACACACAATTCTAAACAGTTTCCTACTTACCTACTAATCACCTGCCTAACTACTCACCTACCTACCTCTCCATCGAAAATGACCAGACTCCTCTGCTTGCTTTGGTTTTCCTTCCCGATGTGTGTCCTGCATGACATTTCCATATGTTCACTACACAGACTCTGTTTCCCTCTGGCCCCGTGGCTCTCACTCGGCAGGTGGTGGGAAGGAAACGGTATAAGCAGCACACGGCATGACCCCCCCAGGGTCCTGACTCTGCCCTCCAGAGCCCCCATGAGAACCCTGGAGGAAGGGAAAGTGGCTCAAACGTGTATGTTTTCAGCTTTCTAGTTATTCTCCATCCCAGCTGAGAACCATTCTGGCCTCTGCTGATCTGTCTTCAGAGAAAAGGAAGTGAAACATTTCTGTATCTCACTGCCTGGGCCTCACCTGTTATCTGTGTTGTAGTCTTGTCTGCCCAAATATATTATGTATTTCTTCAAATTCTCATGGTGCACATGTATAGCCTTTCCTACCACCCATCTAATAACCCAGGTTTTTATATATAGTAAAAGTAGTCTGATTTTTAGCAATCTTCATATAAATTCCACAGGCTATCTGACCCATGGCTCTTTTATTTTCAGTAGGAAGAAAGACCACCTCTCTATGTTCAGTTCATTTATTGGTTAGGTAACCCCAAGAGCCTTTCACTTTCTAGCCCAGTCATTCCTTAAAGGTTTTCTTAGCCATGTTACATTTTTACACATGAAAAATTCACATATTACATGGGATTTTAACAGGTGACAAAGAAAAAAATTTCTCGATTCAGAAAACACTGAAATGGTCTTTTATTCAGTATCTTGTTGGGACTTACATTCCATAGAAAGCACTTTGAAAAGGGTGCATTTAACTGTTATTGGCATCTCTCTATTGCAGTTTGATTTTTGTGATTTTGCTTATTTTTACAATAAAAATATATTGTCTGGATTCTAGGAAAGCTAAATTCAGTCTTAACAGAGAAAAGGAAGAGTGGCCAAAAGGCAAGTTAGAATGATGAGTGCCGCCACAGAAAGGTTCCCCCGCAGATGCCAGGTAAAAGCCAGGGCAGGCATATAACACACGGAATTCATCTTTCACTCTGACGACTCTATGATTTACTCTCAGGACCACTATTAAAGTAATCCCCAAAGCCGGCCGTGAGGGTTCACTGGCCGTAAGTACAGGACACTGTCAAAACTTTAATGCCATTAGTTCTTATCCTCAAATACATTTGGACAGGACGGCAGGCTGCCTGAAAACAAGGGTTAGTGGTGAGACAGGCCAGGGCCTGTCTTCGACTCAGGGGCCTGTGGAGACTAGCTATCATGAGGCCTGCAAAGGGGATCTTCATGGTGGAAAATGAGTCGAGGTTGGCTCTGCAGGACAGATACCCCCAATCAAGGGGCGGAGACACATTCAACTGAGCTGTTCCTCATTCCTCGGCCACTTTCTACTGAGATTCA
Source organism: Oreotragus oreotragus (assembly GCA_006410675.1). Classification (NCBI taxonomy): domain Eukaryota; kingdom Metazoa; phylum Chordata; class Mammalia; order Artiodactyla; family Bovidae; genus Oreotragus; species Oreotragus oreotragus. The sequence continues at coordinate 549,598 of SJYX01015755.1, read as the reverse complement.
GACCATTTTCTCCTCTGAGTCCAATGGCTCTTTCTGAAATGCATCCTGCTCCCCAACTCTGCATATTAGTGGCTGGCTATGATACGTTAGTAATATCTAACTTATGTTTCCTGTTTAAATGGAGAAAACAAGGATCATGTTGAATAACCTGCAAGAGCCAGAGAGAGATCCAGAGCATGAATGGGTAGTCCGATTTTAAAGATAAATTTAAGGAGATAAACCCTGAAGCTAAATGACCCTTCCTTCCTGCTCCTCCATTTCTATGGCATCAGAAGAAAGGAGGCTTCAAGGATAAGCAAGAGGGGACCACGCATAGAAGGAAATTTGACAAGCTTTGTTGACAACTTGATATCTCCATCATAAAAACTGCCCCACCTCACCCCAGCCAGGAGGTTACTCCAATCACCAAGGTCTGTTTTGGCTGCCCCGAGCAAGCTGGTTTTCCAAGCAGAGCTGCTGCTGAGTGGTCAGCCCCAGTGTCCATTCTTTCTGGGCCCTGGTCAGGCAGTCCTTGGGGAAAAGACTGCTTTTACCACCATGCTTGTTTCCCTTCTCCCCGTGGCACTGGCCCCGCATTCTTTCACAGGAAGCCACAGAAACATAAAAATCACTCAAACCGTCACCATAACCAAGCTCTCTCTTGCAGAGGGAGGTAGAACTGACTCCCCTCTCTGGACAGAGAATGATGGGAATACATTCTTCTTTAGCCTTAAGGGCTCGAGTCCTGCCAAACTTTCCCTGAGTGTGTCTCCCCAAGCCCTCACTGAGGGAGACAGTCTGTGTGGAACAAATCTGACTGTTTCAGATTTGACTGACCAGTCAGTCCAACAACACAGGAGGTCACTAGTGAACATCACCATACAAAGCAGCTGCTGGAGAGGAGGCCAGGTCAGTTCAGATTCCCAAGCATACGTAGATCAGTATTGGCCTTGAAAAGAGAGGCTGTAAGTTCAGAAAACTGGCTTCAAAAATTACACACTATATTTAATTTGGAAAATTATGGACTCTCTGCACCTTAGATTCTTAATATGCAAAATGAGGATTATTTTTAATTATGTAAATATCCCTGGCACAGAGTCAGGCATACTAAATGTTATTTAAGCCATCAAACTACTTGATTTGAGGTTACCATCAAGGTTGTAAATTATTAAAAGAGGAATACCATGGTGCTATTAAAGCATAAGTTTAAAAAATAATGAGAAACTATGTCAATATGAGTATGCAAAATGAAAAAAGCATTCATAATTATGTAGACTGCTACCTTTTTTTAAGGGGCAAGTTAAGAATGTATACTGATCCTTTCTTGTATATGCCTTATATAGAAACTCCAAAAGGACACAAAAAACATTACTAACAGCTCCACCTGCTCAGGGGTGGGAGACCTCAGAACTGGAGCTGGCAGATGGAGAGGAGTCTTTTTAATGTGTAGCTTTTTCTGTTCTTTCAACTATGTGAGAAAGTATCACCTATTCAGAAAATTAAATGTGTTTGAAAGGGTAAGTAGACAGAAGAACTTGATGGGATACTCCTTTTGGTGCCTTTTACCTGTATGTCCCTGCAATGCACAACTCACAAATCCATGATTCAGTTTATTTCATCTTTATAATGACTCTGTTTTTTAAAAATCTGCTTTTCTCTTCAGAGATGCTGCAGGTGACAAAGGGGCAGCAGTAGAAATGGTCACGACTCATCCGCTTGGTAATCTGTGCTGTGCACCTGACCCCACCTACAGTTCTTGGAAGGGACAATACAAAGGGGAGAGGTGCCAGTTCCAATTCAGCATTTCAGAGGAAGACATAATCAGCACCATAATCAGAACTGAGGGATGATTCACTCATTTCCAGGACTCAGTGCACACCCTGTGACTGGAAGTGACTGTCTCCAAAAATCACCCAGAGATGATGGAGGGAGAAAATCACTCAGCGGCAGGGTCTGAACTGACAAGGCCATGCTGTGGGGTCTCCTGCATTTATCAGCTTTAGGATGAGCTCTGACTAAACACCAATGGCAAAAATGTCAGGAAGAGTCATAATAAAGGCATCTCTAGAAAAGAAAGAACTCATTTCAAAAGCTTTAATATTTAATGCATTTTAAGCAGTAAAGCAAAGACCTCAGATGAAAATAATCTGTCATTCTGAGTTTAAAGAAATGGGAGCTAATGAGATCACCTCAAATGCTAATCAGTTCCCTGCTGCTGCTGCTACGTCACTTCAGTCGTGTCCGACTCTGTGTGACCCCATAGACCTGTCTCTTATACACATCTAGATGTGTATAAGAGACAGTCCCTAAACACTACTTNCACAACTCACAAATCCATGATTCAGTTTATTTCATCTTTATAATGACTCTGTTTTTTAAAAATCTGCTTTTCTCTTCAGAGATGCTGCAGGTGACAAAGGGGCAGCAGTAGAAATGGTCACGACTCATCCGCTTGGTAATCTGTGCTGTGCACCTGACCCCACCTACAGTTCTTGGAAGGGACAATACAAAGGGGAGAGGTGCCAGTTCCAATTCAGCATTTCAGAGGAAGACATAATCAGCACCATAATCAGAACTGAGGGATGATTCACTCATTTCCAGGACTCAGTGCACACCCTGTGACTGGAAGTGACTGTCTCCAAAAATCACCCAGAGATGATGGAGGGAGAAAATCACTCAGCGGCAGGGTCTGAACTGACAAGGCCATGCTGTGGGGTCTCCTGCATTTATCAGCTTTAGGATGAGCTCTGACTAAACACCAATGGCAAAAATGTCAGGAAGAGTCATAATAAAGGCATCTCTAGAAAAGAAAGAACTCATTTCAAAAGCTTTAATATTTAATGCATTTTAAGCAGTAAAGCAAAGACCTCAGATGAAAATAATCTGTCATTCTGAGTTTAAAGAAATGGGAGCTAATGAGATCACCTCAAATGCTAATCAGTTCCCTGCTGCTGCTGCTACGTCACTTCAGTCGTGTCCGACTCTGTGTGACCCCATAGACAGCAGCCCACCAGGCTCCCCCATCCCTGGGATTCTCCAGGCAAGAATACTGGAGTGGGTTGGAGCCAAGAATAATACTGTCTTAGAAATTTTCAGTCCTCCCTTTGCTTCTTCTGTGGCTTCTAGACTCCCCGCTTAGGAACCATCCACAGCTGCCCGGCCACATCATGCTGGCTGTGTGGAGTTCTCCCAGAACAACTCTGCAGCTTTAGGTCCTGAGACGCACACATCCCACAGCAGGTGATCTCTGTCTAAAGACCCTAACTTTAGCCTACTGCAGTGGTACGAGGCTTCTCTGAAGGGACTTCTGACACTAGGAGTTTCCCTGGTGGCTCAGATAGTAAAGATGCAACACAGGAGAACCAGGTTTAATCCCTGGGCTGGGAAGATCCCCTGGAGAAAAAGATGGCTACCCACTCCAATATTCTGGAGAATTCCATGGACAGAGGAGCCTGACGGGCTACAGTCCATGGGGTCACAAAGAGTCAGACACAACTAAGCAGCTTTCACTTTTCACTTTCTGACACTAAACAGTTCAACAGATGGCTGATTCATGTCAATGTATGGCAAAAAGCCTTCACAATATTACAAAGTAATTATCTTCCAATTAAAGTCAGTAAAATAAAATAATAGAAATAAAGTGCCATTTTAAAAAGATGACTTCTAGAGAATTCAGAGTTTTGCTGACCTTCAGACTTTCATTTACATGGTTTTATTTGACTTAAATGCCTCAGGAGGGTGACGAACCATCCCAGTTTTCCCAGGACTGAGGCTTTTGGTGGGCCATGGACTTTTCGGTGCTAAAGTTAGGAAAGTCTAGGGAAACCTGGGATGGTAGGTCACCCTACTTGTGAAAGATCTTAAAATGAGTATGTCCAAAACAGACCTCCTGAGCATCCCCTCCCGCCCTCAGTGTGCGCCCATCTAGCTTTTCCCCGTCAGTAAATGGACCCATCTCCTTTCCTTCACTCCCTACCACCCAGTGATGCAGCACATCCTTTTGATTCTACAACCTAAGTAGACTTTGAATGCGTCTGCTTCATTCCATCTCCACAGTGAACATCCTAGTCCAAGCCGCCCATTTCACCTTCCCGTTTCCACTCTTTTTCCTATGATTTATTCTGCACAGAGCAATCAGGAAGATCTTTTATGTATAAATCACACCGTGCCACTTTCACACGTGGAACCATGCAGCAGCTGCCTGAAACCTTCAGTGGCCTGGGAGCGTCTGTGTTACGGACCCTGACCTGTCTTTTCTGACTTCACCTCATGCGGCCCTGGGCACTAGCACTCAGACCTGAGAATCCCAACCACTCACGAGCTCTTCCTTCAAAGGCCACCATACTTGCAGTTCTATCTATCTAGAATGCTCCTTGCTGCTCTCTTGGCCTGCTGATTCTTTTGCATTAAATGTCACAGGACTTCCTCATCACTCTATATAATACAGAAACCATTCTTACTATTTTCTATCTGTTTCTTTGCGCAGTACTTATCAAAATCTTTAATGGTTTTATCTATTGGGTTATTTCTTATATCCCAACTCTGAGAAAAACATGAGCACCATGAAGGCAGTAACCCACATCACTTTACTATCTTGTTAATCTTTTTATCCAGCACATACCACAGTTCATAACACTGATAGGCACTCAGACCTTTTTGCAAATGAATGACTGCCCACCAGTTACCAGGCATTGTCTTTTATTGTCAAAACGACTATATTAATAGGTATTATCTGTATTTTTATTGATGAGGAAGTTGAATAGAGAATTAGATGAGAATTAGTTCATTTTTCAAGCATACATAACTTGCTTATTCACGGACGGAGTCCTGCTGTAAGTGTTATATGTTGCTTTCACAGATGTGGTCAAAGTAACTATAAAATATAGGAAAGACCATCAAAGCACTAAAGAATGGAAAACCACAGATGTGCCTGAATATGTGAGCAGGTCATGTGTCTACACACACACACACAGTTATCTACTTACCCAAGGATCGTGACAAAGTCTAGAACCTTTGTGGGTGGGAGGAGGGGATACGTTGGCTGAGTGAAGACCACTCACTCATCACGACACACTGGTTATTTTTAAGTTGAATGCTATTTCTTAATGACAGAGGTATCCAGGGGCCCATTTCTAGTTGTATATCATCTGCACCAAGAAGGGGAAACAGGAAGCCTTTTGGGATTTGGCACATGTTACCATCTTAAGATCTAGACTAGATAATGTAAGTATAGCAAAACACATGAAGCCAGCATTCTCCTCAAGAGGACTTCATTTCAAAGGGTAATATGCTAGTCTGTTCATTCATAAATCCATTCACTCTGCATTCAATACCTGCCATGAACAGACACTAAGGATGGTAAGTAATAGACAGCCTAAGCTTTACTCAAGTTGTCACGTACCGTGAGAGACAGAAAATGGTACACGGGATAATTAAGAGCTACGTTAGGGTGTTACTTAGCTGTTACGTCATGTCTGACTCATTTGTGACCCCATGAACTGTAGCCTATCCATGGGATTTCCCGGGCAAGAATACTGGAGTGGGTTGCCATTTCCTCCTTCAGGGGATCTTCCTAACCGAGGATTGAACCCATGTCTCCTGTATTGGCAGGCAGATTCTTTACCACTGAGCCACCAGGGAAGCCCCATGTTATGGTAGATATAGATTATTCAAGAAACGAAAGACAACCCCGCTACTCAGAGTTCAGACAGAAAGGACTACTAGGAAGGTTCCGTGGCATTAGTAAAATGTAAGCATAGATATGCAGGAGAGGAGGGACTAACCAGGTAAATACTAATTGGTTTCATCATCTTTTCTTTTGTAAAATATGATACATCTTTTCTTTGAGCTCATATATCCAAATGTGTAACTGACAACTATATCTGGGTATCTCTTCAAAACTAAGATGTCTAAGCTGAAGTCTTTAGATATGTTACCTAGCACTCCTCAAGAAACCCTACCTCTCTATTCTTATAATCTGAAATATTAAACCATATTCACATGGCATTTACTCTCTGGGTCCAAATTTATAAGGACAACATTCAAACCAGACTATGGCTCATTCAAGTAACCCTAACTTGACTACATCTATAAAGACCCTTGGGCTTCCCAGGTGGCTCATTGGTAAAGAATTCACTTGCCAATGAAAGAGACTCAGGGGACTTGAGTTCTATCCCCAGGTTGGGAAGATCCCCTGGAGAAAGAAATGGCTACCCACTCCAGTATTCTTGCCAGGAAAATCCCATGGACAGAGGAGCCTGGTGGGCTACAGTCCATGGGGGTGTGCACACACACACACACACACAGTAAAATGAGGTTATAATCCTAGTCTTGGGTTCATTTGCTAACTTATCAGGGGAAAGTAAGGGAGAACGAGATATGATATACACTAGCATCTTTCCCATTTGTCTCTCATCAACATGCAACACTATATAACCTTCAGAATGGCAACACACAGAACCACGTGGCAATACCGTCGGTCATAGCTAACAGCCCACTAGGAACTCACCTGACTGAAATTTCAGAGCCAGTCTCACAAAGATGTTTATGTGATACAAACTGGTCAAAACCACGGTCTTACTGGCACCATGTGGAGTGCTGGGGGCCCTGTGAAGGCTGGTGAGGTACCTTAGGATCCTCCTGGGAAGGAAGTTGCTCTCTTTTCTCCTTCAGGCAGCTCAGCACAGCATCTGGAGTCTCGTCTCCCGAGGAGCTCGGCTCAGGGCCCATGGCCTCCGGCTTCCCATTCTCTCTGGGGACTGTGGGTTGCTCACAGGGCGGGATCCTAGGTGGGCCTTTGGGAGCACTCCCTTGCTCTTCCGACAGCTTCAGCTTTAGTTCTAAGAGAAATGTGGTAAGTTACCATGAGCACGCAGACTCATTGGTCTAAGAAGAGCAGAGAGCCTGTCAGGAATTTTTCCCCTGATGCCAAGTGGAAATGAACAGAGCTGACCATGGCTTTCCACAGGGCAACGGCAACGTTAATAGCCAAGGCCAGCAGCACACACTCCCCATGAGGTGTGACAATTGAGGGCTCTTGAGGGAAGGATCTCATGGAAGTAGAAGGATGATGAATGGTTTAGATTTCAGAGGAAGAAGACCACAGGTACTTGGCCCCAAACTTTCCACCTGTTATCTGCCGCAGCACCTGAACTACTACACTCAAAGATTCCTTTCCTCAGGTTTTGAAAGATGTGCGGTCATGAAGAGCCCCCTGTGGAAATGCAAGGTCTACTGGAAGACATTATACAGGCAGTCATCTGAGGATACACAGGAGCAGCAGGGAACGGGAGATAGAGTGCCAGCCCCAACCTGACAGATCTCCCAATTTTGTCTAATGCCAATATTTAAAATCCAGAAATCACCATTATTGCAATGTGGCTTTATATAAACCTACATAATTCAAAACAAAAGGGCTGCCTGGGACTTATTAGGAAACTCCATTTCAGAATATGCTTAGGGGACTGGTCTTTTCAATGAGGTGCCATTTATATTGGTTTCTCAATTACAGAGCACATTTTCTTCGTTTGATGTTTGTTTTTTAGTTAGGCTCTGGTGTGGTGTTTAAACACTGCATATTTTATAAACCTGCTACATCACTACAGTTTAATACCATTGAACTTAGTATTCCTTTCCAGTTCTTTATCACCATCCTTCTAGAAATCTGGAAAAGCTCCTATGTCTCTAGGTATTGAAATAAAAATGTAGGAGGAGGAAGAAAATAAATTTTTATTGGTAAATAACTATAGTCCCTTAAAATGGATTTGAGAGTTANTTCTAGAAATCTGGAAAAGCTCCTATGTCTCTAGGTATTGAAATAAAAATGTAGGAGGAGGAAGAAAATAAATTTTTATTGGTAAATAACTATAGTCCCTTAAAATGGATTTGAGAGTTAATTAATACTCAGACCACCATCTCCAGAGAGACAAAGAAAGGAAGAGACTGGATTAGGAGGCAAGAGAACCGAGTTTTACTCTGAACTCACCACTTTCCAGCCATGTCACCATCCCCTCTCTCTGGACATAAATATCCTCCTCTGTGCAGTTTGGGTATGTGGAATCAATGACTGCTCAGGCCTCTTTCTAACATCCAACAACCCAGTAACCCAAGGAGGTGAATACTCCACACGTTGAAATGTTCCTGGAACTGAAGTGAATCATTCCACCTGGGAGGCTGGATTTCCTCAGTCCCTTTATATGCAGATGTATTCAGTGGGATCAAACAATGAAGGGGACCCAGGACTCTTTAAAAAGACAAGGCCTCCAAGCTCCGCAGGAGACAAGGTTAAAGAGGGCCCAGGTAGAAGAGAATCCAAAACTGCTTGGAGCACATTATCACAATTTTAACTGCTTCCTTCCTTAAAAAGGAGACTCCCTTGCTAGCATTTACCTTTGAGCTGTTTACGACCTTTAGCCAAGTCATTCATCCATTTCAGAACTTCAGGATTAGATGTCTTGTCACCATGGGAAGGCTGCAAGGGAGGGGGAAATGGGGGTGGAAGGAGGGGAAGGGAGGGA
>SJYX01015755.1:518157-540154 GCA_006410675.1 Oreotragus oreotragus | reverse complement strand
TCCCCCCAAAAAATAAAGTCTGACACTGTTTCCACTGTTTTTCCATCTATTTCCCATGGAGGGATGGGACCGGATGCCATGATCTTCGTGTGCTGAATGTTGAGCTTTAAGCCAACTTTTTCACTTTCCTCTTTCACTTTCATCAAGAGGCTTTTTAGTTCCTCTTCACTTTCTGCCATAAGGGTGGTGTCATCTGCATATCTGAGGTTATTGACATTTCTCCCGGCAGTCTTGATTCCAGCTTGTGCTTCTTCCAGCCCAGTGTTTCTCATGATGTACTCTGCATAGAAGTTAAATAAGCAGGGTGACAATATACAGCCTTGACGTACTCCTTTTCCTATCTGGAACTAGTCTGTTGTTCTATGTCCAGTTCTAACTGTTGCTTCCAGACAGGTTTCTCAAGGTGCGTTAGCTAGAATTTAAAATAGAACGATTGCTATCTTTACTGGCAGAGGTGACAGTAGCAGCGGTGGTGTTACTACCAGATCTTCAAAGGAACAGTAAGTCTTACCAACACACACACACACAGGATAGGATGTCCTCACTAGTAACCAAACACACTTGGATGTGGCAATAAGAATATAGCTTTAATTTTAGGAGACTATGACTCTGTTCATACAAATGATTCACCTTGATTTCTGGATTTCTTCTCAGAGTAGAGAAGTGAATTTTCTATAGAAAAGAGAAACTAGGAGAGAGGACCAGCAGACATACCCACTCTGGTAACTTAAACACAGGCTCAAGAAAATTAGTGGTTACTTTGAACTGAGGATATAGTAATACAAAGAGCTATATAGGCACGCCCAAGAAGGCATCATAAACACCGTCATAATAGCCAGAAATGTGTGCAATGTTAGTGACAAGACTGGTGGCTGTGCTGCGATTAAGAATCTATTAAATCCACGTAACATTAGCAAGTTGTTGGTGAGACAGAGAGACATGGGGAGAAGACTGTGTTCCTCTCAAGTCTAAAGAAAGAAACAGTGCTCGTGTTAGAAGATCATCAAATGTACCCGGGATTAGATGTTTTAATTGTGAAACACAAAACATGGTTCTGTCACTTCTATAGAGATGCAAAATCCATACAGTTTAAAATCAAGATGAAAATTAACACTGAGGGAAGATTCCCCTCCCCCTGCCTTCATGGAAGCCCAGTGATTCCCACCCCTCACCCTCCTTCACCAGAGCCCAGAAGCAAGACTCTGGTTTCCAGGAAGGAAGCCCTGGTTTCAGTACCACGAACAGCGACACAGGGACCCACCTCCAACGGCTGCTCCTAGTCCTACCCACCGTCTGCTAGATACAATGTTGAGTACCCCCTGATACAATGTTGAGTACTCTGGCTGTGGGTAACAGTCTGGTTATGTGAACAGTCAATATTTTACACTTGGTTTCTCAAAATCCTCACAGAACTCTCCACATGGATCTGAAAACACATCCTGTTCTCTGGAACACATCTTTTTCACTGGATATGCTCCACACAGTTAATGCACTCTTTCAAAATACTGTTAAAAACAAAAATCTAAGACCCTAAGCCAAGGACCACCAAAGAAGTAAACTTACACTACTGCAAACAAGACTTAGTAGAAATTTAAGGCTGAATTTTCTGACAAAATATTTGAAAGCCTGAAATCATTCTCTGAAATGAATTTTGTATTTCCCTCCTCCTGGGAGAGCTTTCAAAAAAGGTTAAATCAAACTGAGAAGGATGGCAGCTCTCATGTCACATGGAAAGTTTTCATATACAAGCTGTGGATCTGCAAGCCTTCTAACTTCTGGGCTGAAATATTTCAGTTTAATAGGCCCCAAGGGCCATATACCACAAACTCAGTGTAGATGTTATTCAGTGTGATTTAAATGGGGCTCCTGAGTCACATAACTCAGGGTGCAGCTGGGCCAGGCTTGTGATTTGCCAAACACACTAGTGGTAAAAAACTAAGTGGTAAAGAGAGCTAAGAGCTGCGGGTTCAGTCCCTGGGTTGGGAAGATCCTTTGGAGAAGGGCACGGTAACTCACTACAGTATTCTTGCCTGGAGAATCCCATGGACAGAGGAGCCTAGCAGGCCACAGTCCAGAGCATCACAAAGAGTCGAACATGACTGAAGCGACTTAGCACACACACACGCAAAGACAATTCAAAAGACATCTTACAAAGATTTACAGACCAGCAACAAAAGGACCCATGTTACTGTCTTAGCTGTGATTAATTCTTTGCTGTGTGAACTCAGAGAAGTTACTTCCCTTCTCTGAGCCTCAGTTTCTTCAGTGGTCAAACAAGAGAAGACTAACAAATCCTTTCTAATTCTAACATTTTCTAATTCTACTGAAAGTGGACATCTGGCTGAAACATATTTTTTCTATGGTCCATGAGTCTAACAATAGTTAACTGTAAAATGTAAAAGTGTAGGAAATAAACACAGCTCTGGACAGGAAGTGAAATAGTTATATTCAACAGAGCAGGAAGGATGTACATTGTATCAGGGCATCAGACTAGCATGGAGGGCCAGCAAGAACTTGGATTCAAAAATTAGCAGCAGGTGCTATTAATTCCACAGTCAGGCTGCCAGGAAGGAAAGCCATACACACAGCAACCAATTCAAGTCCAGTGACATGTCAAACCTCTAACCACAGCCTGGCATCCAGACAGGAAGGGTGAGGGGAAGCCCTGTTTCCCGAGACACCGAAGGTTCTGATTACATCAAAGACTCTCACACACAGAGAAAAGTCGTGACCATGAAGACTTCTTTCATTGCTCTCAAATCCATCAATCTGCATGTTTAAATGTGTGGGCAAGTGTCTGCCTTGGCCCTAACGTCTCTCCAGACAAAGGCAGGAGGTGCCAGGAGAAATTCTTTTCTAAAATAGCCAACTGCCAGGTGACCTGTTATATATACAGACTCTCCACAATCTAGAGTCTGTAGCTGCAGGCAGAAAAAATCTAGTGGAAAATTAATGTCTATAATTTTCCTTTATTCTTCAACAAGGCAGAGGTGCCATGGGATAGCCTGTTTGAGCGTCACTCAAACAGATGAAAAAGTTAGTAATATCTAGAACCACTTACTTCCCTGGTGCAAAAACTGTAAGAAGCAATACATACAGGCTCCCTCATTTAATACAAACCTAAGAAGTCACTATTAATATTAACTCCACTGTTCAGATGGATGGAATGGGACTCAGGAACATAAAGTAACAAGACCCAGGTCGCAGAGTTCATAAGTGGCTGTGCTTGGATTCAAATCCAGATCAGTCTGATTCAAGAACCGCCAGGTAAGAACTATTAACAGGCCCCCGGGGATGGAGGCCCTAGCTGCTTCTCTACCGTTTCCAGTACGAGGGCACTGCAGATCCATCAACACTGCAGCAGCAGACAAGCTCCTCTCAGGCTATCGGAAGTTTCCAAACTGCGGACACTTTTAAGAACTTTACTCCATTGTAAACCGACTCATCTTTAACCACCCCAAGCCTGAGGTGCTAGAACACAACTACCTTAAAAAGGTTGCAAGTCCTTTCTGGGCCTCCTGTTCCTTTTTTTGTGTGAAATAAAGCCTTTACTTACAATGTGCACAGCACCCTCTTACTACATGAAAGACCATAAGCAGCTGTGGCTGCCTGACCTCAAGGAAGAGTCTTCAGCACCCTGGCTGAAGCTGTCTTGAAAGCTAATCTGATTTTTCTTTTCCATCCATTTTGCAAAGCTAAAAATTATTCCTTACAACCCCTCTTTTAGTAAATTTGTAGCCACTGTGGGAAACATAGGACAGGAAGAATAGGAAAAAGAAATATTACTCTCAGCTCCCTCCTGAGAACTTACCCACACCTCAGGAACCAGCAGATTGCCTCTGGACCAACTGCTTAGTGAGCCTTTAAATATTTTTAAGATGTATGAGACTTTATCCCCTGTTCTCTTTTATTTTAATAACAAGCTGTTCTGGGCCCTTTGCCAAAAACCCAATATCTTTGTGCAATTCTACATGGATATGATTTTTCTTTATGCCATGGTCACTATTACAGACAATAAATAAAACTAGCACTGGGACATCAGGACACTTAGCTGTGCCTTTATCACTTCTTATGTAAGAAAAGTTCATAGCTGCAACACTGTCACAACAGCACAAAGGCTGGTGTCTCTCTAAGAGAAAGGATGAGATCAGGGTTTGTCCTTAAGAGTGGCCTGAACAGATGTCACTTGATAGGTGCTCATCCATCAATCAGAAAGTACTTTAATGTCAAAGAAAACTCTCCCTCATTCTGTTCCACAATTAGAGATTCCATCCGTTGTGCCCTTAATAGGTTCTTGGGTTGTGCTGTACTTAGTCGCTCAGTCATGTCCAACTCTTTTCGACCCCATGGACTGTAGCTCACCAGGTTCCTTTATCCATGGGATTCTCCAGGCAAGAATACTGGAATGGGTTGCCATGCCGTTCTCCAGAGGATTTTCCCAACCCATAGATCGAACCCAGGTCTCCCGCATGGCAGGAGGATTCTTTACCGTCTGAGCCACCAAGTATGCCTAAGAATACCGGAGTGGGTAGCCTATCCCTTCTCCAGGGGATCTTCCTGACCCAGACTTCTGTCTGCAAAGGCCAGAATGCTAGTCTAGGAAATGCATTTCCTAAATCTTGGAGGATGCCAGTTTCCAGGGTCTCCTGCATGGCAAGCAGGTTCTTTACCAGCTGAGCTACCAGGGAAGCAATAATGGGTTCTTATCAAAATGCAAATGACTCCATGTCGGCTCTGCTTTCTCATCCCAAACGCAAATGAGAAAAAGTTAAAGAACAAATAAGACCGTAATTCAAAATCTTTCCAAATTTCAGTCTTAGGAACACTAGTAAGGTTCCTCAGGAAAAAAAAAAAAAAAAGAGAGAGAGAGAGAAATCAATAATTAAATCAGTTTGGAAACAAGAGTTGCAATTCGTTACCAGGAATCATCTTAGCAGAGCTCAGTTGACAGACCCAGGAGGGACTCCACTTATGATGGGTCGGTCCTGGGTTGGCCGAGGGGAACTGAGCTGTCCCCAGACACAGAAGTGTACTCAAAAAGGAAGGACATAAAAGCCCATATACCTCTGACACAATCCACTCATTTCAAATCACAGGGGCCTTACCCGGTACTTCTTTTCTTGTTCAAATTTTTCTTCAAATTTCCTAATTTTCCGCTTGAGGCTCTGGATGTGCTTGGTGAGCTGGGTAATGGTCTGGGGCTCCTTGCCATCACCACAGCTGCACCGGGAAGAACTGCGGAGCCTGGAATGATTCAGGGAGGGAGAGAGTCATTAAAAAACTATCGCATATAAAACAGATAACTAATACGGTCCTGCTGTACAGCATAGGGAATACTACTTAATACTCTGTAATGGCCTATATGGGAAAAGAATCTTAAAAAAAGTGTGGATACACGTATATGTGTAACTGACTCACTTTACTGTACATCTGAAACTAACACAACACTGTAAATCAACTATACTCCAAGAAAATGTTCTTAAAAAGATATAACTTAGAAGCAAAACAATTATGGCTGGTTCACCTTGTTAAACAGCAGAAATTAATACAATATTGTAAAGCAACATTCTTACAATTAAAAAACAAATTCAAAGAACAAAACAATGGTCATCCAGTAAACACTGCTGCTTGTCTACAAACCCAGCTTTCTGGATTATCAGAGTTCAGAGGCCAGTTCATCATTTGATGAGCCTCCTATGGTAGCATCTGCTGGGTATTGGAGACCCCTGATTCACAGAGCTCCGTTATAGGCAAATGTTATCAAGGACTTTTGTCTACAAAGGTCAGAATATTAGTCTAGGGAATGCATTTCCTAAATCTTGGAGGATGCCAATTTCAGACTAATGAGACAGCGTTATCCTCAATAAATGGCATGCATGTGTGCTTGTGATCAGTCCTTGGCAGCCCCAAGGACTGTACTCCATTCAAGCTCCTCTGTCCACGGGATTTTCCAGGCAAGCATACTGGAGTGGGTTGCCATTTCCTTTTCCGGGGGATCTTCCTGATTCAGGGATCGAACTTACATCTCCTGCATTGGCAGGTGGATTCTTTACATCTGAGTCATCAGGGATTGAGCCCAGACTAACAATACTTTCAAAAAGGATTCAGATGAGTGGTTTTCTTGATATAATAGAGCCTTTGTGAATCTGATAAAAGAAATGGATTCCCTCTCTAGAAAACATGTTTATTTTCTCATCTAACATATTTTAAAATAGTAATAATTCACTAAATCCCTCAAGTCCATCAGTAGACAGTCCATGGAACAAGGTCTGGATAAATTCATGAGTGACAGCAGGAGGTACTAAGGAGAATGTAGAATTCCCAGCACATATATTTAGTCAAGGGAAGACTGATTTTAGCTATGCATCAAAACTACTAATGGAACTTAAAAAAAAAAAAAAAAAAGAACACAGAGTTTCACTTTTTTCTTTTGGGGGGAGCTATTGTAAGCTACCACTTTTCAAGAATCTAAGAAGAAATTGAGATGAACAACCTGCCAAGCATTGCCATAATCCATCCAGTGAGGCCACTCCTGGACACAGAAATAATAACTTTAGTGAGCTCACCAAGAGTGGCATTTCTGGTATTCGCATGTGTACATTTCTTAGGATTCTGGTCATTTCATAAGAAACATTCAAATATGTGAGCCATAGGGCAGACTGTGTCTTGAGACCATTTCTTTCTGAGTCAAGAAAGCTTCATACGGCATTCTTAGCTAGAAAGTACACTCATTTTTTGCCATGTATGGTTCAGGGCCTGCAGCTGTTTTTGGTAGGCATGTTTTCTCTATTTTGGACACACACTTCACTGTAGTTTATAAATAGAGTATTTAAAAACTGTATGAAGTGAAGATAAGAACAAGATTTTTTACATCATAAACTGCTGAGTGCTGGGTGGAGAAGGGGCTGATTCGGGGTCCAAGTTGAATCTCTGGCTTTGGCTGAAGATGGAGCATCGTGGCGACAGCAGCGGGTTGTCGCCGTCAGTGATGTGATAGAGCAGCCTGCTGGTCTCAACAGACTGCATGTCTTCTGGTGCGCTGTCTGCTTCATTCTGCCCATCTCTGTGCACGGGCGCAGGGGCTGAGGAAACAAGATAAATCATCGCATCCCAGAAGTGACTGTCATGTTCCTAAACAAAGATCATCAACATTCACTATAATGTCTCGCCTTTTTGTCATTTCTTCCTTCTGGGGATATGAAGGCCTTTCAAAATACTGTCGGGTTTGTGTCTCACAGAACCTGGACAGAAAATCTTACCAGGCCAACACACACCAGAAATGGAAACGCAGGTCATTTCGGTCCAAATTACAGCATCCGCATAGCCCCAAACTACAAAAATTATCTTATTTCATATTATTTACATATGTCAGAGAGTGTATTATAAAATGTTAGAGTGAAAACGAAAAAGCAATTACATGGAACTGGAGCAAAAGATGAGGGAGAATAGATGTAACAATTGCCAGTGAAGGAAGGCAGAGGCGCTGGTGGGGAGGAAAAGAGAAGACAAAGAAGAAAGGGCCGCAGAGTCCCCAGAAAGAAGATTACTCAGCACTCCTTAAACATGATGGAGCACTCTGCTTACGTACATGAACTGATCTTCAGAATATGCTAAAGGAGAAAACCACACATTTCAGCGCAAGATGGAACACATTTCTGTGTACAAATAAACACACTAAATGATCAAAGAAGCTACATAGCAACTACAAAGCATGGTGGGATTAGAAATGATTCTAGTTCTTCTCTAAAATTTGACATACCATTTTATTTGGGACAAAAACCAAGAACAAAACCTGCTCTAAACCCTCTCCTGGGTGAGGCAATCTCTCTGCCTGAATTNTTCTGTGTACAAATAAACACACTAAATGATCAAAGAAGCTACATAGCAACTACAAAGCATGGTGGGATTAGAAATGATTCTAGTTCTTCTCTAAAATTTGACATACCATTTTATTTGGGACAAAAACCAAGAACAAAACCTGCTCTAAACCCTCTCCTGGGTGAGGCAATCTCTCTGCCTGAATTCTGTCATCATTTCCCTTTTAAATAAGCTCTTTAGCTCCCCAACCAGGGTCAGTCCAGAGAGGAAGGGCTACCCAGGTGAGGGGAGGGGGATGGGGAACAGGAGGATGCCAGTCAGGGTGGCCGAGTTAAGAGTCTTCCATCCTACGGTGCTGTACAGAGCTACTCAAAGATGTCATAGCCTTCTCAGTTTTGCCCAGCAAACAGGTTAGAACCACCCGAGGCTTTCTCCTATTCTGACTTTCCTAAAGAAAGAGGAAAAACACAGCCTTCCTGGGTGAATAAGCGAATCTGAAAATACTGACAATTCACTTTTCCAAAACAAACATTTATCACAATTTAGTACTGGATGAATCGTAGCCAGCTTTAGAATGAATGGCTCATGTTCTCTAGAGCTTGAAATGCAATTTGCTTTGTGCAACAAAGGTTTGCAGGCAGCTTCTGCCCTGTTTGGCTGTAGGCTGGGAGGGTGGACAATGCCTCCTATCGGGTCTCTGAGGCTTGCCTAGCGCACTTTTGTCAGCGCCTGAGGCTGGTCAGAAATGGACGGGGTGAGGGCTGGGGAAAAGCTGGGGTCAGATGAATGCCAAAGCCAGGCCCACAGGCAGTGTGACTACACAACTCACCACAGGCGACGCCCTTGCTAAGAACAGGAGGGAGCCGTAAGGAGGAACAGGAATGGCAGCATATGCTACAATGGCCTTCAGCATCCACCAAGGAGTGTCTGAGTGCCTCACCAAATCCTCTTCTTAACCCATTAGACTTTAAGAAGAAATTCATTTTATTCATGGTACCTATTTCCGGGTAGTATCATTTGGTATTAACGATGAGGAAGAGAAAGATCTTTATCAAGCACCTGGGACCAGCATATCTTTTGCTGAAATGGAAAGGGTCTTTGGCCTCCAGCTCAGCTGTGGGGCCGGGGTAAAAATTAAGAGGCCAGGAGCCTCTTGGTGGCGCTTTACAATGAATGGGGGCACCTGAGGTCCTAGGCATATGACTGACGTGGGGGTGAACGAAGAGCCTCTGAAACTCATAGAGGCCTAAGACGTGACTTCAGAGAACCACAGGCCACCGTGAAGGGCTTGCTTTGATCTGTGCTGCAATTGTAACTGTGAATCTCCACGTAAGTGGTGTCTGTTTTTTGTGGCATTTTTTTGTGCCATTAACATCACAACCTCTCTTCCCCGCAGATCACCACTCAAGGAGGTGGTGGGCCCGAAAGATCCCAACGTGGCCAGCTGAAAAGCAACAGTGAGAAACTGGTGATTGGGTAGCACCTGAGCTCTCTGTCTAAGCATCTAAGTTGAGAAGTGGCTTAACTGAACCTGTGGGCACCAGCCCATTGGAGACAGGGTCATTGAGCCCCTTGCTCAGAAGAAACCAGAGTAGCCTTAGTGCCAACCAGCACTGCTGCCATCCTGGGAACACGGCCCAGGCCTCCACTTGCAGACCCAGCTCCCCACCAGGGAGAAGCTTATGGCAATACTAAACTTGAGTGGCTTCTGACGGGACCCCGGGAACACGCTTTCCAAAGGAAGGGGCAGCTCGCCAAGGTCTATGCTGTGACGCAGTACGGTTCAGAGGGAGGGCCTGGGAGCCAGGAGTGTGGGGCGCTCATACTTTCCCCTGGGGCTCCAGTGTGTTCCCTGATTTCTCTCCACATCCTTGTTTAGATCATCTGACAGGGCTGTGGCAGAAAAGTCAAAGGAGATCCTCTGTACAGTATCACACCTATAGTTAACAATAGTGTATCACTGACACTTAAAATGCACATAATCTCACATTATGTGCATTAGCTCAATTTTTTTTTCCTTGTGTGTTGTAAAATTTCTCTAATGAATACATCTTAATTGTATAGGAAGTAAAAAACAATAAAAGTTAATATAAAAATTTGGAGAAAAAAAGATACTTGAGAAGGGAAGTAAGAAATAACCCCCACAGGCAGAACAAGAAAGAAAAGATTGTGAGTCTGAATCCCAGGTCCTCCACCTGTTCAGAGGCACTTTAGAAAAAAAGGGAACATTTTAAAACCTCAGTTTCTTCATCTGTAAAATGGGGAGAATAATGGTGGGTGCCTCTCAAGACTAAGTGAGGATGAAATGAAAAAAAAACTGTACCTACAAAATTTTTGCCATATCCACATAAACCTATTTTTAATATATACATATGTATTTATGTGTGATATATGTCTATGTTATAGATATAATCCTAATTTCTTTTTTACTGAAATACAGTGGATTTACAAGGTGATGTTAGTTTCAGGTGTATAGCAGTGATTCAATTATTCTTTTTCACATTCTTTCCCATACAGTTTATTATTAAATATTGAGTACAGTTCCCTGTTCTATACAGTAGGTCCTTGATGTTTATCTATTTTATATATAGTATTATGTATATGTTACTCCTAAATTCCTAATTTATCCCTCTCCCTAATTATATGTAAGATTATATATTATATATAATCTTAATTACAATCTATAAATTTTTAAAATTTTCAGCTTCATCTTGGGCTATGAGGGCCAAGAAATCATGAATTTGATGTGCTACTTACATTTCTTCAACTAATACACATTAAAATAAATTCCTATTAAAACACTGTTCAAGCATGCATCCTTTGTATAGCAAAACATTGACATGAGGCAAAGAAACTGCTAAATGCGGTAACCCTGAGAACCATCATTTTTTTTAACAATTATCAAAATAAGGAATTCGAATATGATCCTCTCTTCCTGAGCATCAGCTCCACAAAGAGTCCTTACAGGGTTAATGTGGGAAATGAGAGCCAGCACACCCTCGACATATTGTACTTCCTGCCACTTCTTACGTGTAAATAAGAATAATAATCATATCCAATAGTTATGCAGTGACTCACTATGTCCTTAACCTTTCAGTTAGAGTTTCTGCAAGGATTTAATCTTCAAAATAACCACACGAGGCCGGCAGTAATGTGATCTTCATTTTACATTCAGGAGGGAAGGTGGTATGACTCCAGTCGGGGTCAGGGGGTCTGACCAACGCCTGAGGCAGAAGACTCCTTGTCTCCGACCCTGCAGGCCAGAGAGAATTCCTGGCAGCCTGCTTACTGAGCAGGAGGGGCCACAACGGAGACAAGTCATTATCATCAGGTGTGAAGACCAGAGTCCATTGCTGAGCTGGCTGCAACCCCAGGCAGGAACAGATGCTATTTACAGCTGTTACATGAATCAGATCTTTAAAATATATTTTTCCAATGTGAATTCTTAAGTGAATCAAATGTAAATCAACTATACTTCAATAAAATTTTTAATTATAAAGTAAATAAATAAAGTGATTTAAGATTTAAATAAATCTCTGTCTGTACCCACTTGAGACGGACTGCTGAGATCTGAGTCACAAAGTAGACCTAGACTTGTGGATTTGTTAATTTGTGCTTCTGGGTTTGACCATCCTAGTGGGCCCATATGTAGCACTGAGATACATCGCAAAATGCCAAACATCGGCCTTCAATGGTACTAAAAACTAAATAAGCCAAAAACATGTACGTGATTCTAACAAGGTTCAAGCATCAGAGTTCTTGCCCAGCCTCATCACGAAAAGGGCCACCGAAACACAACCAAGAAACAAACTCAAAACATCTGACGGATACACAATGGATTCAGTTACAGAGTGTGTTGAATTTAAATGGCTAAATACACTGAGAGCTTGAAGTCATCCCAAGAACTAAGCCTAGGGAAACAGATGAGCTTGTCTGCTCTGGGAGGGAAGCAGTATCTCTAAGGTGAGGATGGTTGGGTAAAAGTAAGGTCAGATGAAGACACATTCTGGGTGAATGAAGCTGATAAGCTACCAAATGGCACAAGGTTGGCACTCCTAGCAGGATTTTATGTGCCAGTGAAATGGCAACCCACTCCAGTATTCTTGCCTGGAGAATCCCAGGGATGGGGGAGCCTGGTGGGATGCTGTCTATGGGGTCACACAGAGTCGGACACGACTGAAGTGACTTAGCAGCAGCAGCAGCAGCAGCAGCAGCGGCTTCTGTAGACAGTCACTGGAAACATCAGGGAGCTACAGGGGTGAGGAATTTGTCACGGTGAAATCAAGGCTGGGCTCCATGGCAAGCAGATCCCAAGGGGCAGTTCGCCATTAAGGCTAAAAACATTGGCTAAAAACATTCTGAAACATCTGGGTGTTTCAGAAACACCTAGATCAAGTCAATTCTTTGGCAGATGTGTGACTTGGGATATATTATTCCATCTTTCTCAATCTCAGCTTCCCCATCTTTTTCAAGTGAAAATGACATCAGTATCTACCTCACAAACTGTTAGGAGGATTTTTAAAAACATAAGGAACCTCAAGTGCTTTGTATAGTGGCTAGGGAAGGGGGCATAATAACTCATCAGTGACACAGAACTCATAAATGACAGTTGTTGGAATTTACAACGGTATCTTTGACCTAGTTAGGAAACTGAAGAGGGGAGCCAGAGGGGAAATGAATTTGGTTCTGGATGCACTGAGTTAGGAGGCACTTTTGATCATCCAGGGGGAGGTGCCCAGCAGGCCCTATACATGCATAGGGAGGAGCTCAGGAGACACATTCTAACTGGGTCTGACCTCAGTATGCACTTTACCATTTATACCATGCTTCTGGAGTAGGGGGCGGGGTAGTGAGCATCATTTTTATTTTGAAGGAGCCAATTACTGACTTCAGTTCGAATGAACCACCAGTAGATTTGGGTACTACATCAGGTGAGCAATGAGAAATTCCGAAATCCTTCCTGAAAACCAGAAAGTTACATTGATCAAGAAGCCTCAGCTCAGATCTAAACTTATTCCTTGCCTCCGCATTTTTGATTGTAACTTCCTAGTTAGATTTCCATCAGTTAAAACTGAAAAGAAGCATGTTCATTGCAGCACTGTTTGTAATAACCAGGAGATGAAAGCAACCTAAAGGTCCATTGGCAGAGGAATGGATAGGAAGGTGTAGTCCATGTATACAATGGAATATTACTCAGCCATAAAAAGATTGAAGCAATGCCATTTGCAGCAATATGGATGGACCTAGAGATTGTCACACTCTCAGAAAGATATAACTATCATACAACAGTTATCATATGACATTGCTTATATAAATCTAAAAGACTGATACAAATGAACTTATTTCCAAAACAAAACAGTCTCACAGATGTAGAAAACAAAACTAAGGGGGGAAAAGGGGGGAGGGATAAATTGTGAGATTGGGATGAACACATATATATTACTATATATAAAATGTGCTTAGTCACTTCAATCACGTCTGACTCTTTGTGACCCTATGGACTGTAGTCTACCAGGCTCCCCTGTCCATGGGATTCTCCAGGCAAGAATACTGGAGTGGGTTGCCATGTCCTCCTCCAGGGGATCTTTCTGACCCAGGGATCGAACCCAGGTCTCTTACGTCTCCTGTACCGGCACTTTACCACTAGCCCATAGCTACCTGGGAAGCCCACAGATAACTAATGAGGACCTACTGTATAGCACGGAGAACTCCACACAATGCTCTGCAATGACCTATATGGGAAAAGACTCTAAGACAGAGTGGATATATGTTTATGTATAACTGACCCACTTGGCTATACAACAGAAATTAACATGACATTGTAAATCAAATATGCTCCAATAAAAATTAATGTAAAAAATTTTCCATCAGTTAATAGTAACCCACATTTCAGGTTTTTTAGTAGTTCTTAAGATAAATTTGATACTATCACTCCTGTTCCCTAGAGAATTATGGAAAGACAATTCTGGAATATTGTTTTGAGTGACTGCTATTATATCTAACATAGGTGAGGTGAAGTCGCTCAGTCGTGTCCGACTCTTTGCGACCCCTTGGACTGTTACCTAGTAGGCTTCTCCGTCCATGGGATTCTCCAGGCAAGAATACTGGAGTGGATTGCCATTTCCTTCTCCAGGGGATCTTCCCGACCCAGGGATTGAACACAGGTCTCCCACATTGGAGGCAGACGCTGCAACACTTTTTGCCAAGTACACATAATGCTGAAGTACATAAATCATCAGGATATACTGTCACCAATTAGTTTAGAAATCCTATAACTTACATGCACCCTGATAAGACACTTTTATAGTTCTTTTTAAGTATCTTCACAGTTTAAATAGTAAAAAATGAGGACTAAATGACCTCCAGTTTAAAAAAGGTAGTATCAACAAAGGCCCAAGCAAAGGAAAATCACACCGTCTTTCTGCTAATATGCTGTTTACAGTATCATTTTGGGAGGTATAAACAGTTTGAACTCACCCAAATTTTCAGTATTAGAGTAATATTCAACAAATTTAAATGTCTAGCTGAATTTCAATAAATATCTTAAATATGCTTTCATTGCACATGGTAACTGGCTTAGCAAAGGAAAGTATCCCAACTAGACAGAATGCAGACACAGGAAGACAAAGCAGTAAGGTAGTAGCTGAGAAAAAGGAGCAGCCAGAAAGATGTGGAGGAAGAAAAAGAAGAAAACCAAAGACACTATCTCTGGAAAAGGAAATGACAACCACGCTAGTATTCTCTTCTGGGAAATCCCATGGACAGAGGAGCCTGTGGGCTATAGTCCATCCACAGGGCTGCAAAGACTCGGACACGACTTCGCACTCACGGCACATAGATACCATGCTGCTGGGGTGGGTGAGAAGGCAGGCGAGGCAGGGTGACAAGGCTGAGTTTACTCTGCAGTGGAAGTAAACTTCTAACCTGAGGCAGCCTGAGGCCTTTGGATGTTAGTGACTTCTGCCCGAACTCAGAACTGTGCTGCTGGCTAGAGTAGCAGGACCCACCCGAGGACAAGGTCAGACTGCCGGATTTCTGTCACGTTGAGAAACGGAAGAAGTCCATTCTTTGCGTTGTTCTGGAAACACCTGGGGCAGGGACCATCCATATTTTTGGAAGCGGCCTCTATACAGCACCAAACCAAATACACAGCTTGGGGAGAAAGGAAGAAATGACCTTCTAGACAAGTCTAACCAAGGGACTCGATGAATGTTTTCACTTTCTTCTCATTATTCAAGATTTAACTTTGTCACCTATATGCAAACTGTCAAAGAACCACTGAGAAATAGTCAAAGGAAATGGCTGATGAACAGGGTCTAACCTTTGAAAACATCTTTTCTCTTCCATGTGTTACAAAAGTGGAGCCAAGTGCTCAGCGAAGCTGTTGGGGACAGAGGAGTAGGGAGGACAAAGAGCAAATAACACCTGTGAGTGTCCAAGATTCAGAAGCATCCTCCTGGTACATGGAGAAAGCTGGGTGCTGCAATGCTGATCATTTCTCAGCCTAAACAACTTTCTGCATCTTCTAGCTGATTCCTGCGCAACTGAACATCTCAATGGGACAGCTGATAAAAATCTGCAGTAAAGGTAGCAAGACCCATTTTTAAAAGAAGGTTTTAATTAATGAGCCTGGTGCCTCTCAAGACTAAGTGAGGATGAAATGAAAAAAAAACTGTACCTACAAAATTTTTGCCATATCCACATAAACCTATTTTTAATATATACATATGTATTTATGTGTGATATATGTCTATGTTATAGATATAATCCTAATTTCTTTTTTACTGAAATACAGTGGATTTACAAGGTGATGTTAGTTTCAGGTGTATAGCAGTGATTCAATTATTCTTTTTCACATTCTTTCCCATACAGTTTATTATTAAATATTGAGTACAGTTCCCTGTTCTATACAGTAGGTCCTTGATGTTTATCTATTTTATATATAGTATTATGTATATGTTACTCCTAAATTCCTAATTTATCCCTCTCCCTAATTATATGTAAGATTATATATTATATATAATCTTAATTACAATCTATAAATTTTTAAAATTTTCAGCTTCATCTTGGGCTATGAGGGCCAAGAAATCATGAATTTGATGTGCTACTTACATTTCTTCAACTAATACACATTAAAATAAATTCCTATTAAAACACTGTTCACCCATGCATCCTTTGTATAGCAAAACATTGACATGAGGCAAAGAAACTGCTAAATGCGGTAACCCTGAGAACCATCATTTTTTTTAACAATTATCAAAATAAGGAATTCGAATATGATCCTCTCTTCCTGAGCATCAGCTCCACAAAGAGTCCTTACAGGGTTAATGTGGGAAATGAGAGCCAGCACACCCTCGACATATTGTACTTCCTGCCACTTCTTACGTGTAAATAAGAATAATAATCATATCCAATAGTTATGCAGTGACTCACTATGTCCTTAACCTTTCAGTTAGAGTTTCTGCAAGGATTTAATCTTCAAAATAACCACACGAGGCCGGCAGTAATGTGATCTTCATTTTACATTCAGGAGGGAAGGTGGTATGACTCCAGTCGGGGTCAGGGGGTCTGACCAACGCCTGAGGCAGAAGACTCCCTGTCTCCGACCCTGCAGGCCAGAGAGAATTCCTGGCAGCCTGCTTACTGAGCAGGAGGGGCCACAACGGAGACAAGTCATTATCATCAGGTGTGAAGACCAGAGTCCATTGCTGAGCTGGCTGCAACCCCAGGCAGGAACAGATGCTATTTACAGCTGTTACATGAATCAGATCTTTAAAATATATTTTTCCAATGTGAATTCTTAAGTGAATCAAATGTAAATCAACTATACTTCAATAAAATTTTTAATTATAAAGTAAATAAATAAAGTGATTTAAGATTTAAATAAATCTCTGTCTGTACCCACTTGAGACGGACTGCTGAGATCTGAGTCACAAAGTAGACCTAGACTTGTGGATTTGTTAATTTGTGCTTCTGGGTTTGACCATCCTAGTGGGCCCATATGTAGCACTGAGATACATCGCAAAATGCCAAACATCGGCCTTCAATGGTACTAAAAACTAAATAAGCCAAAAACATGTACGTGATTCTAACAAGGTTCAAGCATCAGAGTTCTTGCCCAGCCTCATCACGAAAAGGGCCACCGAAACACAACCAAGAAACAAACTCAAAACATCTGACGGATACACAATGGATTCAGTTACAGAGTGTGTTGAATTTAAATGGCTAAATACACTGAGAGCTTGAAGTCATCCCAAGAACTAAGCCTAGGGAAACAGATGAGCTTGTCTGCTCAGGGAGGGAAGCAGTATCTCTAAGGTGAGGATGGTTGGGTAAAAGTAAGGTCAGATGAAGACACATTCTGGGTGAATGAAGCTGATAAGCTACCAAATGGCACAAGGTTGGCACTCCTAGCAGGATTTTATGTGCCAGTGAAATGGCAACCCACTCCAGTATTCTTGCCTGGAGAATCCCAGGGATGGGGGAGCCTGGTGGGATGCTCTCTATGGGGTCACACAGAGTCGGACACGACTGAAGTGACTTAGCAGCAGCAGCAGCAGCGGCTTCTGTAGACAGTCACTGGAAACATCAGGGAGCTACAGGGGTGAGGAATTTGTCACGGTGAAATCAAGGCTGGGCTCCATGGCAAGCAGATCCCAAGGGGCAGTTCGCCATTAAGGCTAAAAACATTGGCTAAAAACATTCTGAAACATCTGGGTGTTTCAGAAACACCTAGATCAAGTCAATTCTTTGGCAGATGTGTGACTTGGGATATATTATTCCATCTTTCTCAATCTCAGCTTCCCCATCTTTTTCAAGTGAAAATGACATCAGTATCTACCTCACAAACTGTTAGGAGGATTTTTAAAAACATAAGGAACCTCAAGTGCTTTGTATAGTGGCTAGGGAAGGGGGCATAATAACTCATCAGTGACACAGAACTCATAAATGACAGTTGTTGGAATTTACAACGGTATCTTTGACCTAGTTAGGAAACTGAAGAGGGGAGCCAGAGGGGAAATGAATTTGGTTCTGGATGCACTGAGTTAGGAGGCACTTTTGATCATCCAGGGGGAGGTGCCCAGCAGGCCCTATACATGCATAGGGAGGAGCTCAGGAGACACATTCTAACTGGGTCTGACCTCAGTATGCACTTTACCATTTATACCATGCTTCTGGAGTAGGGGGCGGGGTAGTGAGCATCATTTTTATTTTGAAGGAGCCAATTACTGACTTCAGTTCGAATGAACCACCAGTAGATTTGGGTACTACATCAGGTGAGCAATGAGAAATTCCAAAATCCTTCCTGAAAACCAGAAAGTTACATTGATCAAGAAGCCTCAGCTCAGATCTAAACTTATTCCTTGCCTCCGCATTTTTGATTGTAACTTCCTAGTTAGATTTCCATCAGTTAAAACTGAAAAGAAGCATGTTCATTGCAGCACTGTTTGTAATAACCAGGAGATGAAAGCAACCTAAAGGTCCATTGGCAGAGGAATGGATAGGAAGGTGTAGTCCATGTATACAATGGAATATTACTCAGCCATAAAAAGATTGAAGCAATGCCATTTGCAGCAATATGGATGGACCTAGAGATTGTCACACTCTCAGAAAGATATAACTATCATACAACAGTTATCATATGACATTGCTTATATAAATCTAAAAGACTGATACAAATGAACTTATTTCCAAAACAAAACAGTCTCACAGATGTAGAAAACAAAACTAAGGGGGGAAAAGGGGGGAGGGATAAATTGTGAGATTGGGATGAACACATATATATTACTATATATAAAATGTGCTTAGTCACTTCAATCACGTCTGACTCTTTGTGACCCTATGGACTGTAGTCTACCAGGCTCCCCTGTCCATGGGATTCTCCAGGCAAGAATACTGGAGTGGGTTGCCATGTCCTCCTCCAGGGGATCTTTCTGACCCAGGGATCGAACCCAGGTCTCTTACGTCTCCTGTACCGGCACTTTACCACTAGCCCATAGCTACCTGGGAAGCCCACAGATAACTAATGAGGACCTACTGTATAGCACGGAGAACTCCACACAATGCTCTGCAATGACCTATATGGGAAAAGACTCTAAGACAGAGTGGATATATGTTTATGTATAACTGACCCACTTGGCTATACAACAGAAATTAACATGACATTGTAAATCAAATATGCTCCAATAAAAATTAATGTAAAAAATTTTCCATCAGTTAATAGTAACCCACATTTCAGGTTTTTTAGTAGTTCTTAAGATAAATTTGATACTATCACTCCTGTTCCCTAGAGAATTATGGAAAGACAATTCTGGAATATTGTTTTGAGTGACTGCTATTATATCTAACATAGGTGAGGTGAAGTCGCTCAGTCGTGTCCGACTCTTTGCGACCCCTTGGACTGTTACCTAGTAGGCTTCTCCGTCCATGGGATTCTCCAGGCAAGAATACTGGAGTGGATTGCCATTTCCTTCTCCAGGGGATCTTCCCGACCCAGGGATTGAACACAGGTCTCCCACATTGGAGGCAGACGCTGCAACACTTTTTGCCAAGTACACATAATGCTGAAGTACATAAATCATCAGGATATACTGTCACCAATTAGTTTAGAAATCCTATAACTTACATGCACCCTGATAAGACACTTTTATAGTTCTTTTTAAGTATCTTCACAGTTTAAATAGTAAAAAATGAGGACTAAATGACCTCCAGTTTAAAAAAGGTAGTATCAACAAAGGCCCAAGCAAAGGAAAATCACACCGTCTTTCTGCTAATATGCTGTTTACAGTATCATTTTGGGAGGTATAAACAGTTTGAACTCACCCAAATTTTCAGTATTAGAGTAATATTCAACAAATTTAAATGTCTAGCTGAATTTCAATAAATATCTTAAATATGCTTTCATTGCACATGGTAACTGGCTTAGCAAAGGAAAGTATCCCAACTAGACAGAATGCAGACACAGGAAGACAAAGCAGTAAGGTAGTAGCTGAGAAAAAGGAGCAGCCAGAAAGATGTGGAGGAAGAAAAAGAAGAAAACCAAAGACACTATCTCTGGAAAAGGAAATGACAACCACGCTAGTATTCTCTTCTGGGAAATCCCATGGACAGAGGAGCCTGTGGGCTATAGTCCATCCACAGGGCTGCAAAGACTCGGACACGACTTCGCACTCACGGCACATAGATACCATGCTGCTGGGGTGGGTGAGAAGGCAGGCGAGGCAGGGTGACAAGGCTGAGTTTACTCTGCAGTGGAAGTAAACTTCTAACCTGAGGCAGCCTGAGGCCTTTGGATGTTAGTGACTTCTGCCCGAACTCAGAACTGTGCTGCTGGCTAGAGTAGCAGGACCCACCCGAGGACAAGGTCAGACTGCCGGATTTCTGTCACGTTGAGAAACGGAAGAAGTCCATTCTTTGCGTTGTTCTGGAAACACCTGGGGCAGGGACCATCCATATTTTTGGAAGCGGCCTCTATACAGCACCAAACCAAATACACAGCTTGGGGAGAAAGGAAGAAATGACCTTCTAGACAAGTCTAACCAAGGGACTCGATGAATGTTTTCACTTTCTTCTCATTATTCAAGATTTAACTTTGTCACCTATATGCAAACTGTCAAAGAACCACTGAGAAATAGTCAAAGGAAATGGCTGATGAACAGGGTCTAACCTTTGAAAACATCTTTTCTCTTCCATGTGTTACAAAAGTGGAGCCAAGTGCTCAGCGAAGCTGTTGGGGACAGAGGAGTAGGGAGGACAAAGAGCAAATAACACCTGTGAGTGTCCAAGATTCAGAAGCATCCTCCTGGTACATGGAGAAAGCTGGGTGCTGCAATGCTGATCATTTCTCAGCCTAAACAACTTTCTGCATCTTCTAGCTGATTCCTGCGCAACTGAACATCTCAATGGGACAGCTGATAAAAATCTGCAGTAAAGGTAGCAAGACCCATTTTTAAAAGAAGGTTTTAATTAATGAGCCAAGAGTCCCTTGGACTGCAAGGAGATCCAACCAGTCCATTCTAAAGGAGATCAACCCTGGGATTTCTTTGGAAGGAATGATGCTAAAGCTAAAACTCCAGGACTTTGGCCACCTCATGCGAAGAGTTGACTCACTGGAAAAGACTGATGCTGGGAGGGATTGGGGGCAGGAAGAGAAGGGGACGACAGAGGATGACATGGCTGGATGGCATCACAGACTCAATGCACCTGAATCTGAGTGAACTCTGGGAGTTGGTGATGGACAGGGAGGCTTGGTGTGCTGTGATTCATGGGGTCGCAAAGATTCGGACACGACTGAGCGACTGAACTGAACTGTGCTTTGAAAAGCAAAAGGAAATTATATACAAGGCAAACAGGAAGACTACAGAAAGGAATTCCAGCCTTCAAAGCTGACTGTATCTTCATAGGCTCATTCAATATCAGTTATGAAAAATTAAGTCAAAAAAGTTGTGCCTGCAGTTCCTCCACAGAGACAGAAAATTATGATTCTAGGGAACTGGAAGAGACAGAGGAGGTTGTCCACCTTGGGCGTGGGGGTTGTTCAGAGCACTGTCAGACACTGAGCACCTAGACAAACTGTCTGATCTCTTCCAGACTATTCTTCATAAGCATGAAAGAATGAATGAGCAGGAAGGAGGCTTTTAAAATGACTATAACATATGAGAAATGATGTGCAGGGGAAAGGGGGCATATGACAACTCTCTGTACTGTATGCTCAATTTTCTATAAACCTAAAACCTCTTAAAAATAAAATCTATTACATAAAAACCTAACACATGTATAAGTTCACTAATTAAAGTCTAGGCTCTGCAGTCAGAGCCCTGAGCTTGGTCTGAGATGCCACTAACACATGTATAAGTGCACTGATTAAAGTCTAGGCTCTGCAGTCAGAGCCCTGAGCTTGGTCTGAGATGCCACTTGTTCACAGCCTTCATGTCCTTGGGCAGATGAGCGTCTTCAAAACTCAGATTCCCTACAAGCAGTATAGTGAGGATAAATGGGACAATAACACACATCCACCACAGTGCTTGGCCTGACTTTAAAACTGAACTTAAAATGTTTTTAAATAATTACCTGATGGTTCAGGCTGCAGGATTTTTAATTTATAAGGTAGTTATAGAAATGGCTATCAGATAATTATATTGTCATCTATGAGTTTTGAAATCTTTTTTTTTTTTTTTTT